>CM053789.1:677853797-678243797 GCA_028749045.1 Cupressus sempervirens
AGCATCATACACATTGATGAGTTCACATTAGAGGAAACACTTCTAAGATTCATGGGAGCCAAAACTCCTCATAAGCAAACAAAGCAAGATTCTACCTATATCTACAAGCTAGATCCCAAGGGGTATTTTGGAGAAAATCCCCAACCTAGTTCCGATACACCCAAAACTGGAATTAAGGTGAATCCAGGACTAGCTAAGGCAACGAAGAGAATCCCTCAGCAAGAAAATCTAGAGCCATAAGAAAAACATGAAGATTTAGCATTTCCTCCTTAAGATAATTGACCAGAGGTATCTTCTATTCTAATTGAGGATACTAGAGAAGTCAACATCGGTTCTTCAGAGATCCCTAGGCTTGTTCACATTACTGCATCCCTATCACAAGACCAAGCTGATCTCCTCTTTGAGGTCTTAAGAGAGAACATTGGCCGATTTGCATGGTCATATCAGTACATGCTAGGACTTGATCCAAAGCTTGTAGTTCATCATCTTGCAGTCGATCCAAAGATCAAGCTTGTCAGACAAAAGCTTAGAAAAATGCACCCCAAGGTGGCATTACTAGTCAAAGCTGAATTAGAAAGAATGTTAGCTGCTAAGGTTATCTGACCTATCAACTACTCAGAGTTGGATCTCCAATATGGTCCTCATCACTAAACCTTTCGGTGACATCAAAATTTGCACTAATTTCAGAGATCTTAACAAAGCTTTGTCCAAAAGATGATTTTCCCTTGCCCAACATAGATATGATTGTAGACCTTACAACTAGACATGAAATTCTGTCCCTCATGGATGGATTTTTTGGATATAATCAAATCAAGATTGCAGAAGAGGATCAACATAAGACATCATTCACTACCCCTTGGGGAACCTTTTTTTACAACATGATGCCTTTTGGCCTAAAGAATGCTGGAGCTACCTATCAAAGAGCTATGACAGCCATTTTCCATGATCTTATCCATAGCATTTTGGAGGATTATGTAGATGATATCTTGGTTAAATCTCACACCTTCATGGATCATCTTGCTGACCTAGAGAAAGTCTTTGATAGGTTAGCCAAATATCATCTCATGTTGAATCCCAAGAAGTGTGTCTTTGGGGTCACATCTAGCAAGCTTCTAGGCTTTATAGTATCTAAATGAGGTATAGAGATCGACCCCAAGAAGGTCAAGGCTATCTTAGACATGCCTCCTCCCCAGACACTATGATAGCTTTGCTCTCTTCAAGGAAAGCTTCAATCCATCTGACGCTTCATCTCCCAGCTTGCAGATAAGTGTACACCATTTTCACATTTACTAAAGAAGGATGAGAACTTCAAGTGGGATCCTTTATGTCAGCACGGTTTCGATTAGCTCAAGCAGTATCTCACCAATCCCCCTATCTTGGTTCCACCATTTCCTAGTCGTCCCCTAATTTTGTACATATCAAAAACACCTACTACTCTAGGGGCACTTCTAGCATAGCTCGATGACTATGGCAGAGAAAGAGCCATCTACTACATTAGTAGAACCCTAGTTGGTTATGAACTCAATTATACTCCTATGGAAAAAGCTTGTTTGGCAGTTGTTTTCTCAACTCAAAAGATTCGCCACTACATGCTAAGTCATACCATCCAACTAGTCTCCAAGATTGACCCTCTCAGGTATATGCTCTCTAGAACAGCACTTACAAGCCGTTTGGCCAAATGGGTTATGCTCCTTAGCAAATTTGACATCCAGTATGTGGATAGAAAGGAAATCAAAGGGCGAGCTATAGCAGATCACCTAGTTGATGCACCTCTAATAGATGCACATCCTTTGATCACAGAATTTCCAGATGAGCATATCTGTCTAATTGAAGAATAGCCCCCATGGAAACTTCATTTTGATGGTTCATACACATGTCATGGATCAGGGGCAGGAATATTGTTGGTCACACCTCAAGGAGATTACATTCCAAAAGCCTTCAAGCTACAATTCCCTAGCACCAACAATATAGCTAAATATGAGGCTCTCATAGCAGGATTAAAGATAGCTGTAGAATGGAACATTACTGAGTTACAAACATTTGGTGATTCTCAGATCATCATCAAGCAAGCCCTAAATGAATATCAAACCAAAGATGAAAAGCTATTACCCTACAAAGAGCTAGTTGATCAGCTAACCCAGCATTTTACAAAGCTTTAGTTTACACAAGTGCCTCAAATATAGAACAAAGCAACAGATGCTATGGCTACTATCGGCTTGCTCTTGGAAATTCCCCAAGTAGCTACATAGTATGATTTTTTAGTCAAGTAGCTCCTCACACCTGCCTATGCAAATGATGAATCAAACCATGTTTGTATCTTGGTTGGTCCCCAATCCCCTTGGTACCATGAGATTCATGCTTACCTTAACGATGGTATCATATCCCCTCACCTCACACGTACTCAATGCCAGAACCTCATCCAAAAATCATCTCGCTATGTTATCATAGCCAATACCCTATATCGTCGAGGTTATCACGATACTCTCTCTTGATGTTTAGACCAAAACGAAGTCGTGATGGTGTTAAAAGAAGTACACTCTAGACTTTGCAGTACCCACACAAGTGGTATTGTCCTAGCATGAAAAATCCTTAGAGAAGGCTATTATTGGCCTACCATTGAAGAAGACTCCTGTGACTTTGTCAGAAAGTGTCTCCCATGTCAGTAGCATGCAAATCTTGTGTATGCTCCAGCACAAGATCTACAGCCTATTGCACCACCTTGGCCTTTTGCTTGTTGGGGCCTTGATCTAGTTGGAACTATCACAGCCCTCTCATATAATGGACATAAATGGATAATAACAACTACAGACTATTTCACTAATTGGGTGGAAGCAGTCCCCCTAGTCTCAACTACAGGAGTTTAGGTCTCCAAGTTCATCTTGTACCACATTGTTTGCCACTTCGACATCCCATCCACCATCTTCACTAACCACGGAGGTAACTTTGAAAATCTCAACATGGAAGAATTATGCACTTCGCTTCGCATCCATCACCACTTTTCTAGCCCATATTTCCCACAAGGTAATGGCTAGGCAGAGGCAACTAACAAAACCCTCATCAAAATCCTAAAGAAAGTTGTCAATGATTTCGGCCGTGATTGGCACCTACAAATAAATCCTGCCTTATGGGCCTATCAAACCTCCTTTCATACATCCATAGGAACAACTCCATACTCCCTAGTCTATGGTGTCAAAGCGGTACTACCTATAGAGGTTGAACTTCCCTCCTTGCGCATATCTTTGCAAGGGCAAATATCAGATGAAGAATATAGAGTAGCTCGACTCACCTAGCTAGATCTCTTAGACAAGAAGCAACAACAAGCCTATGATCATCTCACAGTCTATCAAACTCATCTCAAAAGGAATTTCAATAAGAAAGTGCTTCCACAATACTTTCAGCCAGGTGACATGGTCCTCAAAGAAAACATAAAAGTCCAAGTAGATCGAGAAAAGAAAGGCAAGTTTGAACCTACTTGGCTTGGTCCTTATGTTGTCACTGCATCCTTTGGCTCTGGAGCCTATTAGCTATCTACACCAGAAGGAGCACTCTTGAATGATCCTACTAACATCATTCATCTCAAGAAGTTCTATGCTTGAATATCCTTGGTATACCCAGCTTTTGAAAAATACAAAAAAATAGTAAAGAGAAATAAGCATCCAATGGTGAAAACTTGGCAATTCAAGCACCTTGGATAGGTACCTTGGTGAAAACCTGGTAATTCAAGCACCTTGTGTAATAAGACTAATCCATTATCTATCACTATCCTATCCCTCATCCATTCACCCACCATCCCATAAAACACCTACTTGTTCCCTTGGTGTCCCAACCAAATATCCAAAATCTAATGGAGCTTGTAAATACCTCCTGTATGGCTTGTAAATCTAGTACCAAAGCTTGTAAATCTTGTATCATCCCTTGTAGCATAGCTTGTATATCCAAATCTTGTCCAAAGCCTATACCATATTCCAACTTGTAAATAATCTTGTATCCTAGCTTGTATCCTATCACATGCACACAAAGAATCCCATTTTCCTTAAGCTTTTCGCAAACCATCTACCTAACCGCCTATCAACTATTGCAAACATCCCACCCTTCATAAACATTTCCATCTCACAAACCCCAAACATGAACCACCTTGTACATTTGTAACATATCTTGGTTCGTCAACTTGTACATCCTTTTTAGCTTAGTACCATTGTATCTATCCATCTTTCATGTCAGTTCCTCCTTGATCAACATCTTGCACACATCGCACAACCCTTGGTTAGCTATTCCAATGCATCCTTTAGCTAGATCTCCTATCACCAAAGTGTTATCCTTCTTAGTTCAGCTTGCCAGATGCATCATCCAGATCCATCCTCTTAGGTGCTCTCCAATAGATCCTTGTAAGATATAGCTTTCCTCATGTTTGATCTTGGTCTGTTAGTACCTCATCCTACCCATCTTGTTGGCAAACAGTTCTCTTTTGGATTTTTGCTTTCTTTTGATTTGGAATCTTCCCTTTTGGGTCTTGAAGTATCTTTTCCAAGCAATCCTTTTGTTCCCTCCTCAAGGTTGCCATGATCTTCCATATCATGGTATATTGCGAATGGGGCAATCTGAGCGCAAGGTCTTGATCATGTCTTTTGCTCCTTGTGGGTTACCTAGTATCGTTTCCATGTTGCTTCCTCTGGGATTCATGTGTGATATTGGAGCAATCCTTGCGTGTTTGTTTTGAGTTAGTTTGTCAGTCCTCTGGATAGTTGGTGAAAAGGCCTTGAAGTTCTTGGTAACCTTGGCAATTAACCAACAGTCCTATAGCAAATCTAGTGCTCAACTACATGGTGGTACTTCTCTTTGAAGTATCCCCCTGCTCAAAAAGCTTCAATGGATTCCCTTCATCTCCATTATCCCCCATCCATCTCCAGCATCTATCACTCCTCCCCCAGCTTATGCATCGGTATCTCTTTGAATCATTCCTCATGCTTAGCTTTAAGGATCCACAATCCCAGTCTTAGGGATCCACCAATCAAATCAATCCACCAAGCCTCATCTTTCGAGATCCACAATCCTAGTCCTAGGGATCTCCAAAACCCATCTTTCGCCAATCTAACTCTTTGAAATCCTGTTACATTAGCTTTATAATCCTGTTATCTATCTCCCTACCATGGATTCCTTTTATAGCACTCCGCTCCTCCATCCCCCCCCCCAATCCTGAAAAGTCTTAAGCTTTCTTTACTATTGTGCCTTTGATTCTCCTTTATCGTTCTCCCATAGTGAGAGTTTGAGCTAATTCAGCCCCTCCTCTTTACCAATATGTGTCTCTACTCAATTTCTTGTACTTTTCAAGAAGCCGTCAAGCCTCATTTCTCTCTCTGCCACCTTCTTGAGGGGGCATCATCTAAGTCTAGTCTCTCCTCTTCTTATCCAAGACTAGGGCAACCTTGTTGCTAAAACATCTTCCTCGTGCCATCTTCATTCGAACTTCTTTGAAATAGTGTTGTCTCAACACTATGTCAAAGAGGGGAAAAATGTAGACACCTAAATTTTATTACACCACTTTGGTAATCCTATTTAGTTATCTCTAAAGGCATCATTAATTAAATTTATATTTAATTAAATCCTTTTCCATCCCCTAGCTGATTAATTTAATTAATTATCTATAGTCCTAATTGATAAATCAAATAACCTATTATTTATCAATTTATCCTATTCTTCTATCTAATTCCAAAATCCCCATTTATTAAATAAATCTATTTGATAAATAAAACCCTCAAAGATAATAACCCCTAACCTATCCTAAATCCCCCTTTTAGCCTAATCCACCCCATCCACCCATACTAACTAAGCTTAGACACTAACTCACCCACCCTCATGAATGCCATCCACTTGAAAATCTCTAACATCCCTAATCTAATCCTAAACCCAAGCCTAATCCACCCCCTAATGTTGTCACATTCCCTAGGCAAGCTTAAGACTTTCCTAAGCCAAGGAAAGTCAATAATCTCAACTCCCTCCAAAATATTCCAACCACCCAACAATGAATGCTCTTACAAAGGCCATAAAGACTCTTACAAGATCTTACAAGCCATAATGAAGGGTCTTTATGAAGATATTATCCCTTGAGCCTCCTTTGTTGACTCATCCTTCCCCTTTCCTCCATCCACTCACCCTGTGACATGTGTCACTCCCCGATTGGTGCTAAACAAGCACAATCCATGTACTCCCCTTTGAGTGCATCCTAGCCCTCCTTAAGATTTCATCTTTCCTTCCATCTTAGCCCTCCATCCCTCAAGCCCTTAGCCTATAAATTGAATCCCCTCCCAAGCCATTTCATCACAACTTTTGAGATAAAGTTATAATGCTAGTTTGAGAAACAAAGCCTTTAAACCATACCCTTATAATGCCAAATTGAGAGCTCTCAAGCTACCAATTTGCCATTCCATCTCCATTGAAGCTATTTTGAGGACCTTGAGCATACATCCTACATCCACATAGTAGACTCATCCCTAAATAAAGTGATCATCCTCATTGGGAGAGCCATTCTATGGTTCAAATTCTCATTTGAGGGTTTCACTTTGTCTCTCATATATGTTATAATTTTTATGCTAGTTAATGCTTTTTTTCTCTTGATAGATTAGTGTTTCTTGCTAACATACTTCTTATATACAATATTATCGTGATTCGAATCAATTTTCCTCATCACAATCAAGAAGCAAAGAAGAGAAAGAGAGTAGAGGGACTTCATAGTAGAGAATTCAGCATTTCAAGAAGATTGCAACATCTCTCAATGCATTTTCATTGATCTTGAGGTATTTTCATTTTTGCCGAGCTACACAGTGACATATTTCGTAAAAAAAATAAAAAAAAGGAAACCCTAGTTTGCATAAATGGCATCAAGTTCCAAGAAAACTTAGGACAAAGAGTCGTTTGAAGTTTAGTTAGTGTCCAATGAGGTCAAACAACCTAATTTTCATCCCATTCCTACAGTTGCATACAAAAATGACCCAGCCGAAGCTCTCTCCCAAATTCCCCCAAAAGTTGTAATGATTCAAGATGTGAGAAGATGCTACAAGTGTAAGATAGGAGCCCTAGGAGATATGGAGATAAGGTAAGCCTATGAGAAATTGTGCGTGGATGGAGTCTTAAAAGATGAATTCAAAATTGTTGAAAGAAAGGGTTTGACCCGAGTTTTGAGCTTTCCCACTGTATTCAAGATAGAATGGGATAAAATTGTGTTAAGCATAATTCATGGTGGAAGTCTATGGCTGGAAGATATTCCCATCAAATTAACCAAAGGAATCATACATAGGGTAACTGGGTACCCTACCCTAGAGTAGTTCAAAACCTTGAGAAGTGAATCAAAGGAGGTTATTGAAAAGAACACTAGTGCTTAGTGGAATAAAAGAGGAATGATAATTCACACCATTCAAGATCCTCTAGTTGATTTTGTTGTTAGAGTCATTGCCAATAAGTTCTATCAATCCAATAGACTCAATAGTGTGCCATGTATTGCAGTACATGTAGGCTACAAATTGGTGAAAAAGGATCATACTTATGATCTTGCAGAACTACAACTACAATAGATTACTGAAAACGTAGCTTCTATAAGAAGGACAAAGGGTGCTCAATGAAAATTTGGAGCAATTCTAGTTTGTATATTCTTTTATGTTCAGAATGGGTTTCCCTCTTTCAACAAAGTTACATAGAGGAATGATAGAACTATCATTGCCCAAATCAATGAATATATAGAACAGATAGGAGAAAATTTTAATACACTGATGACAAGTTATTTTGAGGATTTCAAGAAATCCATGAAGCAAAGATCAAGAATACTAGTTTCCTTAGTGGAAAAACAAAATAATGATTTGTGCTTCTTAGTTGACATTGATTTTACCTATATTCAAGCTATAATTCCAAGGGTGAGATGGCTAAGGCCATTTGGATATGAAATCAATGTTGATGAAGCTTCTGCAGTAATAACTGCATTATTGGTAGAAGAGATAGATAAAAGTTCTCCACACTTTGGCACTTATGATGTGGTAAGATCAGAGATAAATATGGAGTTAAAGACTGCCTCCACATTAAAGAAGAAAGACAAATTGTTGAAGAAGATTAAGAAGAAATTTGATGAAGGAATTGAGGCTAAAGCAGAGGAAGAAGAAGATGACAATGATGATGATGAAGATGAACAAGAACAAGGCCCAATGGAATTGACCCAAGGCCTAGGTGACGACAAGGAGGAAGGTGTAGAGGAAGAAGAAGTCAAGGAAGCACCAACTAAAGTTGAGTCAAAGAAAAGAAAGGCAATAGCACAGCCTCCTGCTCAGCGAAAACCAAAGAAATCTACCATGCCATCACCTCAAAAGCCAACAACCTGAGCTATAACAAGGGCCTCCACTAAAAAGGCTAAAGAGAAAGCTACAAAGAAGAAACCAATCAAGGAAACATAGGAAGAGCTGAGGAAAAGAAGAAGATATGTGGCTCAACATGATACTAATGAAGAAGATCAATCTGAAAAGGTAAGCCATTTTTCAGTTGACACATTATGTAAAAAGATTGGAAATGGTGATTTAAGCAACTTAAATAAAGTTGATTTCAATATGTTTACTAAAGAAGAACAAAATAGGATAAAGGAAACAGTTTGTGGAATGATGGCATAGTTCAAGTACACTCCTCTTGAACTAGATAGACAATTGCCAAAAGAATTGTCTAAAATTGTAGAAGACATATGGCTTTTTTATTTGAAAATGGAGAAGGAGATGAGAGAATCAACCCTAGCATGCGTATTGCCTGATTTGACTAAGGAAAAAATAAAGAAAGCAGTCAAAAGGCATAATACTAGGTTTACACCTAAGTACAGGGCATTCTTCATTCTCCAAAACAAGATGGAAGAAATTGTTCAAAGAACAATAAAATCATTGAAAAACTTATACAAAAAGATTGAAGATTTTCTTGAAGAAGAATACAAGGAAGAAGCTACTGCTCCACCAAAAGAGAGAAGAAAAAGGAGAGAAGAAAAGATAGTAGTAGAGAAGGGAGAAGAAGAAAATAAAGAAGAAGAAGAAAAGAAAGAAGAAGAAGAGAAGAAGGAAGAAGAAAAGAAAGATGGAGAGGAGGAAGAGGCACAAAAACAAGATGTAATGGCAATAGCTGAGCAAGAGCAGTAGCCAAACTAGAGTGTGCAAGACACATAATTGCCACCCTCTAGCCCTCCTCATGTACCCATCACACCTGCAGAAACTATAATTATAAAAGATATTCCTAAAAATTCTGGTCAGAACATCAATCCATTAACTACAAAAGACCTCAAAAGAATCCTTGACCAATTGACATAGCAAGCAAGATTGCGTACAGATCTAGTATTGGTCAGTATGGATGAATTACAAAACCTAGTAGAAAGCACAATTAGAGATAAGGTGAATCCACAAGAACCACCTTCCATCATCTCTATAGCTACTAATGGTCAACCTCAAATTCCCATAGTTATTTCATCAAGCATAGTTGACACCACAATACAGAAGCTAAGTGTAGCTGTAGAAAAAGAAATAGGACAAACTATTACATCTGATCCTACAACACAAACACAAGGTGCACTTCCTAAGTTTAGCATAATTGATCAAAGTAGTAGACAACAGGAGGAGAAAATAGAGGAAACTCCTAAAGAGCAAGAGGCAATACAAATATTGATAAATTCTCCTACCTCAAAAACTCCTTCACAATATCCATTGCAAATATCTGCACCAGGATCTAGTACTACAAATGTTGCAAGGGTACTTCATTATGGAGACCTTGAATTAGATGAGGAGATAGTCATACTAGGCTATGACTCAAAAATAATAACCATTGGTCAAATCAATGAGGTGTAGGAAGCACTGAATAGGAGAAAGAGACAAGAGATACTTAGGAAGGAGTATAAATAAAAGCAAACACTACATGAGATTAAGGACATCTTTATGGATGCCTTTAGTTTGCAATCACTAGATGAGTCAAAGCATATCATGGAGCAATTATCAAATATTGTTGACCAGGTGACAAATGAAGACCAAGAGACAAATGCAAAACCTATAGAATGGTTTGAAAGGAAATTCTAGGGAAAAGTAAATGAGCAAGTATCAAGTCAAATTGCACTCTCCCAAGTTGAATTGGCAAAGCTAATAGACAAAGTGAGAAAGGTACTTGAGAATATATTCTCATTATACAAAAATTTGTGTGACTTTTCATACTTCACACAGGAGACAAGCCAAAAGATACTAAGCTTGGAGAGAAATTTAAATATTTCAAGCATGTAGCTAACAAAAGATCCAACTCAAAGTGAGAAGCATTTTGCTCAATCACTTCATACTCAGAAAGAAATAGTTGTATTAACAGAAGATGAGGCCAATATCAAGGCAAAACTGATATAGCTCCAGTCCTCCATTTCCCCACATTTGGAAATACTCCATAAGGAACAAGTCTATGCAAAAACTATTCTCAAGAAAGATCCCAATCTTTCTACTTCAAATGGACTTATTCATCTTGTTGCAGAGATGGCCATCTAGCACAAGTCACTGGAAATTGCTTTGAACAATTGGGATGCAGCTCTTAGGATGATTATGGAGGTAAGCAGCACATTTTTGGAAAAATATGGACTTAACCCTTAAAATCCTTTGACATAAGTGTCAAAAACGGGGAGATATATATCTTATTATTTAAGGGGGAGATATTATAAGATGCATGGGGGAATGAGAGAATGGGGGAAACAAAACCAAGGAAACCAAGGGGAGCATGATATATAGATAATGGCACAAACAATCAACTCAGGGGGAGTTACAATAATTTTGAGATATATATATTGTAAGTTATACAAATTTTTATTAAAAGTTTTTTAAACCTCTGTATATACCAAGCAGATTAGTTAATGTACTCATAAGATCATTTAAGTGTTTATGTCACTCATGTCAAAGGGGGAGATTGTTAACCTCATAATGGTTTTTGACACTTCAGTTCCAATACACTTAACCACTTTCTATATTGAAGTCGAGTACACCATGTATGTTGAGCCACAACATGAGCCGAGTTAGGAAAGACTTCAGGTGCTGAGTGATCTTCAGGTGCCAAGTAGCCTTCAGGTGCTGAGTGAAGATAAGGTGCCAAGTGAAATTCAAGTGCCGAATGACTTTAGGTGCCAAGCATGATACAAGTGTTGAGTGATATTTAAGTGCTGAGTCACAGATGATGCCGAGCAATACAAAAATGCAACAGGAGCCGAGTAAGCTAGTTTGTTATTAATGCTAAGCATCTAGAATCAACAAATGCCTAGTAACACAGAATGTACATATGAGTGTGTAACTTCATTGATTCATATGTAAACCATTTCCATGGTTGAGATATGAAAAATATTGAAGGATTAAATGATAAGATCAAATATTTTGTATTTTCTATGAAATCTACATGCAGACAATAAGAAAAATTGAGAAGGAAAGCAACCAATAAGAAAAGTGCAAGGAATGAGCGGGAAGCAAAGATTCAATATGGATTGTAGATCCATACCTAACCTTAAGTCTTTGAATATATTTATAAGGAAGACAAAATCTCATTAGAAGGAGAAGTGGATGTACAAGGGTGTGGAAGGAACACTATTTCAGTGTAAAGAGTATCAGATCTCAGAGGATCAAGATCAGAGAAAGTAGATCAAGTGCCTGTATTCAACAAATGAAGGATTGTAAGCTATAAAGTTTATTGTACCTAATACTCTATAGCAATTGTATTAGAATGAAAAACCCTATGGTGACAGATTAGCTTAACAGCTATTTTGTAGATCCTTTAAATAGGTGATTAAATCCTTTAACGGGGTGACACTTCATGTAAAGTGTTTGTAAATCCTTTAACTAGGTCACTATTGATATAGTGTAAAGCCTTTGACAAGGCAGGCCTTTAACACAATAGACCATCAGAAGTGGTTAAATATTATTACTGCAATGATTTTGTGGGTATCATCTCCACCCCAATTTTACCTTCTTATTTTTGGAGGGTTTCTAGGTTACCAAATCTTAAGTGTTATGTGGTGATGCTTATGTGTTTCCCATAATTGTTTGATATGTTCATATGAATGCAATCTACTTTCAGTTAAAAAGTTTTAATGGTCAAAATAAAGTACTTCTAATTCACCCCCCCCCCCCCCCCCCCCCGCCCTCTCAGAAGCATTCTTTCCAATAATTTATTCCAACAAATAATTGTAGAGAAAAATTAAATACAGATCTAAACCAAAAATAAATTACAAATCTAATAGATCAATACCATGCTTGTAAATTGGGCCTTTGGGTGCTAGTTTTCAAAATAAATTTGCCTCAAATTTGACTATAGCCCAGCATAGGAAAATTTTCCGTTAATTTTCACCGAATTGATGTTCTAGATGCAATGGTGAGGTTTTCTTTGGCTCTACATGCTCCTAATATTTGTGAATACTCTAGATTTGTGTTAAGGTGTCCTTAGAGAGGTGAAGCAAGATTGGTCTCCAATGGCTATGAAATGATGCTCTTGTCACTTTGATACCATCTAAGAATTTTCCTTAGGGGAAAATTCACCCAAGACCAAGAAGCACAATAGCTAGCACAAAAGAGCAACTAAAGTATGATCAAAATAATGATATGATATTCAATTCATTGTATAATACACTAGAGGTGCCTCTATATAAAGGCCTTTATGATGGATTTAGAATGCATAGGGGTTAGGAACATGATAAGTCTTACAACTAGGCACATGTCCACCAAGTGTGGGTTATCCTCTATTAAGCATAGAAATTAGTGCGATGATGAGAGAATAAACCTACAAAGGTGTACCATGTAAAATTATGTTGTAGACAACATATGCTAGAATAATAGTGCAAACAACTATGTTGTCGACATGATGAATCAATTGTTTATGCAAACTCTAGTGTTGTAGACACCATGTGTTGAATTAGAGTTTCTTACTCCAGTGGTGTCACCATGACAACTCATATGAGTATACAAACTCCTAGGTGTCTAACCTAAGAAATAATAAAATAATGCATTTATCTAAGTAAACTTAAGTAAAGCATAAATATAATTATTTACACTAACAAAAATCACATAAGGTTATGAACAAATCCATAAAAATATTAAAATGTCCTAAAAAATTAGCAATACAAAAATATCAAATATCTCCAAAACCCACAAAAATTTTGCAAAAAACCTTGTAAATAATCACTATGGATAAATATTTACACATTTGCAAAAAAAAATTCAAAGAACTTCCTTTCAATGATAATTATACTTTGAAACGCCCTCCAAGCAATATGAATGTACAATTAATCCAACTTGTCACTATGATCCCATCAACCAAACCAATAATCAAACCTACCACATAATTAATCATACAAAACACTCTCAAGAAACCAAAAAGATACTAAAAACAAGTAATAATAGATGAGAATAGCTATTGGCTTACGATGTTTAGGGAGTGATTTAGTTTTTATTTATTTTTCTTTGATCATTTTTCTATGCCACTCGATGATATAAATTGATCTATGGGAGTGGCCAAGATGGTTCATGATCATATTTTTATTTTCTATCTATTGAATGTAGATTTGAAAGTCTGGGGCATGTATATATGCCTAAGGAAGGATTGGGTCATTCTCTATCTGCATCATGCTTGTTTATGAAAAAGATTTACATTTGCATTCTAGCCCCTTTATGCCATGTTGTGTTGCAGTCTATTTTCCATATCAAAATAAATATCCTTTGACATATAGTGCATTTTATGAAAGCCAAAAGTCCTAACCTCATACTAACTGGTCGCACCTCATCTCCTCTATCTTCTAATTTCCATCTAGTCCACCACCACCATCATCTAGTACTTTGATATACCAAAAACTTCCTCATCCTACATATGTCACAAGTCCAAAAAAGCCCATATGGATTCATCTCTTCATTATCGACAAATTGACTTATCATATACATTTTTTGTCAATTCCTTGAGGGGGCACCCATATATACCACCCCTGCTAGGGAATATTTTTATGGATTTCTCATAAGTTATTCTTTGAGAAAATGCTCTAAATCACATTGTATCAAAGAGGGGGAAAATGTAGATGCTAAAAAATGGTTCACATCTACTGTTTAATCACATTTTCATACTAACACATCCCATTTTCTCATTTCACTAATTCTGATATTTTGTCCAACTTGATGATCATTCAAGCATATTTTTACAATATCCTCCATCATTCACAAACCCCTTTCAAATCAATTGTAGATAATTTTAGAATTGGTTCCTATTTTATCTAAACATTTTAGAATTGACTCTAGATCATTTCAAAATCATCACAATCTCATCCAATCAACCCTATACCATTTCAACATCATCAAAATCCTTTATAATCAACCAAAATTGTCCCAAAACAACTCTAAATTATTGAAACATGTCAAACATCCCTAATCAATCATCATTATCCAACCCTAGGCATTATCATGTCCCTTAGTGCCTTATCAATCTATCAAACCTATCAAATATGAACTTAGCATTGCCATGTCCCTCAGTGCTAGGTTGATCTCTCATTTTTATCATTTGACCATTGACATTTTTGAGTCCCTCAATGTCAAATCATGGCATTATCCAATAAATTTAATAATATTGATAATATTTATCAATGTTATTATGACCAATCTCATCAATCAATTTCAATCCCATGTCCTTTACAATGTTTGTTAAATGTCACATGTCCTTAATCCATGTCATATGTCCTTGACATGTCATCAATCTTAATCACTCAATCATTTTGATCATGGCTTTGATCTACCCATCATCATTTTAGTTGATTTGCATAATCATTTCATTTCAACAAAATGTTAATACCATATTATTTCATCAAATTGACCAATCATTTAATAATTTTTCTTATAGGATTAGTTAACCCATAATCTATCCATGTCTCATTTAAATAATTTTCATCTCTCTTTTACTAATCATTCTTATTAACAAACATTTTCAATTAATTAATATTTTTTAATTAATTGGTCCATCTTTGTGAACTATGGGAATTCTTAATTTCCTAAGTCATATTTTTCCATTTCTAATTTCTAATGTACTAATTTCCATTTGTGTAGAATTATGAATTTTCAATTCAAATATTCTACCTAGTCTTGTAGCATGGCCATAATGTGTCATAGATACTATTTCTATACTTGGCCAATATGTTGTTAGGATTAATCTCAGACATAACTAATAGTTACATGCAAATATAACTAATATCAAAAAATAAAAGATCGCATAGAAGAGAACATAAGACACCAAGATTTAATGTGGTTCACCCAATCCTTAGGCTACATCCACCAATAGAAAGTCCAATATTATTATTATCCAGTGATTATAACCTAATTACAATTTGTAATCTGTTGCAGCTCAATACTATCACAGGAACCAATTTTTGCATCACACATTATGAAAATCCCTAACCCTAACCCTTTTTTATACAAGTTTTTTCCTACTTAGAAAATTAGGGCTAGAATAATAGAAAAATAATAGCTGACACCTTTTATAATATAAGGTCATTTTTGACTTTAGGGATGTTTCCCCGAAAAGCCCATGGGGGTGTTTCCCCTCGACCCCACCCTGTACTATGAGAGGTAATGCACTTGGGGCACTACCCCTTGACCCTATCTTGGGGGCGTTGTCGCCAAACCCCCATAGAAATAATGTGAGGAGAAAATCATTCCAAATAAACCTTTGAGTCTAATTATGCTCCACATTGCAATAATCTCCCAGTTGGAGACTGATCATAGCACTACTAAACTTGTAGCTCCCAATGGAATATATCAATCCACCTTGGACTCTACTATTCTTTTATTTTATTCAGTTTAGAAGACAAACCAAAGTTTAAGAGGAGTTTAATTTCTCTCTTGTTTCTACCTTCGTAACATATTTGTTGGATTTTCATTTGTATGTATCTTCTCCATCTTTTACTATCCATCATCCAAAATTGGCTAAATGAAATGGTACCACAACTATATGTGTTTTTTCTTTGAATGCAAAGCTGAATTCCATGCAAGATGAATGGCACTCTGACTATCTATAAACAAATAATTATCCTTCTAAGGGTGTCCCAATTCTTCTAGGAAGAACTGAAGCCATATCATCTCCTTGGCTACCTTTGTAGCAACAACATATGTTGGCTCTATAGTGGATAAAGCATTAAACTTTTGTAACCTAGAAACCCATCTCATGACTACCCCAACAATAGTAAATACATAACTTATAGTACTCGACCTAGTATCAATATCCCCTACCAAATATGAGTCAACATATCCCTATAAATCAATAGTAGAGCACCCAAAATATAAACACTTACTAGATGTTCATCTCAAATATCTGAGAATCCATTTAATTGCATTCTAATGCTCAATTCTTGGATGACTCGTAAACCTACTAACAACTCCCACTCCATGTACAATATCTAGCCTTGTACATACAATAACATACATCAAGCTTCCTAAAGGTGAATCATAAGGTACCGTGGACATCTTATCCTCCTCTTATTGTGTCTTTGGACACATCTCCTTAGTAAACTTAAAATGATTAGGTAAAGGTGTGCTAACAACTTTAGCATTCTCCATAGAGAAATGTTGCAACACCTTCACAATATAATTAGCTTGAGATAATGTCAATGTCTTGTTCTTCCTGTCTCTACAAATCTTCATACCAAGGATTTTTTTTTCTTCCCCCAAATCCTTCATAGAAAATTCATGTGCTAACTAACATTTTAACTCCTTAATGTGATCCATGTTAGACCCAACTACAAGCATACCATCAACATATAAACATAAAATAATGTAGCTATCATTATCCAACCTCTTAAAATAAACACAATGATCTGAATGACACCTACTATATCCATGCTCATGCATAAACATATCAAATTCTAAATACCATTGTTGAGGTGCTTGATTCAGTCTATATAAACTTTTCTTCAATATCACACTAAGTTCTCCTTACCGTTAACCTCAAATCCCTGTGGCTGAGCCATATATATCTCTTCATCCAAATGACCATGAAGGAAGGTTTTTTTAACATCAAGTTGCTCCAAATCTAAATCTTCAGTAGCCATAATACTTAAAATAATGAAAATAGAAGTCATTTTAACAATAGGAGAATATATATCAAAATCAATGCCTTTTCTTGTACAAATCCTTTTACAACTAACATGGCTTTAAATCTTTTCTTACCTCCATCCTCTTCTTTCAACCTATAAACCCACTTATCTTGTAAAGTCCTTTTACCTACAAGAAACTTGCATAAATCCCATGTCTTATTTTTCAACAAAGAGTCCATTTTTTCTTTCATTGCAAATTCCAACTAAATCTTACTATCCACCTACACAACTTCATCATAACATTCAAGTTCACCAACATCAATAAGTAAAATAGAATACAAGGAAGGAGAAAATCTTTCTGGAGGTCTACTTATCCTTTCTGACCATCTAGCATTCACTAGGTTGTGTGGTATTTTTTGTTGTGGTTGTTATAGATCATAAGGAACTACTCGAACATAATCTTGTAGAGTATCATCTAATACCGCATAGTTATTTTCTTTCTTTTCATTTTGCTTTAGTAGATCTTTGTACAACACTTTCTCATTGAATATGACATCCTTGCTTCTTATAATTTTATGATTTTAAAAATTTGAAAGCCTATAACCAACTTCATTAATGCCATATCCAAAAAATACACATTTCTTTGACTTAGCTTCTAGCTTGGTTCCATATTTAGAATCTATACGAACAAATGCTTCAGAACTGAAGGTTTTGAGAAAAGAATAACTCACCTTCTTACCATCCCATGATTCCTCTAGAATATCACAACCCAAAGGAGTAGAGGGACCTCTATTAATCAAATATATAGTAGTATTGAAAACCTCCACCCACATGTTTAAGGGAAACCCTACATGCAACCTCATGATTCTTGTACACTCCATTATAGTCCTATTCATGCGTTCAACCACTCCATTTTCCTATGGAGTCCTTAAAATAATTTTTTTGTCTACAAATACCATTAGTGGAGCAATAATCTTCAAATTCATGATTGCAATACTCACCACCATTATTAGATCTAAGAGATTTTAATTTCTTTCTAGTCTCATGTTCAACCAAGCACTTCCATTTCTTAAAAGTTTGATATATATCAGATTTTTGTCTAAGGAAATAAACCCATATATTTTTAGTTGCATCATAAATAAATGTAACATAATAATTAGAGCCACCAAGGGAAGATACCTGAGTTGGTCCCCATATATCTATATGCACAAGCTCTAATTTCTCACTTTTATTTTTGTTCCCAGTCTTCACAAAACTCACTCTCTTTTGTTTTCCATACACACAATTTTCAAAAAAATCCATATTAACACATTTTAGACCTGGTAAAACTTTCTTTGAATGAATTACTTTTATACCTTTCTCACTCATGTTCCCAAGTCTATTGTGCCATAGTGTTGTATTAGAATCTACAAAAACTATTTGTTCTCCCTACTCAACTATAGGAATTGTTCGTGAACATTCAATTTTCTCTAAACAATCAAAGTAGAAGGAACAATATGACCTGTACGAAGATATAAGGTTCCTACATTCACAAATTTTTCTACTACAAGGGAACCTTTTTAAACCTTCCAATTTTTATCATCAAAAGTAACTACACAACCCTCATTACTAAGTTTCCTTATTGAAATTAAATTCCTACTTAGCCTTGGAACATGTCTTACCTCATGTAGTAGCCAATGATTCCCATTCTGCAACTTAATCTTAAATTTTCTCTTTCCAACAATCTAATTGGGTTCATTATCCCCCAAATAAATAATCCCAAAATACTCTTGAACATAATCAATAAAATAACCCCTATGAGGTGTAGCATGAAATGAAGCACCAGAATCTAAAACTGATGAATCATTAATACTTTCTAAAGAAAGAAGCAAAGCATCCTCTTCAGATTTTTTACTTACCACATTTTCCTTCTTGTTCCCTTCTAGTTTATCTCCTTCATTGTTCTTTTGATTCTAATATTTCCCACAATACCATCAATCTCTTGGTCCTCTAGATTGAGACCTCTTTCCCTTTGACTTTACTCTTGATTTCCCACGATTTTTAGAATTATTTTATCTCTTAGTCATTCTACCTCTACTTTGTGCATTCAAAGAACTTCTTGATGTAGATCCACCTAAGGTTTTCCTATGAGTTTCCTCACATCATCATATTTTAGAGTATTAGATCCAGAAATGGAATTACTTTGTAGTTACCAAGCCATTCCAACTTTCACTCAAAGAACACAAAATCAAGAGAGTCCTAATTTCTTCATCAAGATTGATACCCATAGAAGCTAAATAACTAGTAATAGTATTAAACTTATTTAAATTATCTACAATAGATCTAGCTTTGTCATTTTTATATTAAATAAATGCTTCATGAGAAATACCTTGTTTGAAGCAAGAGCTTTTCATACAATTTTGCTAGGGTTTGCATAAACTCTTTTGTTGTCTTCACTTTTGTAATATTAAATGCCACTAATGATGCCAGACATAATTGAATACTTCCAAGTGACTTTTTTTCTAAAAGATCCTAGTCATCATTTGTCATAGATCCCTAATTCTTGATTTTTCCATCCAATGACCTCCATAAATCTTTCAGATAGAGATAGTCCTCCATTTGCATCTTCCATAACTAAAAGTTCTACCCATTAAACTTGTCAACCCTTAGCTTGCCCTTGTCTACCATCATTCCCACTCAACCATGAGACTCCCACTTAATCGTCAAACCTTCCTATAGAGGATTGCTAAAAAAAATGATGGTTTGGCTTTTAAAAAAAAAGATGATCATCTAGCTCTAATACCACTTGTTATTAACTTTAGATAGAAATAATAGTTACATGCAAATATAACCAATATCAGAAAACAATAGATCGCATAGAAGAGAACACAAGACACCAAGATCTAACGTGGTTCACCCAATCCTTGGGCTATGTCCACCAATAGCAAGTCCAATATTATTATTATCTAGTGATTACAACCTAATTACAATTTGTAATCCCTTATAGCTCAATACTACCACAAGAACTAATTTTTGCAGCACACATTATGAAAATCTCTAACCCTAAGCCTTTTTATACAAGCTTTTTAGTACTTAAAAGACTAGGGCTAAAATAATAGAAAAATAATTGCCAATGCATTTTACAATATAAGGTCATTTTTGGCTATACAAGTATTACCCCCCAAAACCCCCATAAGGACATTGCCTCTCAATCCCACCCTGTACTATGATAGGGAGAGCACCTAGGATGTTTCCTCTTGACATCATCTTGGGGGCATTACCCCAAACCTTTGTAGAAATAATATGGGGAAAAAATCATGTTGAATAAACCTTCGAGTCTGATTAGGCTCCACATCACAACATATGTGTCCTATTTGACAAATATTATTCCTTACACATGGTTATAATATGTCACATTTGTTATAGATTCTTGTCTACATGTGGCTTTGATGTGTCACATGCCTCTCATAGATTCCTTTCCTCTTTTAGCTGTGTTGACTTGTGTGTGTCATAGAATCCTACATTTGGAATATTGCATCTTATTTTTAATAGATATCCTATGGAATATCATGCCAATTTGCACACTCAAATTGACAAATATCCATCTCCTCATCCATGCCTAACTTCTTTCATTTTGGCTATAAATTGAACCCTCTTGCACTCATTTTTACCTTAATAATCCAATCCTTAGAACCTCTTGAGAACTCATTATACCCAAACCACACTTCTAGCATTCTCAATAGAATTCATACCATCATCATATCATTTTTTTATTTTCTTTCAATTGTGTGTGCACTATAAGAAATTGGAGCTACATCAACAATGGAGAAGAAAGGAGGACATGGGAACTAGAATTGAAGAGGGGGTTTTACTTGTTTTAAATTCTTTATTTCCATTGGTTTTCATGGTAGATTAGATTGGTTTAGTGTATGTTGATTGAGTTTTGTGGTTGATCATAGTATGCTAGGTTTTAACCTATTTTCTAGTCCTTCACTTCCATACAATCTCACCTTCCTCTTTAGATAATTTATGAGATTTAATTCCTGCAACAATCACAAATATTCTTCCCACATAGCTTCTCACAAATTCATCTTCCATAATTTTAGCATCTTGAAATAAACATATCCAATTCTATAGTCTTACTCTTTTAGTATGCTTATCTCCTTAAAAAGTAGTTTGTAAATCCTTACAAATTTTATGAGATATTTCTAAAGATAATACCCAATTGTATCATTTTCAAGAATATCTTATAGTAATGCTCTCGTGGCTTGCATATTGTACATAAATAGATCTATTTCCACTTCACTACATTCCTACATCTTTCTTTCTTCAATAATCTTTTTGTCATTATTTTTCAAAATCAAATATCTTGGACCCATACATAGAAAATGAGTCTTCATCTTCTTCTTCTAGTTATCATAGTTACCTCCATCAAAATTTGGGAATGTATTTTCTAAAGTGACCCCATCATTTATTTGAGAGGCGATGAATAGAAGACAACCTTTAAAACCACATAGGGTATTTATGAATGATTAGTTATGTTATTGGCCTCACAAATTCACCTAGCACATTCATGAGGTTGATTAATGAGGTGTTAAAATATTAAATAGAAATTTTTTTAGTAGTCTACCTACATAATATCCTCAATTTTAGAAAAACTAAAGAAGAAAGCATGAAGAACCTAGAACTAGTGTTGAAGAAGTTGTAAGAGGAAAAGTTAGCCATCAAATTAGAGAAGAGTGTGTTATTGAAACTAGAGCTTGTGTACCTAGATTGTTTGGTATATAAAGGTGATATAAAGATGTATCCAAGCAAGGTGGAATCCATCTTGAATTTACCTACACAAAAGATAGAGACTTAAGTGAGAAGTTTCCATGTGTTGGAATAGTTCTATAGGAAGTTTGTTAAGATATTTAGTTAAATTTGTGCACCCATCATAGACACTATTATGGAAGGTCACAGAAAAATTTAAAATGGACCAAGGAGGGTAATGAAGGCTTTGAAAAATTAAAACAAGAAGTGGCTACACAAACTATATTATTGGTGCTAAGTTTTAAAAAACAATTCATTGTGGAATGTGATGCAAGTAACATAGCTTTGGGAGTAATCCTTAGTTAGGAAGGAAGTCCAATGGTTTTTTTAGTGAAATATTGAATAAGGATAAGTATAGGTACTCATCCTATGACTTAGAGCTCTATATATTAGTTCAAACCCTATGGAAATTTAGGCACTACCTATTTCATAAAGAGTTTTTGGTCTAGATGCAAAATAAAGCTATAAGATTTATCAACACATAAGTCAAGTCTTAGAAACATAAAGTGGATGGAATTCCTACAAGCATATACCATCACTATAAATAATTGGAAGAGAAAAAAAAGGTATTCAATGCACTCAATAATAGATTACCTACTATTCAGGAGATCCAATTGCAGATAATTAGATTTGAAGAGTTCAAGAACTATATGTAGAAGATGAAGATTTTGCAGAAGCCTACAATATATGTCTTTAGTTGGAAAATCATTTACATAGCTAATTTTCTAATAATACCTTGCAATATGGATAGTTATTTGAGGGAAATTGGTTATGAATATACAAAGGATCAATGAGGGAAAACCTTATTCAAGATAATCAAAATGGAAGTCTAAGTGGGAATTTTGGTTTAAATAAAATATTAGAGCTTGTTTAGATGTTCTATTACTAGCCCAAGATTCAAAGGGACATCAAGAGAAATGTGGTGAAGTGTGTGAGTTTTTAGAAATATAAAGGTACCTCTACAAATTCTAGGTTATACCAACCCTTACCAACTCCTATTAGATCATGAGAATGCTTAAGTATGGATTTCATAGCGAGATTGCCAAGAAAAACCATTGGTTTTGATAGTGTGTTTGTAGTGGTAGATAGGTTCTATAAAATGACCCATTTTATACCTTGCAAGAAAAAAGTGATGCTAGCTACATTGATTATCTCTTCTTTAAGGAGATTTTTAGGATGTGTGGGTTGCTAAGAAGTGTAGTTTCAGATAGGGATGTCAAGTTTACGGGTCATTTTTATGAGAGCCTATGGAAGAGGCTATGAACTAATTTTTCTTTTGGCTTATCCTACCATCCACAAATAGATGGTCAACATGAGATGGTAAAAATGGTACATGGTAACCTTATTAGATGTCTAACTAAGGAGTATGGCCATGTGTGCGATTAATTCATTTCCTAGGCAAAGTTTTCTACAATGATACTGTGAACATGGCCATAGGAAAAAGTCCATTTGAGGTAGTGTATGACATACATCCTATGGGGGTGTCTGAGCTTAGATAATTGAAGGGTCAAGAAGGAGTTAGTGGACATGCTAATGATTTTTCATAGTTAATGAAGGAGGTCCATGAATAGGTGATAAAGACTCTAATGGAAGCTAATCAAAAACTTATGTCCAAAGTAAATATGAGGAGAAGAGATCTTCAATTTGAAGTAGGTGATTGGGTGATGGTGCATCTTAAAAACTTTAGGCTCCAAAAAGGAATGAAACATTGGAAATGAGAAGGTTTGGACCTTGTAAAGTCCTAGAAAAGTATGGCTCAAGTTCTTACAATATAGACCTTCCCAAGGAGTTGTCTATCTCTCCCATATTCAACATTGCAAACTTAATCCAATGTAAAGGACCTGATTTAATAGAGAAGAAGTAGAGCACAAAGATGGAGAAGGATGTGAAAGAGCTCAGTGTACCTAATTAAATAAAAGCTCAAGCTAAGAAGGTTCTTGATTTAAGGGTTAAAAATAAATCTAGGTATCAAAGTTACATGGAACATCTTGTGAGGTGGAAACACAACATGAGTTAGAGGCCACTTGGGTAGTAGAGAATGATTTCAAGAAACTTGGTATAATTTTAGACCTCATTCCTTAGGAGGTAACCTAACTTGATTTCTATAGGGGGAGAATAGTGCAAGAGCACCTAGGGTTCTAGCTAAACCCTAATAAATTTTGGCTTGTAAGTGGTCTTGCCTTAACCAATGAGGAATAAGGACTAAGATAAAAGTCCCTAGAGTGTGTTTGGATTTTTAGAAAGTAAAGTCAACCAAGATAATTGAGGGGGGGGTGTTAGAATATATAGTCCACCAATATAATTGAGAGGGGTAGGGGGGTGAATCATTTATCCAAATAATATCACAATTATCAACCTTACTTAAATTTAACCATATGAGAAACATAATCATAAAACCACAACAAGATACTCATGCACAATAGCCCCATATATGTTAACTACAAAAACACTTGATCGGAGGGAAAACCTTGATGGGGATGGTAGCCACAAGATGATGTACTAATATTAATATTCCTTGTTAGAGGATGAACCCTATTAGGAGTCTATAACAACATTTAGTACATATCAATCCCTATTAGGAGACTTTGAATCCTTATTATAAGGTTCTAACCCTATTAGGAGTTGTAGAAGATACCTCAGCCCACAGCCCAAAAAAATTCAAGGGCAAGACCAATGAACCTACTATCCAAATGATCTTTGTATTATTCCTTGCAAAATAATATAAATAAATTATACTTCCTTCCTCTTTCTCTATCCTATTAACTAGAAATTTTCTCCTTCTAATCTTGTAACCATATCAAAAAATTGGTATCTAATAATCCCTTGGATTTCTTACTCACATCAAGTAAACACTCTTCTTCTTTTCACACTTCACACTCAATACAATACTTGATACTATTTACAAGCAAGGAGAACATCTTTCCTTTATACCTGTTAGAGCTTGTAATCCTGGTCATCACCTAACCAATTTTGGTCCCAAGTCATCCCTTTGAAGTTGAACTTGAAGTCATAATTTACTTCAACTTTAGATTCAAAGTCTTGTTAGTCTACCATGTGATAAGTGCACTAGTTTTATCGAGTCGACCTTTGTAAGCTTGAAGTCCAAGTTGATGTTGAAGCCGATCACTGAAAACTTCAACTTCAATTTTAGTGTTGATTTTGTTCGCTAACAATTTTGTATGCAGATTAAAGATTGCCAAGCCATTCCAAGGTGGGTCCCAGCATAATATTTTCCCAAAGCACTTGAAGTCAGATGCAAATAAATTTAAAGCAACACGTATTTAGTTTGAGCAATACTTAATGGAGTATTAATGGTGTCATTTCATGATTACTTGTTATGGGAAGATGCATGCAAATTTGACAGGGTATTTAAAACAAGAACACCCATGGCACCTTTTTCGATGAATGTCACACGAATGAGAAATCATGATTTTTACTTGCTAAATCTATCCTACGATCCTCTGTCCATGTCATTCCTTAAATACATGCAATTACCCTTTCCCACTCATCTCATTTTCTCCAAAAAAATCTTGGCACTTTTGGGTAAGAAAGGAAAATTTCGTGCTGTGTCATTGTCAAACTGTAAGTGCACCTCCATTTCCCCTTTGCATTTTGGTTGTGCTTTGCTTCATTTTGAAAGTATTTTAAAACTTGGTCCTGTAGATTTGCTGTCCTAATAATCATGATGCTTTTTCAGCCAAAAATGCCCAAATTGGAGAGGCCTCCATTACTCAGTTCCTTGCCTGCAATTTGTGATACATTTTTGGTTAATAGAAGTTTTTCTAAAGTCGTTGAAAGAGCCAAAACTTCTTTGTCAAGTACCATTTACCAGAGGCTAGTTGATAGTGGTTTATTAGAAGCCACCGCTTTTCCCACTACAATCCCATGCCCAGAGTTCATCCTCGAATGTGCAAACCACTATGACCCTGTTTCAAGATGTATTAAGAAAGCCTCAGGGGAAATAGTTGTCAAAATTAACAGGACTAGTGTCAATTCTGCCCTCAGGATTCCTCATTAAGAACCCTATGAGCCATGGACATTCGAAGAAGATGAACACCTGTATGCTACAAACAAAAATAGCTACAAAACCAATATTGCTCAGTCCTGGCTCTTGAAGCGTACAGAAGGAGGTTCTAGGTTTCCTAAACCATTGACCATCGAGCACTTCTTCAACGAGATTGCAGATATTGTATTCTCGCTGAATAGGATTAAGGGAAATGAACATGCTCTCCATTGGGAGTCTTGGATGTATTTCTTCATACAGAAGATAGTTGAAGGTGTCAAATTCATCGATTGGTCAGACGTAATGGCAGAAAACCTACATAAGGGCTTGATAGATGTTACCAATTGCAGCCCATTTTTCTTTTCCTCTTACTTGATTTACACCCTAGCTGCATCCAAAGATTGGGATTATCTTCCACATATACCTTGGGTAGATGACATGCCTATCTACCAGTATTACAGAGATCTTCAAGAAGATATATCATGCGAAGAGTTCAAGAAGGTCAATGATGTTTTTCTAGGGAAACTGGTTTTTGAACTACAAGGTCAAGAAAATGATAGGATGTTAGAGGAGGCCATGTAGATTGTGAAAATTTATGGTTGTTATTTCATCCAATTTCCTAGATTTACCTATATTAGAGTGGGTGGTTTTCCTGCTGAACCTTAGAAATTACCACGAATTGCTCAAATTCTCTAGTGTTGTTAGAAATGTGTCGACAGTTTGCTTCCCTTGTTGAGTCCTTTCAAATTTCCAAAAAATCCTCTTCAGTATTCTTCCTGATTGAAATTGGACATTATAGATGCCCCAGTTTGAAAGAAGCCATATTGTCAGCTAAATCTTTAAACTGCTTGTCTCTTAAATCTTTCACCTCTCAGTTAGATTTTGACTACACTGGCTATATTAGAAACGATGTCAAAAATGTAGCTTCTCTCTTTCATTCCCCACAACTAGAGGATTTTTGGGCAAACTATCATGATGAATTTGAAGTAAGGAAGAGACTATGGTTGTGCTTGACCATTAAACAAGTCACCATGTTCAATGTGGAATTAGACACCTATGGGCTAAAAGATGATGATTCTGAAGGTGTGCTTGATCAATTTTACATGGATCAGATTGAATGCATGCCTATCCCTGAAATTGATTGGGAGAAAAGGAAGGAAAATGATGTATATGCTCGTACCAAGGATGTAATAGTAAGAACTACCAAATGGATAAAATTAAAAGCAACGGCTACTCCAAACTTTTTTAAGAAGTCTTCAAAAAGAAAGGATAAAAGGACTGCTCATAAGCGAACTAATCGAAGTGTCCTTGATTCTGTTGCAAGTCCAATTGAAGTTGAACTTGAAGCCATTCCAGAAACACTTCAACTTCAAGTTCAAGAAGAAACTCCAAAAGGAAGGAGAGTAACCTGTTCAAGCACCAAGAAGGCATTAGCCGTCAAAAGTAAAAGCACCATAATGGTGGATTTGGAGACAGAAAAAGACCTACCTATGGTGGATAATATACCTGAATCCCAAAATTCTCCAATGGATATAGGAAATTAGGAAAGTAATCTCCCCTTAGTTAAATGTTCCCCTGCTACTACAAAGGATCAAACTACTCCTAAATGTCTTGAGAATTCAATGGAGAAGAAGAGAAGTATGGTCCCAATGTCCATGCCTATTGATGACCTGGTTAGCAAATGCCTTGGTAAAGCACCCAAAGTAAAAAAGGAAAGGATCGAAGCAAGAATCAATTTTGACAAAAGTTTAGGTCGATGGGCAGCAAAGATAGCTACACCACCTGATAGGAGTTCTCATGATTCTGTAGTGCCTCAAGATTTCCAAATAACAAAAGTCAATTTGGGAAAAGGAAACCGTGAGGTTGATATGAGATTCTTTGAGGTATCCAATAAGAAGATCACGAAGAGAGTGTGGAAAGATGGGCAAGACAAACAAGAAATGAAGGAGACAATAAAGAACATGGTGTAGTATATTAATGCTATCTTGCATCTTGAAGCTAAGCCGATCTGTGAGATGTCAGCCATTATTGATGTATCCTCTGCAACCAACCAGCAATCACTGAAGAATCTACACAAGTGCAAAGTAGTAGCCAAAGTAGCAGGTGAATGGGTACAAGATGTTATGCTTAATACTATAAAACACATTGGACATTTAGATCATGCCTCAAAGGAGATATCAAATATCACTAAAAAGGTGGAGGCAAGAAATGATGGATATGAAAAAGAGAAGAATAACTAGGAAAAAGTGGTAATATCACTAGAAGATGTGCAAGAATTCGGGTTGCAAAAATTTCAAGCTAAATGTCCTATAGTGTGTCTTGATGAAAAAACTTTGTATGTCATAAAAGATTGCATTGAATGGAAAAATGAAGCACTGACACAAGGGGTATCTGAAATCAAAGAAGCATTGCAAGAACTTAAGGTTATACATCAGATTATTCAGAATGACCTTAAGTGGTTTGTAAAATAGTTCATGGAAAGAGAAGATGACTCTATTGCCCAATCAGATGAAATAATCAAAGAAGTCCAAAAGAAATTTTAGGAATGGCAGGACAAGAGGACACCAGCCAAGCAGGATTTCTCCAACATGGCTCACACTGAAGCTATGTTAATTATCAACTTGAAGCACTTGGAGATGCACGAGGAAAAGGTTGCTAAATTAAAGAAGATGAAGGAAATTTGGAAACAATAGCTCGCCTACATTGGTCTTCCACATCAATCCATTATTTTTGCCTTTTCAACTGCCTACAAAATGTGGAAGTTGGCAAGAGGAGTGGTTGGTGGCGATAGTCCAAACTGATCAAGAACTATTTAGTTGTAGTTTCTTTACCATTTGGTTTTCTTGCAATTTTAGTTATTAGTTATTCCAAAAGACAATTAACTCCTGGTGGGGTAATTTTGGCTTAAGACCAGCCCCATGCCTATAAATGTAATAATTAGTATTGTTTTAGGGGGTTCGATAATCTCCAGCAGACTAGTAGACAGAACTACATTTGTTTACAGTTTTATTTCCAGTTTAGAAGTAACATTTCAAAACTTTAGCAGATACTTGAAACTCTATAGTTTGATTTTGGGTTGAAAGATTTGTAAGTGGGTACTATTGTCTACTTATTTTTGGTATTTCTATAGATACTATTTAAGCTTTTAGTTGCACCTATTATCGATTTTGAAACTGTGAACTCTGAATTTGGAAATTCTATAGGAAATTAGTTCATGAAATTTGCCTACTTGATAATTTAATTATTCAGCTATGTGGATCATTTTGATAATTAAAGTTGAGTGGTTCTTTTGCATTAAGGTTTGTTTCATAGTGATGAGATAAAGTAAGTTGTTTCAACATCTCCAGTAGATTACATTCTTAGAGAGTTATTCTGTTGAGTTTATTTAGTTAAAACTTTCAATGCAATAAAGGTAGCTGCACCTGTTTCATTTGAAGAAATTTTAAGTAGAGAATTCCTAAGTTATTCAAGTAGAATTTCATTTGTTAGTTTACATTCTTTTCTCAATTTTGATATATGAACATGCATGGGAAAAATTGTTCACTAACAGTTTTTGGCGACTCCGCTGGGGAAAATCAGAGTGCCTTGTGCATTTGATTTCTTATATTTTGAGGTACCTCCCCTAGGATGGAGGTTGGTAGCTCTATTGAAGATGAATTTCCAGAAGGTATTTCAAAGATATCTGGAAATCTTGAAGGATTGGATTCTTTCAAGAAATGAAGATGATGTCAATGTGTTTATTTTTATTCCTCCATTTAGAGAAAATCCAATCCAAGAAATTGCAGAGGATGTAGCAAAGAGAGTAGCATTTTTAAAATCTTTTTATGGTGCTATCCTCATCCAAAGAAGATTTCTTGTGAAAGAGCCAAAAATAGTATAGGAGATGTGTGGAGAAAAGGAAATTGGTGAAGTGATGCATGAACAAGAAAATGCTCTTGAAGAGGACTCAGGGGACAATAAAGAGGAGGAAAAGGATTCACATATTTTTCAGCCTCCCGCAAATCTTTTCCACTATCTTCCTCTGGAGGAATCAATGCAGCAATTTTTAGTGGAAACATCACATGAGCAATCAAAATTTCAAGAAACTCAAGGTATGGAGACCTTTATTGGCATTTCATCTATCTCTATGAAAGATGCTAATTTGAAAAATGAAGGAGATTGTAATTCTTTATTTATTTTTCCTCCCATACATATATCTTTCATAGATGAGATGAGCTTTAATTTGATCATGTTGCTTTCCATTCAACCAAATATGCATTCATCTTTCCAAAAATTGATTTGGAAAGGTTCATACTTCCTCCAACCTGTAAATGGTCACAATTAGTTCTTAGCGTTTTCCCCTCCCCATTGTAAATAACCGCCCTCTTTTTGCAATTTTGGCTTAGTTGTTTTTGTTTTATTTGCTTTGTTGTTTCAATAAAGGCTTTGTCAGCTTTGAGCCTTCCCCATTTCCTTGAGGTTATTAATATTTTGAGGAGTTTTGAGAAATTAAATCCCTCTTTATTTATTGGCAACACCTTGTGCTCATCTAGCTCCACTATTCATAATTTTCAGATTCAATTTTCTTGTTCAAAAAATTTCTTTCTCTGAGAGCCATGTGCAGAAATATAATAATAACACAATAAAGAGCACTAATGGATCTTTTCAATAATGGAAGAAAAATGTTCTTCCAAAGTAGCTTTCCAAATGGTGATGCCTATAAACTCTAGATATTTTCATTTGCATTTCCAAAAGTTTGGGTTTTCAAAAAAGAAAGGATTCATGGTGGATGGTCTATATAGTGGATGGAAACTTAGCAAATATGTTAGTAATCATAATTCAAATGGGTTGTAGGGTACAATTTGATGCAAAAAGCATTATTCACATTAAAATATTCGGTGAGATTACCAATATTGGTGTGTAAAAAGCCTGCTAAAGACAATAATACTCATGTGTCTATGAAAGAAGGGTCTTAATGTTCAAGGATCTTCAACATCTCCCAACACAAAAACATAAAAAAGTGTGCTAAACCTAGTTAGGGTTGAGATGTGGTGGCAAAAAAATAAGAGTAATTTGTCATTGTAATCATTTGCAAAATTATGCATTTGTGGGACCTTCAAGAGTGTCTAATGTGGAAAATGCTTCAGTTGTCACACCCCTCTAATTTTGGCAATAACACATCATAATCTCCCACTAACTTTACCAGGTGAAAATGAAATGATATCATATATTATTATTGCAAGGAATTATGTTGCATAGGAGAATAAACAGGCAGATCCTATAAAAACAATTACAAAGAATGGTCCAATTGAAGATGACAGACAGAGTGAACTAAAGGTTACAGTTAAGCAAAACCTCATTTTTCAAGTAGAAGAAGATGGAATGGAGGCTCTCTTTAGTAGGTATGTCCTAGGTCTTGATGAAGCAAGGATGTTGTAAATGTTGAGGCTTGTGATCCATTAGCCGGTGCTTTGCATGCCCTTATGCCACCAAGTTTTGATGCTAATCATGCAAATATGAGGGCAGTCAAAATCTAAAAGTTGGGCAAGTACTCTTGAGCATCTAAGTTTTCAAGGAACTATTTTGCTAGTTTAGTGGATTGTGATAAAGAATTGATCTAGATACACTCAGTCATATTCGTTGTGCAAGCATTAAGGACAACTTGAAAATAGATAAAGCAGTAAATGGCTTGGTTTGGAAAACTAAAAATAATTGTGATATTAGTTCCCTAATCACGTAACATTTTCTCATCCAACAGTCCGCTAATTTTTTTGGATTGGTTTTAAATTCTTTGGAAGCATGTTTTCGGCTCAAATAATGTTGATCATTCTTTCATCCTTGGTTTGAAATTTTCCTATGTGCGAGCATTAAAGGCTTTAATGATTATTGTTGTGATATTGATAATGCATGAAGTGGTTGAGATCCAGTTCAAGTTCATCCAATACTTGCATCATATATCCTTGTCACATTCTACTTGTAGCTATATTGAGGAATAAATATAGAATTATATAAAACCAGATTCAAGCAACCTCAGAAAGATTCTTTCTATTCTGACTGTTCACTATAATGCGTGGCACTACCAGAATGAGTTAGAAGCATGGGATGGTTTAGCTGTCACAGTGACAAAGGTGATGGAGTAAACAATGACCAGGTCATATTTGACATCAACTTTTTGAAAAACCAAATTTGTGAAAAATTGAATTGGTTTTGGGAATTTCTAGCTTGCAATTGATTTTGGAAAATGTGTGGTTGCTATGTTGACACTGTTAAAGGTCCTCGCTAACAGTAATTTAGTCTTGGCTATTTGTGAGATTCTCATATTTGTTAAAGTGATTCTCAGAATGCACAAGAAAATGATTGCAAGAGCAATAGTGCATGAGTACCAAGAAAACAATAATTTAAACAGAGCATATTTGGCCGAGAAATATTTAAGCAAAATAGTTTAGCTACTCTTGGCTTTACCAGATTCTAGTAGTGAGGAAAGGAAAATGTTTCTAGATCAGCAGTTGGGAGAGGAGTCCAACAAAAGTGGCAATGATGCAGTGGATAGCTTGCAAAATTCTCAAGGTGCTCAACCAAAAAATTCATCAAGTTCTCAGCAAGAAACCATACAAGTAGATGTTGAAACCGGCCAGACTGAAAACACTCAACAAAGCACCCAACAAGAAAGTTGATCACTATTTATAGAAAATTGGCTTTGGTTATGAAAGTTGTCAGAAATATGTTGAGCCATGAAAGGAGACATCTATCATAGATGATTATTCAAATAGATCCACTTGGGTGTTACTCACCTTATTGAAATAATTAATGAATATCCCACCAACAAAGAAGATCAGAAGGTGTAACTTGAGAGGGACTGATAACTGATGGAGATTTTCCACTAGCTTGCAGATGTTTGTGGTCTCCATTCATCAATGATCTACCCATTATAACAGATATCCTTACAACTATATTGAGAAACTAATATAGGATGATATATAGTTAGGGTGATGCCATCATTTTCATGTATTAGTGTCTAATGAAGATGAAATGTATGATCGTGAGCATTAAGCTTTTAAAATGCAATCATAATTCTGAAGAACCCATGAGGAGGACTGTAAATAATTGCTCAGAATTATAGTAGAAACATAGTAAATCATGTGCATGGTAGGTAGACATGAACTTGTGCATTGATTCTAGGCAAAATGTGGGGATCTTGATACATATTGCATAAAGTGTGGAGGCCTTAGATGGTGTTAGTTTTCTCATTCTTGCTAGCATCCTATATATTGCCAATAACAAAAGGGTCACTCATAGTTGTTCGGGATGTTTAGATCAGGTGTTGTTATGAGCAGAGTTATAATAATTCACTTTCCAATTGTGTTCCAATGCAAAGCAAGTTTTAGTTTTAGGTTGCTTGAGCCTCATTGTGCACATTTCAAAAGGGTTGTGCATAGTAAAGTGAAGTGAGTATTTTGGCAATCTAGGACAGATTGCTGTGAAAACGTTGACAGATGATTGGTTTTAGAGATAATTTGAAGATAGTGGAATGATGACTCTACAACCCAAGGAATCAAGCACTGGACAACATCAGATAGAGATTCTGGAGTTCTCTGCATCTTGACATAGAATGCAGCCCCCACAAAGAGCCAATGTTAGCTAGGGTTTTGGAACCCTAAATATTTCCCCTCTTAGCTCAACAACATGAGAAATTAGAAACCTTTAAAATTTACAAATTATTTAGCATTTATATTATTTAATTCTTTAATGAATTAAATATATTCAAGTTGAATGCAAAGTCATTAATTATTAAACCATTAATCTAATTTCTCATATGATTAATTCTATAACGAATTAATTATAATATGAGGGTGAAAGTAGAAGAATTATATTTGGAAAAGAATGATTTAAAATAATTAATTCTTTTTAAAGGAATTAATTATTATTACTGTAATTAGTATTGGTAGGGTAAATTGGAAAGAGATTTTAAAAATGATTAATTCTTTAAGGAATTAATTATTAATGTAATAGGGGGTTTTATGGAAAAGTTGTATGGGATTGGAAAATGGATTTTAAAAGAAAGGAAGTTAGGGTAGTTGAGAAATGGCTTGGGTAGGATTTCTTTAAAAATAGGAAATTCTATTTTAAATGGGTTCCTCCCATTTTGAAGGAGTCTGCACTTCTGAAGGAAAGGGAAGACAATTTAGTTTTTCAATCTTGTATCCAAAAGTTCATCTCTCCATAGAATACTGAGTCAGAACTATTTTTTCCTAAGTATTCTATGCTTTAAAACTTTGAATATATTTTCTAAAGTTGTGGCAAAGTATATAAAATTCTATAGTTTTATATATTATGTTAAACTTTCTAGAGTAGATACTATTGTTTACTCTACAGTGATTCATGTTCTTGTGGATATTAATTGCATGTGAAAGTTTAGCTTTCCATTGTTGCATATTGGAAACGTATTTTGGAGTTTAAAAGTTCTGAGGGAGGAAGTTAAAATTGTTCATCTACTTTTATTTTAATATCTAGTCATGTTGATGAATGGATGCTAGTATTCCTTTATTGCATTATGGGTTAAAGGTATAACTAGAAAATCATTTATTGTAAATCAAAAGGAGGGAGCTGTACCTTCATTTCAAAATTCAAAGAGCACTTGACAAGACAATTGCAAGTGACTCTATTGTTAGTTTCAGAGTTTTTCTTTCTTTTGGGTATTCAAGAGTCAATTGTAAAGGTTATTTTGGAGAGGACAAATCTGTTTACTAACAATACCATATCTTCAAAATAATTCCTAAAGTCAGCCTTGAGGCTTTGCCAATTAACTATAATAATATAATTAGTTAATTTCACAATTACAATAGCACTGTTGGCTCATAGTATATGCAAAACATCATGCATGTGACTTTAGGACCTACAAACTTCTTGACACCACCATCAGACTATCCTCTATTAGTGATTGACTGCATATCACTAGATTATATCACTATCAAAGGATATAATGCAAATATCAAAAATGACTCTCAAGTAGTCTATCTTTGTACTACTCTCTATAAATTAGGTACAAATTATGTACATCTTTGACTTATACTTTTCATATGTAACCTCATCATCAAGACACTATACTAAACATGTCCATGAACATGGATCACTAGACACTCAAAACCTTGTGCGTACAACTAAGATCTTTGTCTGCTACTCTACCAGTCTTCACAAACTTATGACTATGTTGACATCAATGAAAATAAAATCATGAATGCAACATGTCAATACTCTCCAATTTTTAGGATGTTCTCCCAATGTAGTATCATAAACATTCATGCTAAAAATCTTCCACTTTGGAATTGATGGCAACGTAGATGAAAAAATCTAAGTTCCAAGAATACCAAACAATACTTTGCTATTGTTCTCATCTTCTCAAATCCTCTTCATTAATAAAATGTTAAATTTTCTAGTACACTCCTTTGTTCTTCTTCTTCTTTATGATCAACAACAATTGTTTACAGTAAACAACTCACCATACATCAAAATTCCTTATACTACATAAATTCCCATAGAGATATTCCTCCTTTTTCTTCACATGAATCTTTATAAATCTCACTAACAAAATAGAAACTTCCATGCACTCTCCCTATAGATACTTAGGAGATTTTTTTCATGGATATTATCCCCCATTGACATCAATGACAAAAAGGTCTCATTATATCAATTATTCCTCCAAGTCTTCAACTAGCTCAAGTTTCCTAAGACATTGTTCAAAACCAAATATCAGGAGTCCTAAAAGACTTAGCTCATCTTATATACTCCCCATACATGAAGCATCAAAATTTAGTCCACTCTAACAATAGTTCTCTATACCATTGGACTAATGGAATCTCTACATCATCTACTCAGAAGTATGTAAGGGCATTTTTAGAAATAATAGTCTACCAATATAACTTGGGGGGGCTGAATTAGTTATATAAAAATCTAAAACATTTATCCTCTTAAGCAATTTCAACCATTCAATCAAAGTAAACAATAACCATAAAGAGATGCATACAAATAATTACACTAGATGTGTTGACTAGGGAAATCCTTGATCAGAGGGAAAACCCTAGTGGGAATGATGCCCACAAAATGATGTACTAAAATGAATATTCCTTGTTAGAGGATGGACCCTGTTAGAAGTCTATTAAAAAAATTAGTACAAGAGTCCATATTAGTAGACTTTGAATCCTTGCTAGGAGATTCCAACCCTATTAAGAGTTGTGTAAGGAAGTTAAACCGACTGTCCAAACAACTTCATGATCTAGGCAATGAACCCACTATCCAGTTGACCTCAATAATATTCCTTTCAAAATAATAAATGTGTGACAATATTTTTCTTCTTCCTCTTGTCCAATACATCATACTTCTTCACCTTTAGATCATGCAATTAGGTCTGGAACTCTATAACCATCAATAGTAACCCTTAAGGTCACTTACATGCATTAGCAAATAACTCTAATCTATTGCTTCCCAATTTGAAAATCTTCGCTATTCATCTATCTCAAATGATGAGTCTAAAACTTAGAAAGCATCTTTCCTTTATACTACACTTAATACTAAATCCTTGAGTTGGCTTCAATATACTTTATCATCATACATTAATTAAATGAAATACACATTTAATTAATGTTGTCAACTCACAATTATACAAGAACTTTCACATGTGTGATTTCCATACATGCACACTCTCCAATGTCATCAACAATTACTATACTACCTCTAGTTAACTGTGCAACCCTTTATATCAATTATAATTAGTTGTATCAATCATACAGTGGGAACTACTTTCCTAATGCTCTACTTACATGCAATTTTTTGTATATCAACCATATCTTCCATACACTATCAATTCAAGTTCTATGCACTTGCCCAAGTAATGAAAAATACATATTGTAGTATGTTCGAGTAACTATGCATAAGTAGATAAGTAATGTATTGTCCTAAATACAAAAACAATAGTTTACTACTTTGTCACTCTTTTACAAACTCATTACTATGTTGTCATCAATGAAAAACATAGTTATAGATACATCATAACAATGTTCTGCAATACTCTCCCATAACATCAGCATTCATGCTAACAATCCCCCCCTTTGGCATTGATGGCAACATAGATGAAAAACATCTAGTTCCAAGAATACCAACAAGTCTCTTCATCAATCAAATATCGTTGCAAATTATTACAACATTTCTCCCCCATTACTACAATTTTTTTCATGCCATACTTCTCCCCCATTGACATCAATGTCAAAGATAGTGCAAAAATTAATTTGAACATACAATAATCTATTAGCGGGACCACAAGCCGATCTATTGCTATAAAACTTCTATAAATAACACAAGTGTTTAAAGACATTGTTGCATACAAATTACCAATAACCAAGAGTCCTTGACTGACTCTATTCATCATAGATACTCCCCCATTGATGAAGCATCAACATTTAGTCCAATTTAACAATGGTGCTATGTACCTTGGATTGATGCACTTTTGCATCTTCTATTCTAAGCTAGGTATGGGCATTACCCCAAGCATGCCTCTTAGGTACTCAATTGTATCCTTTAGTAGGGATTTTTTGAAAATGTTTGCAATTTTTTCCTTAATGTTAATGTACTCCAGTCTAATTTCTTTCTCTACAACTTTCTCTTTCAACACATGATACTTTATAGAGATGTGCTTAGTCTTCAAATGAAAAATAGGATTCTTAGACATGTTAACTATACTTGTATTATCATAGTAAATTATATTACGTGCTTTGAATGTAATTCCAATATCCTTCATCATCTACGTCATCCATATGACTTGATTACAGTTGTTCACTGCTACAGCATATTCTACCTATGCAATGCTTTGTCAAGTGTAATCTTGCTTCTTGCTAAGCCAAGAAACCAATCTTTCACCAAAAAAGAATGCTCCTCCATTGATGCTTTTTCTATCATCCCTATCTCTAGCCCAATTAGCATCAGTATAAGTGCAAATAGTAAAGTCATTACTTCTATCATACCAAATGCCATAATTAGATGTTCCTTTCAGATATATGAATATCCTTTTTACTGCTACATAGTGATATTCTTTAGGATCAACCTAGAATCTTGCCACAATTCCAACTGCATTGGCTATATCAGATCTACTATGAGTCATATACTACAATCCTCTAGTTATAGATCTATACTTCTTCTTTTCAACAATAGGCATATCATCCTTGCTTGATAACTTGTGACTAGTTACTATAGGAGTTCCAATAGGTTTATAGTTTTCTAGACCAAATCTTTTTAACAAATCTTTTAAATACTTTTTCTAAGAAATAAAGATTCCTTCTTTGTTTTGAAAAATTTGCAATCCTAAGGAAAATTTCATTTCCCCTATCATGCTCATCTTAAACTCATTCTTCATATCTTCTAAGAACTTTTTATTAGTTTCACCATTTCCTCCAAATATGATATCATAAAAAAATACAATAATTATCAACAAACCATCTTTTATTTCTTTTAAGTACAAGTTACTATCTGTTCTTCCTTTAGTAAATCCAAGCTTTGCCAAGTATTTATCCAATCTTGCATACCAGGTTCTAGGTGCTTGCTTTAATCCATACAAGGTTTTATTTAATTTTCAAACCATATCCTTCTCTTCTATCAAAGGAAATCCTTCTAGCTACTCAATATAGACTTCTTCAAGTTCTCCATTCAATAATGCTGACTTAACATCCATCTAATATACTTTGAAATTTTTATTTTTTGCATATGATAAGAACATTCTAACTACTTCCATTCTTTTTGTAGGTGCATCTGTTTCCTCATAATCAATTCCTTCTTGTTGAGAGTAACATTTACATACTAGTCTTGCTTTGTTTCTTATTACTTCTCCTTGTTCATTAATTTTATTTCTAAATACCCATTTTGTACCAATCACATTTTTGTCCTTGGGTCTAGGAACCAATTCCTATGTTTCATTTTTTATTATCTATTGAAGTTCTTCTTTCATTTCTTCCAACCAATGGTCATCCTTGATTGCTTCATCTGCACTTTTTGGTTCTATTTGAGATATTAGGCATAGTTCTTCATTGATTCTATTTCTTGTCATTACTCCTTTTACTTTGCTTCCTAATATATGATCAATAAGATGATTTTTCATTACATTCTTATTTAAGGTAGGAGTTTCTACTTCAATTCTTATTTTAGGTATCATGCTTTGTTCTTCTCTTACTTCCTCTGTTTGCACATTATTTTGCAAGTCATTGTTAGTCTTAAGAAATGGTTCCTTGAATCTATTGGTCATCCTAGAATAATCATCTCCATCAGAGTTATAGTCCATCATATTTTCCTTAGTGCCAAATTTTTCATCTATTTTTGCATTTGTGCACTCTGCTATAGTTTTTGTTCTATAGTTAAAACATATATAAGCATTACACTTCAATGAATAGCCAAGAAACAAACCTTCATCACTTCTTGAATCAAACTTGCTGATATCATCATCTCTTTTGATGTGACATTTGTTTCCAAATATCCTAAAATATTTGACTAATGGTGAGTGATCAAACCATGAGTCACAAGGTGTTTTCTCCATAACTTTTCTAATCTATACTCTATTTAGTGTATATACTATTGTATTGACTACCTCTTTCCAAAAGGTTTTTGGTACATTGTTCTCAAATAACATAGCAATCTATTTCTTCTTTTATCAATCCCAATTTTCTTAGGTATATGGGGTGAGGATAGTTTTTTCTTGATATCATGCTCTTCATGATAGATATTGAATTCTCTAAAAGTGAATTCTCCTCCTCTATCTAATCTTAAGCTTTTGATTTTAATTCCAAATTCATTCTCTACTTTGTTTTTGAATATCTTGAATTTATCAAATGCCTCTAATTTTTCCTTAAGAAAAGCTACTCACATCATTCTAGTAAAATCATCAACAAAAATCATAAAATATATTTCTCCATAGAATCCTCTTGTTCTTGTAGGACCACTTAGATCTGTATGAGCCAATTCTAGCTTTTGTGTAGTACCAAACTACTTGCTAGGAAATGATACTTTCTTCTACTTAGCCAAGATACATTCCTTACAAATAATGTTAGTGGGCTTAGTGATCTTAGGTAAATCTCTCACAGTAAGTGTATTACTGGCTTTCACAATGTTATCAAAATTAATGTGATAAAATCTTCTATGCCATAACCAACTTTTGTCAACTTTAGCTACCAAGCATGTTGTTTTAGTGGAGTTTAACTAAAATACATTACCTATAGTTCTTGTGCCAGTACTAAGTAGTTTTCCTTGATTGTTTTTTATAATGCACGTGTCATTACCAAACTATAGTTGGTAACCTTTGTCCATAAGTTCTCCAACACTTAACAACTTATGTTTTTGTCCATCAACAAAATAAACATCATCAGTATTTGTTTTACCATCTAGTGTGATAGATCCAATTACTGTGATGTGATAGGTTGCATTTTTTTCCTACTCTGATAATTCCTCCATCATGGCTTCTGAATTTGAAAAATTTGCACATATCACCAGTCATGTGATGTGAAAAACCACTATCAATGATCCAATCCTTCCTTTCACCTTGTGAGATCAACACACTTTCTTCTTTGATTTATCTGTCAAGATCATCCTCCTTTATAGATATGAATCCTAAATTCATCTTCACTTTTTCTTTGATTGGATTTTTCTTCTTCTTCTTAATTGGCATATAAACAATTTCTAGGTTTTCTAGATTTGAATCTTCCCTTACACTTTCTTTCTCTCCTAGAACATTTAGATATATAATGACCATATTCATTACATGTCCAACATTTAAATATATTTTTACCATCCTTTTCTCTTTCCACAAGAAGAGCCACTCCTTCCTGGATCTTTTACTCAATAGAATTTTTGCTGCTAGCAATGTCTCCTTGTGCTTTTGTGTTCCTTTCTAGACAAGGTTTAATGTTAAATGTACTAAATGCTATCTCAACTTTTGCTAATTCTCTAGATTGTTTTAGATCAAATTCTTCAGCTTCCAATCTACTAAGAAATGTTTCTTTGGTGAAATTAGTGGTACAAGGTAACATTACCTAAGTCATTTGTGTTATTATCTTGAAAAGTGGTGTCAAACTTTTCAAGATCTTCCATATTACTTCATCATCAGACTTCTTTCCACCAAGAGATGTGATTCCTACAAAAATCTTAGATATTTTTCCAATATAGGTTCTCACAGATTCATCTTCCGTTATTTTAGCATCTTGGAATGCAAAATACAAATTTTGTAATCTAACCCTTTTTGCATGTGTATCACCCTCATTGTTAGCTTCTATGGTTTTCCAAATTTCATGAGATGTTTTGAGTTGTTTTACCTAGCTATAATCACTTTCAGGTAGGGTTCATAATATTGCTTCTCTTGCCCTTATGTTGCACATGAATACTTTTCTTTGTTCCTTAGTATAGCTTTCAAGATTGTCTTCTTCTACAATGTTTTTAGAGGCCTTGGTTACAAGCCAATATCTTGGACCCATGAATAGGAGACGAGTCTTCATTTTATCATTCCAACTATTGTAGTTTGTACCATCAAATCTCAGAATTTCCTTTCTAAATAGATTTTCCATGGATCTCCAAAGTTGTTAAAAAATTTCTTCAAGGACCCAAGGCTCTAATACCAATTGTTAGAAATAATAGTCTACCAATATAACTAGGGGGGTGAATCAGTTATATAACAATATAAAACATTTATCCTCTTAAGAAATTTGAACCATTCAATTAAAGTAAGCAATAACCATAAAGAGATGCATACACATAATTACACTAGATGTGTTGGCTAGGGAAACCCTTGATTAGAGGGAAAACCCTAGTGGGAATGATGCCCACAAAATGATGTACTAATATGAATATTCCTTGTTAGAGGATGGACCCTATTAGGAGTCTATTACAAAACTTAGTACAAGAGTCCATGTAAGGAGACTTTGAATCCTTGTTAGGAGATTCCAAACCTATTAGGAGTTGTGGAAGGTAGCCGAACCCACTACCAAACAACTTCAAGATCTGATCAAAAAACCCACTATTCAATTGAGCTTAGAAATATTCCTTTCAAAATAATAGATGTGTGACAATATTTTGCTTCTTCCTCTTGTCCAGTATGTTAGACTTCTTCATCTTCAAATCATGCAATTAGGTCTAGAACTCTGTAACCATCAATAGTAACCCTTAAGGTCACTTAAACACATTTGCAAATCACTATACTCTACTACTTCCTAATTTGTAAATCTTCTCTACTAATCTATCTCATGATGATGTCTAAAACTCAGAAAGCATCTTTCCTTTATACCACACTCAATATTAAATCCTTGAGTTGGCTTAATACTTTATCATCATAAGTTAGTTAAGTGAAATACACATTTAATTAATTTTGTTGGCTCACCATTATACAAAAACTTTCACAAATGTGACTTCAATATGTATGCACTCTCTAATGTCATTAGCAATCAGTATACTACCTCCAATTAACTACACAACCCTTTATATCAATTGCAATGAGTTGTATCAATCATATAGTAGGAACTACTTTCCTAATGCTCTATTTCCATGTAATTTTTTTGTATATCAACCATATCTTATGTACACTATCGATTCAAGTTTTGTACACTTGCACAAGTGACAAATACATATTGTAGTATGTGCTGGTAACTATGCATAAGAAGATAAGTAATGTATTGACGTAAATACAAAAATCATAGTCTTTTTCTTTATCATTCATTTACAAACTCATTATTATGTTGTCACCAATGATAAACATAGTTATATATACACCACAACAATGTTCTGCAATTCTCCTCTGTAGCATGAGCATTCATGCTAATAGGCATAACCCCAAGCATACTCTTAAGTATTGAAATGTATCTTTAGGTAAGGGATTCATAAATACATATGAAATAATCTTTTTCTTCCTTCATTGTTTGAATCCAATGATCATCTTTACATGCTTCATATACACTTTTAGGTTCAACTTGACAAATCAAACATATCTCCTTATTAATTTTGTTTCTTGTCATCACACCTTTGTCTTTGCTTCAAATTATCTGCTTTAGAGGGTGATTCTTTGTCAAATTCCTATTAGGGGTAGGAGTTGACATGTCAACTCTTATATAAGCTCTAGGTTTAGATCTATGTTCCTCTCTTTGCTCAACAATTTGCACGTCGTTTTATAGATCATTGTTAGTCTCAAATAAGAGTTCAACATTTTTCCTAAACAATTCTAGAATTATCTTCTTCTTCATCCAAATTTTAATCTAAAATATTTTTCTTAGTTCCAAACTTTTCATCAATCTTTACATTTGCAAACTCAACTATTGTCTTAGTTCTATGATTAAAATATCTAGATGCATTCATTTTCAATGAATAGCGAAGAAACATACCTTCATCCCTTCTTGGATCAAACTTACCAACATCATCATCTCTATTAATATAACACTTGCTTCCAAATATTCTAAAATACTTAACTGATGGTGAATGACCAAACCATAGATCATAAGGTTTCTTGCTCATACCTTTTCTAATTTTTACTATGTTCATAGTATACACTATTGTATTGACTACTTCTCTAAAAAATATCTTGGATACATCATTCTCAAACAACATCACTCTTGCTTCCTCTACTACTAATCTATTTCTTCTTTTTGTAATCCCATTTTTTTTAGGTTTCCTAGGTGAAGATAGCTATGTTTTTATTCCATTCTTTTCAAAAAAAATATTAAACTCTCTGGAGGTGAATTCTCCTCCTCTATATAATCTCAATTTTTTTTAAATCTTAACACTTGATTCATTCTCAACTCTATTCTTAAATATCTTAAACTTCTCTTAAAGAAATGCTACCACATCATTCTAGTGAAATCATCAACAAAAATCATGAAATACCTTTCAACATAGAACCCTCTTGTTCTAGAGGGACCATTTAGATCTGTGTGAAAAATCTTTAGCTTCTCTATGGTTGTGAACTTCTTGCTGGGAAAAGATACCTTCTTCTACTTAGCCAAAATACATTAGTAGGTTTAATTATCTTACACAAACCTCTAACTACAAGCATGCTACTAACTTTTACAATATTATCAAAGTTTATATGAAATAATCTCCTATGACATAACCAACTATTATCCACTTAAGCAATCAAACAAATAATTTTAATGAGATTCAACTAAAATACATTACCTTTGGACCTAGTTCTAGTTTCAATAATTTTACCTTCCTTATCCTTGATAGTGCAAGTCTCTTATGTGAATTGCAATTGATACCCTTTGTCCACCATCCAACACTCAACAAATTATGCTTTAATCTATCAACAAAATAAACATCATTAGTGCTATCTCTTTCGTCTGAAGTAATGGATCCAATCCCTATAATATGACAAGATGCATTGTTACCAACTATAACAATACCTTCATCATAGTTTTTGAATTTAACAAACTTATTCATATCACCAGTCATGTGATGTGAACAACTATTTTTTATTATCCAATCAAATTTATTTTCAACTTGGGAAACTACAGAATTTTCTTTACTAATTTTTCTATCAGGATCATCTTCCTTAATAACTACAAGTCCTAGCTCATCATCACTTTCACTCTGGCCTTTTTCATTAGATTCCTCTTCTTCATTAGTATAAAAACAATTCCTAGGTCTCCTAGGATTGAAATTTCCCTTATAATTTTTCTCTCTTTTAGGACATTTAGATGCATAATGACTAAACACATTACATGTCCAACATTTAAATAAATTTGCACCCCTTTTTTCTCTTCTCACAAGAAGTGTTATACCTTCTTTAATCTTCTTATCTTCATCAGATTTGGTTTTGCTACTACTAGAAAAATCTCCATGTGTACTTGCACTTCTAGAAAAACTTGGCCAAACATTTAAGGGACTAAAAGTTGTCTCCACTCTTGTTAGTTCTCTTGACTATCTCAGACCTACTTCTACTACTTCTATTCTTCCAAGCAATGTTTCCTTGGTAAAGTCCTTAGTACAAGGTATAAGTAGTTGAATCATCTAAGATACTTGTTAGAAGTAGGAATTACTAAGAGAGGGGGGAGGGTGAATTAGTAATCTAAAAACTTTAATCACCAACTAGATATTATTTCTTACTTTAAACCATACATAACAAAGTTATAAAGTAATTTTGAACAATAAAAATAATTACCATGCAAAAAGATAGTTCATAACACCATATTTTGTTAACTAGGGAAACCTTAGCCAAGGGAAAACCCCAGTGGGGATAATACCCACTTGATAATATACTAATATATAAGTTCCTTGTTGGAGGATGGACCCTATTAGGAGTTGTACCAACCCTGTTAGGAGTTGTAGTATAGTAGATGCAAGATGATCCCGCTACCTAAACATGCACTTCCAATTGTAAGAAGAGCTCATTGCCCACACAAGTAATTGGACTTATGGAATATAGATTCTTTCTTAGTTCAATCTTGGATCACAAAATAGCTTCACAAACTTCACATATATCACTGTCATGAAAGTTCTCATACAATTGCTCAACATAACTACTACATCTTTCATTGTAAAATTTCCTTTGCATATATACCATACCTTTACACAAATTGTTGCTAGGTCAGCTAAGACCACAATACACTCTTCCAAATTCAAGTAAACATCTAGGCTTTTGGCCCTAATTGGAAAAGTAATTTAAAAAAAATAAAATAATCATTTCCTTCAATTCTACTATCCCATTTCATTAAAACATGAATATATGATAATCTCCGTCTAACTTCTCTACTCATAATATGGCATCAACAACAAGGTATAAACAAAATAATACATTGATGTATACCAAATTCATACTTAGACAATTTTCTAATTACCAAAAGCTAAGTATCTTTATTTCTGAGGTTTCTTGTGAGTATGTAGATCATGTGTTGCCATAAATGACAATAATTACATATCTCCATTAGCCAATTATCAATAATCCACCCCCTTGGCATTGATGGCAACAAAATAGGGAATATTGGCTAAGTATCAAAAACTTAAAATTAAACAACACATTCACATTTCATTTATTGCAATTTGTCCATCTTACATAAGCTCCCCCTTACAATATACTTTACAATAATATTGTGTCCTCTTTACTTGATTTACAATTTTCCATTTTATCTCTCCCCCTTTGACATCAATGACAAAGGTTAAAATGTCAAAAACAATTCAAAAATTGTCCATCTATTATCTAAAGTGTTATCCTTCTACCTTAAGCTGATAGAATCTTCATGAAATCATCAAAATTTCCTTAATATTATCCATACCTTTAGTCCATGTCTCCATGGTAGATTTAGCAAGGGTGATAATTGCACATAAGGCATATGATGCAATCTCAACTACATTAAGGTCTGAATACAAAAAGTTAGAATATGTGTCCTTGGCCTTGACACATTTCTCCAACTTTTTTTCAACAAAAGATACTTTCAGAGCAATAGAATTTCTAAAATCTAATACTCTCTTCAAAATTTGTTCCTTATAAAGTTCCAGTTTCCTAATATAATTGTGAATATTGGCCACTTATCCTTCAAAATCATCAATCTTACAACATGGATTTTGTATTTGGCTAGATAGAGCCTCTAGCTCACTTATCTTTCCTCCAATCTGACTGTCAATGTTTTTAGTCAATTTATATGATAGAGTATACTTAATGTATAATATCTTACCATCTTGTTGACACTTCCAAAGTTCTTTGATACAAGTATCAAGACTTATCAAATCATTCTTAATATTTTGACAAATGGTACTAAACAAACTAGCATCATGTGAAATTTGTGCCTTTGCTTCTACAACACTCAAAAAATTAGTAAATTCTTCATTAAATGACTGTAGCACTACCTATGCCCTATGTTCTAGATCTACCTCTATGTATTGTACTACTAGAGTACTATGTAATTTGTAATTAACCTCCATTAGGGTTTTCTATAGGCTTTTCATTGTTCTATTCTTTTGAATGAGTTTTGACAAGGATGAGATCAACTTAGTTTGATCATCATCATCAATTGCTAGGCTGGCAAGTGAAAGTAGAGTAGATGAACTAGAAGGTTTAGTTTCATCCCCCCTTTTCTTCTTGGATTCTTCTCTCTTCTTCTTCTTTCTTTTCTCTTTCCTTCCTTTAATTTTCTCTCTTTTCTTCCTCTTCCAATCTCTTCTTCTCATCTTCTTTTGTTTCTTTCTCATTTCTTCTTTTGCTACTCTTTTCTTTTCCTCCTCTTCCTTTCTTTTCATCTCAGTCTCAAGCAATTTCTACCTGGCCTCTTCTATTTTCCTCTTCTCTTCTTCTAGTAATCTCTTCTCTTGTTCAATTTGTCTTAGTTTGTCTTCAATATCCTTGGTATTAGGTTCATTCTATTCAGAACCTTCAAATGGATTAGTATCATCAATGATAATGGTAGCATTAGTCCAATCTATCTACATAGTGTCACTATTTATTAATACTTCTAAGGTTCTAGGTGCAGGTGAAGATGCCTCCTTGGATTTTGTCAACATCTGACTTATTACTACTATAGTTTCACTTCTTAACTTGTCTTTCTCACCCACCATAAAAAAAAATGGTCTCACTTTATTTCAATAATCTCTTAATTTCTTCTTCATCATTAGTCTTGAAAAATCTCTTAGCATAGACTTTTGAAGTTCTAAATCTTCTTCTCTTGCTAGTGCCTTTTTCTCAATAAGTCTATCATAGAATTTATGGTTTAAAATGCCCTCAATATCCTTTAGTTTTAGATTTTTAGCTATAATGTATCTCATAGTAGAGATATCAATATAATCTTTCTCAAAATTGTTATACAAATAATAGAATTTGTTCATTTGGACAAATTTACCCTTAATAGCAATAGCTAAGTTTATCTTGTTGGTGTTTGAAAATTTTACCCATTTCCAATTACCCTAATGAGAACAAAACACATCTAGGGGTAGCTAACTCTCATTTTCAACATGCCCATTCAGACACCAGGCCAACTATAAGGCATGACCCTTCTTCTTCTTTAGGCTCTGCGAAACCTAGGCGAGTGGACCTACAGATTCTTTATATGGTACCAATCATCAAAGCATACACTAAATCTAATTAAAGCAGATTAAAAACCCTAAATCTTCTATACTTAACCAGGAATGACAAGCATGAAATAACTAAGAACATAACTCATGAAACTGGCAAGCTAAGTATGGGTTAACATTGAATAGCTTTCAACATAAAAGGGAAAAGGCATTTGATTAATAATGTTGATCTCAGAAAAACCTCAAATATGTAGTAGTATAATAGGTGATCCTATAAATTATTAGTGCCTTATCTATTGGGAAATTCACACAAAAACCTAACACACATCCCTGAAAATCACTGACATATGCCATACATTAGGACTTCCTGATCTATCTATCCACTTTGTTAATTAGACATCTTCATCCTTCTGAACCTCATACTCGACTTATCCCTTCATGAAATCTGCAATCCTATGATGAAGAATCAAGAATTTACATAACTCTTTGAGTCATAAGCAAAATAAATCAACATATACAACCAATAGGTTGCAACTGAGTTTCATATTCTTTGTTTACAAAAAACAAAAGATCACAAACAACATGAATAGGAGACAAGATATCAAATTGAAGATTGACTTGCTACTGCCTTATCATTCATTTCCTTGAAACAAATTACAATAGGATGCATGAAATTTAAATGAAAAGCTACCTAATAGATCAGACTATCTGTATTCTTATTTCTTGCTGTTCATTACATGAGAAATTTTTTGACGAATGAAGGTGGAATTACATTTATGGATCCAAAGAAATGGTCTCATAGAATGGCTGCAACTTTCCTACCAACAATGGTCTCATTGTAACAAAAACTGGAACCCCTCAAATGAGAAAGAAAGGGAAAGATATAGACAAGGAAGGATTCTCAGATTGAATCTAAAACCGACATCTATCAACCTTGGGAAAATCTCCTCAGAAGGTTCAAAACAACTTTCAGATCTTCTCCCTCAAACTAAAAATCAAATCATTTTCAGTTATGGCTCTAAAAGCATCAAATATTTGAAACTATGATTGAACAAATTTCTGATTTGATCCTTGATCTTTACTTATGGTAAAAGTGAAAATCAGTTTAAAATTTGACTTCTAAAAGCCAAGAAAATCTTTTGGAACTGATTTTCATCACATACCGACTTTAAACAGTATTCAAAATTTCTCTCTAACTAACTTTGATTCTTTGAGATCAAATATGCTCCTTTCATTGAGAATGCCTTTGAAAATTGAAAATCCTCTTATAGACTAAACTCGTGAAGACTTGTGCATAATCTGATCCCAAATTTGGAAAATTTACTTCCTCTCAGTTCCAACGGTATGCTGCACTGCTTGTTTCTGATAAAAATCACCCCTATTACAACCATTTGAAATTTAGGCTCCTAGACTGTGAATAGGCATTAAAATTTTAAAAATAAAATTTACATAGTTTGAACTATATAAAATTTTAAATTTTTTCAAATTCATCACTTGAACAAATCATGCATTGAAAACTTCTAAATTTGATTTTATACTCAACTCTCTTTATCCCTCCATTCCTGTGATGCCACGTGGCAGATTCCTATTTGCTTGGACCTGTCATGAAATATTTTTAATTAATTATTTTCATTTCATCCTTGTAACATCGAAAGCCCATTCATTTGGATTTATGTTTACACACATTCAATAATGATAGGATATTAATATTTTACTAACCTCTCACATATCCCGTAGCCCTGGAGACTCTTCACATCTCCATTTACACCTTTACACTTTCAATTTCTTTTTATGTTTATACCCCTGAATGTATCTCTGTGACCCTTTGAAAATTCTTTTACGACCTTACACTCAAGATGTAGCATTGAAGACCCTTAAAAATTTGCTTACACTCTTACGAGCACCAATTTTCTTTATGCTTTCTCACATTCTACGTAACATCAGAGAGCTTAGAAAATTTATTTACGATCATACACATGAGCATAAGACCAGAGAGGTTTCAAATTTACCTTGCACTCATACTAGCTGCATTGTATATATACACATTGGGTGTCAAAATGTATTGACTTTGCTCCCGCGGGCTCCACACACGACCATGGGCTTTCGAAAGCCTTTGTCTCACTGAAACCTTACCTTTCGAGTGCAATGGTATTTAAAGAGCTAAATTGTATTACTCGTGAAAAATGTGGGACAAAAAAAATGGACTTTCCCTCCTTTTACGTTTGGCATTGTGGTATGCTTCCTATCTTCTATCTGCATGGTCGATTACCTATTTTATCTTTGGATGTGCATAGAATCTCCTTTCCAGTTGTGGCTTATGTTATTGACATCCCCTACTGAAACGTTTGATGCATTTGTTTTTTAGCATGTGGTTTGCTCTGTGGGTATTGTGAGATGCTCTTTGTCATGCTCCTACCTTTACCCTACATTGGGTGCTCCTTATGCTATCTCTGCATCTCTTTCAGTCGGCCCTTCTTCATTCACATGCTACTCTGCATGAGGCTTGCTCAATGCTAAGTTTCCTCCTTCCAACCATGTGGGTTTTCTCGTTCATGCACTGTAGGCATCTTCTTCTAAGATGTGTGGATCTCTTTTTAGTACTTGTGAATTTCTTCTTGTATGCTGGGAGTTACTTCTGTCAAATGACATTGTTTGCAAGAGGTGGATTCTGTCTATTTTTATGGCTTTCCTACCTGGTCACGTTTTCCCTCTCTAACAGAGGTGCTCCTCTTTTTATTGTGCTGCTCCATACACTTTAACTAGTGGCCTTTCAATGTCATAGCTGTGGATATCTCCTTTGAAATAGATCTTATTGATTTAATGTATCAAGAACAAGTTTTTTTATCTATATTCAAGTTGGTAAGGCATGTCAGAGCCAAATTTTTCACTAGTCCACAATTCTCACCATCTTGTGTAGAGATGAAGCTAACTCTCCCCTAGTAGGAAAGATTCTGGTATCTTGCATCCCCAAGCTTTGCAGCATATTGAACCCTCATTCACATTCTACGCATCTCAGATAAAGTCTATAATGGATTTGTTGACTTAAGGTTTGCCACTTTTTTTGTGCATTTAATATTGAATTTGTGAGGATGAGACCAATTTCCTGTAGAAAATGCTCTCACAAGACCATTTGTCATCTTTGGATGTCTTGATCACAATAGAACAAAAACTTTGTTCTTTTTCCACATATATCCACTAGAATGAGGTGTATATGTTGCCATCCAATTTGGCATACTTGATATCCAAATACGATTTGTACACCATTCCTCTTGTGCAATAAAGACATTTTCATGCCCTTTTCTGATGAAATACCCTCCAACATCAAACAAGAAATCAACTTCTTTACAGATAGGAGTTTTGGGATTATTATTGATTTTCCAAACTATTTTCATCAGCACTTGTTAACCTGTTAACTCAACTGGAAAAAGGTTAAATGGACAACTTTTATCATGCATAACACTCATAGGTTAATCTAATGAATATTAGTTGAGCCCCAAGGCAGGTCCAACTAAAAAAATTTCATTTTTAGACAATTGATCTTTCAAATTAACCATTTGGCATCTCGAATTGATTGAAACTAAGATCCATCATTGAAACAATATTTAAAACTCATTTTATCCCCTTTTTGCAAACTATCACTTTTGATGTCAGGAAGTCTATTGACTACCTTTGAAAATCGATTTGAACAACTGACTAGGCTTTGAAAACTGACCCACTGATTCTTTGCTCTACATTCTTTTACCCTATTAGATCCTGTCTCATGACGAATTTCTAGTCAAAAGATATTCAATTTCAAAGTCACCCCTTTAGAATTACCTGAACGAAAACATGTTAGAAAGCAATAAACTGGGTCTAGATTTGGCTTGGAAAACTAGACAAATGAGCACATGGGGAAAGAAAACTAGGAAACTCATTCTCTATCATGAGGATAGTATGAATATGCAATTTGGGCTCATCACGAATAACAGGACACAAATGGCGGATGTTCAAAGTGAGCTACTTGGATTTTGCAGATTGGAAACAATGTCAGAAAAGCATTTTTTACAAATGGAATTAACCTGGAAAAGTGTGCAAACAGATTCATCAAGTTCTAAAAATTGGCACACTTGTAATATTTTCAATGGAAAATACAGGGGAAAAAACCATTTGACTTGACTAATCACAGGTTAGGAGTTATGATGCCATGAACAGTGTTGCTAATCAATCTACAACTACTAACACCAGCAAAAAGTCAAAAATTTGATTTGGAATCACGATTCAAAACCTAGTCAAACAGACTCAAAACAACTCAAAATATGAAACATAAGTTCTTAGGTATGGACATCATATAATCTCACAATGTCAAGTCATGACACATTTTTGGGTGTGAGATATTTGCAAGAAAACACAACCTCCTGTCGCTACTTGACACTAGGGCAGAATTGCAAATTTGACAAATGCTTGAAAGAGGACTTCACCAAATAGTTCAAAATGATGACTTATCTTTATGGAATAGATAGATAGGCTGAATGGAAGGTGTTAGCAACATTCAACACCATTTAGGCCTCATACTAATAGTCGGGTACCATCTCATCAAAAGGGCATTTATGGGGCTTGATTTCTCAAAATGTGAAATGGGACTAAAAATGAAGCATGCAATTTTTTGTCCCAACAGTGGCTCTGTTTGGGGATGCATGCCCCCTACAGGCATGGCAAGGATTCAGGTCTCTAGGAGAAGCAGACCACACACCTGACTACACAAACTCGCCTGAATAACTTTATTGAAAGCAGGGAAATCTACAACTACTAAATACAAGGGATGGCCCTAGGCCACCGAAAAGTTTCAGAACCTTTTACCTCTGTCATATACCTTATTTTCATTGACATCCTCTTGAGGTAAGCTAAAATTCTCATTCTTCCTTGTCTTACCCATCATATCAACACTTTCAATCACTTCATTAGGAAAAACAAAACTATTGTCATTACTTCAATAGTGCGTATAAAAATCAGACATGCTTTCTTCATCTTGCTCACTATGAAAATATGAGTCAGCATGATCATAACAACTAAAATCAAATTGAAATTGATCACTACTGACAGAGTCATAGATTTCTTCAACCGGAAACACAAAAGCTTGATAGTCTACTTCATTGAACGAGTTACATGAATTAGATGGTAACTCACCTTGTGCCTCCATAAATGAAGAGTATTTGGAATCTGATTGATGCCTACTTGTAGTCATATCATTCACTAAATCAAATTCATCTTTCACTGAAACCTCTTCACACTCAAAACATTGATTAGTTACCATACATGAAAATTCAATCACCATTTTGTTGACCTGTTTGAAAATGTTACCGGTTTTCAATTACCCTGATGAGAATGAAACACATCTAGGGGCAACTAACTCCCATTTTCAACATGCCCATTCAGACACCAGGCCAACTATAAGGCATGACCCTTCTTCTTCTTCAGGCTCTGCAAAACCTAGGCGGGTAGACCTATAGATCCTTTATATGGTACCAGTTGTCAAAGCATACACTGAATCTAATATGAAGCAAATAAAACCCTTATTTCTCTTGATAACTCATGAAATAACATCAATCTACAGTACCTAAATGTAGATCTAGGAATCTCAGAAGCTAAGTGAGGGCATTCTATTGTAGCTTTTCAACATGAATGGGGAAAAGCGTTTGATTAATGATGCAGGAGCATCCAGAGGTATAAGGGCAATCCTGTGTCACCCAAAAAAATGTACTTAAACTTAGTTTTTGTTGCATGTCTTGACATTTTTGGATACCCATTTGGGTCAAATAAAGGTTCCAACTCTCACAGTTCAACTATCAGTGTGCTAGAAAATCCCAAAAAAATAGGAGCATGCAATTTGGCCATAATTTTGGTGACCTAGAACATGTGAATTGGCCAGATGAATGTAAATGTGATTTAGAGCATTCCAAAAAAAGAATTAGGTCAAAAGGCCCCACGGTTTGAAAGTTATTACAGTTTTTTGGGTTTTGGAGACCTCCTAAGAATGCTTCAAAGTTAGGTTAGGGGCATTAAATGACCTTGAAAAGGGCTGAAAAATGGGGGATGAGTGAAGCTAGTTCACAGGGCTATAGAGCACTTTGAGAGCTTTCCAAAAATGTAAACAGTTCATCAATCGGAGCTACAGTTCAAAAGTTATGCCTCCCAAAAGTTCGGGTACCATTTCTGGATTCTTCTAGATTTGCACAAACTTCTAACGTAGCTTCTGGAACCTTCTATTTGGTTTGTGGGTGCCTACTAGCACTTTCTAGAATGTACTCCTAGTCCTTAACCCTCCGGGGTCTATTTAAGGATATTTCTGGCATTGTAAGAGGCAGTTTGGAGTGGAGTTTGAGAGGAGGTACTGAAAGGAGAAATTATCTCCATATTTATGCTATTGTAAGCCCTTTGGGCATGTTTTGAAGTTTATTTTCTCTGTACTCTTTGTACTATCTTATTTTCTTAGTTAATACAATTTCCCTTTTCTATTGTGTCCATTCTGTTCTTGGGTTGTGTCCCTATCAAGTGGTAACAGAGCCTAGTTTTCTTGAGTGTGTAGACAGAGCGCCGACTGTGAGGCAGTTTGCACTAGGACTGTGTGGTTGTGGGTTTGAGTTAAGAAGATGCCTCCATGAAGAGAGAATGGTGGAAGGGCTAGAGCTATTAATCTTGAGGAAGTTAGAGCCCTCCAAAGGCAGGTATAGGCATTGCAAGAGGAGCTCCGTAGAGGAGCAAATGTTGCCGTAGGTGATGACAGTTAGGATGACAATGAAGAAGAAGTAATGGAACCAGAAGGGGAATTTGACAGGGAAGTTCTGAATCCTATAGAGGAAAGGCTTTTTAGGGCCATTACTAAGTTTGGGAAAAGACCTACAATTGAAGTGGGTTTATTTTTAGGAAATCTGAAACCAGATGAGTTGATCGATTGGATCAATGAATTGGAAGAATACTTTGAGTATGAGGATATCAGGGACCCAGATAGAGATAAGTTTGCAAAGGCCAAACTAAAAGGCCATGCCAAAATTTGGTGGAAAGAGGTCCAATTGGAAAGCAATAGAAGAGGAAAGGAGAAGATCACAAGATGGGATCGCATGGTGGACAAATTGAAGAAGCAGTTCATTCTTGTGGACTATGAGCTTGATTTGTTTAAGAAAATGCATGGGTTAAAGCAAGCAGGAAGATCAATCCAAGAATATACAGAGGAATTTTACCAACTCTTGATTAGAGCAGGACATGCAGAAGCAAATAAGGAGAAGGTTGCTCATTATATCAGTGGGTTGCGACCTAGCATCCAGGAGGAATTAAGTCTGTAAGAATGACCAGCGTTGAAGAGGCATACCAATTTGCCCTACGAGTTGAAGAGAAGCAGAATAAAAGGTTTGAAGGAAGACAAAGAGGGTGCAGTCAAGGAGGAAGGGGAAGTGGTAGATCATCTGGAGGCTGCAATGAAACCCAAAAGAAAAATGAAGATGTGGGTACTAGCAGGAACCAGAGGAATGAGGGTTTCAACTGCACCCATGATCAAGACTTTGGAAATCAAAGAGGAAGAGGTAGAGGATGTGGACGAGGAAGAGGAGGCTTCCATGGTACCTATTTCCATTGCAATGAAGAAGGTCATCATGCCTTTGAATGCCCTCAATGACAAGGAAAGACAGATAGGAGAGCTGAGGGCCAAGCTAGGGTTGCTCATGTGGATGAGGATGCACAGTCATCACATTCAGAGGATGCAAAAAGAGGAGAGGCCTTGGTAAATGAAAGAGTCCTACTAAGTGGTGAGATTGAACTAGGACAATGGAGGAGTTTGTTTCGTACCAGATGCAAGTGTGAGGATAAATGCTGTGATGTAATCATTGATGGTGGTAGCACTGATAACTTGGTATCAGAAGAGATGGTCTCTAAGCTAAAGCTCAAGAGGAAGAAACATCCCCAGCCTTATCGGATTGCTTGGGTAAAAGATGATAATAAGGTCCTGGTAAGTGAACAGTGTTTTGTAAAATTCAAAATTGGGAGTTACGTTGATGAAGTTCTCTGTGATGTTATTTCGATGGATGTTTGCCATCTATTGTTGGGTAGACCATGGTAGTTTGATAGACATGCAGTGCATGATGGACATGCAAACACATACTCTCTGACAAAGGATGGAGTTTGCCACAAATTGAAGCCCATGAAAAAGGAAGGTGAAAAGGTATGTAGCAGTGCTAGGATTTGTCTTCTTGATGGAATAAAGTTTTTAGATGGCATGAAACATCAACATATGTGGTATGCTTTGATTCCTAGAAAAGATAAAGAAGGTAGTAGTGAAATAGCACTTGAAGTTTCAGATTTACTAGGGGAGTTTGGAGATATTATCTCTGATAATGTTTCAGATGGATTGCCACCAATAAGGCAAATCAGTCATCAAATAGATCTGATTCCAGGAGCTAGTTTGCCTAACAAGGCTGCTCACAGGATGACTCCTACTGAAACAAAGGAGCTAAATAGACAGGTTCAGGAGCAGTTGAGGAAGGGCTTGATTCGAGAGAGCCTGAGTCCATGTGCAGTACCTGCAGTACTCGCACCAAAGAAGGATGGAGAGTGGAGGATGTGTACATATTCTCAAGCTATAAATAGGATCACCATCAAGTACTGGTTTCCTTTGCCAAGGATGGATGATATTATGGACTGCTTGAGTGGAGCTCAGTACTTCAAAAAGATAGATCTGAAGAGTAGTTATCACCAGATACGGATTCGAGAAGGAGATGAGTGGAAAACAACCTTCAAGACCAAGGAGGGTCTTTATGAGTGGTTAGTCATGCCCTTTGGATTGACAAACAGCCCAAGCACCTTCATGCGGCTCATGAATGAGGTACTTAAGAAGTTCTTGGGAAAGTTTGTTATTGTCCATTTGGATGATATTTTAATTTTCAGCAAGAATTTGGAAGAACATTTACTGCATATTCGTAGTAAACAGACCTTGGAGTAGGCCATTCCAAGATGGCTTTTACCTTCTCTGGATCCATTTTGAGACCTTCAGGTGATATAAAAAACCCCAAATAGACTAACTCCCTTTTTGCAAAGTTACACTTCTTTAGATTAATTAACAGTTTCTCTTCCCTTAGCCTTTCAAGGGCACTACGAATATGCACATTTCTCCCATTTTCAACATTGCAGATTTAACAGAGTATCATGATGATGGTGCAGATGAGGAGCTGGTGTTAGAGCCATGTCCAATTTTTGCTTCTAAGAAGGAGGAGATAGAAGACATTCTAGATCATCATGTGGGTAGGAGTACCAGAAATAGGCAGTATGAAGATTATTTGGTCAAATGGAAAGGATGGTCGATCAAGGACTCAACTTGGATTTCAGCAGCTGAGGTTTCCCATTTGGGATTTCCTCTACCATCCATAAAGTGATAGGGTCACTTTTCAATCTACCCTAGGTGTCTGACACAGGAGCATCTAGAGGTATAAGGGCAATCCTGTGTAACCCAAAAAAATGTACTTAAACTTTGTTTTTGTTTCATGTTTTGACATTTTTGGATACCCATTTGGGTCAAATAAAGGTTCCAACTCTCACAGTTCAACTATCAGTGTGCTAGAAAATCTTTAAAAAATAGGAGCATGCAATTTGACCATCATTTTGGTGACCTAGAAGGTGTGAATTGGCCAGATGAATGTAAATGTGATTTAGAGCATTCCAAAAAAAGAATCAGGTCAAAAGGCCCCACGGTTTGAAAGTTATTGCAGTTTTTTGGGTTTTGGAGACCTCCTAAGAATGCTTCAAAGTTAGGTTAGGGGCATTAAATGACCTCAAAAAGGGCCAAAAAATGGGGGATGAGTGAAGCTTGTCTATAGGGCTATAGAACGCTTCGAGAGCTTTTCGAAAATGTAAACGGTTCGTCAATCGAAGCTACGGTTGAAAAGTTATGCCTCGCAGAAGTTCAAGTACCGTTTCTGGATTCTTCTAGATTTGCAACAACTTCTAACGCAGCTTCTGGAACCTTCTATTTAGTCGATGGATGCCTACTAGAACTTTCTAGAATGTACTCCTAGTACTTAACCCTCTGGGGTCTGTTTAAGGAGATTTTTGGCATTGTAAGAGGTAGTTCAGAGTGGAGTTTGAGAGGAGGTACTGAAAGGAGAAATTATCTCCAAATTTATGCTATTGTAAGCCCTTTGGGCATGTTTTGAAGTTTATTTTCTCTATACTATTTGTACTAGCTTATTTTCTCAGTTAATACAATTTCCCTTTTCTGTTGTGTCCATTTTGTTCTTGGGTTGTGTCCCCATCAATTAATGATGTTGATCTTAGCAAAACCTCAAATATGCAATAGTATAATAGGTGATCCTATAAATGATCAGTGCCTTATCTATTGGGCAATTCACACAAAAACCTAACACACATCCCTACAAATCACTGACATATGCCATACATCAGGACTTCCTGATCTATCTATCCACTTTGTGAATTAGACATCTGCATCCTTCTAAACCTCATGCTTGACTTATCCCTTCATGAAATCTGCAACCCTATGATGAAGAATCAAGCATTTACATGACTCTTTGAGTCATAAGCAAAATAAATCAACATATACAACCAATAGGTTGCAACTGAGTTTCATATTCTTTGTTTACAAAACACAAAATATCACAAACAACATGAATAGGAGACAAGATATCAGAATGAAGATTGACTTGCTACTGCCTTATCATTCATTTCCTTGAAAAAAATTACAATAGGATGCATGAAATTTAAATGCAAAGCTACCTAACAGATCAGACTATCTGTATTCTTATTTCTTGCTATTCATTACATGAGAAATTTGCTAAAGAATGAAGGTGGAATTACAATTCTGGATCCAAAGAAATGGTCTCACAGAATGACTACAACTTTCCTACCAACAATGGTCTCACAGTCACAAAAAATTGGAACCTCTCAAATGAGAAAGAAAGGGAAAGATATAGACAAGGAAAGATTCCCAGATTGAATCTGAAACCGACATCTGTCCACTGGGAATTCAATCTCTCTCAACTGAATCACCTCTTTCATCTCTCTACCCATCTGATCTGATCTTGATTCATCATTACACTCTAACTGATTGGAAAATATCTCTGTTCAAATGATGAAAGCCTTTTGATTCACTAAAACATCTGATTTGCCTCAATGAAATACTGATAAAATTGAGATTCAACTGATTTGAATATTGTTAAAATTGCCTCAAACCTCATTTTCACTACCTTTTAACCGTATTCAGGTCATTTCCATGCTAGAAATCAAATCTGAACTTCCATACCTTAATATTGTTGCAATTCAGGTACCTGAGAAAAATCCTCCTATAGCTCAAATAGACTGCTACCTATGCAAAATCTGACTCCAGAATCAAAAAATTCAGCTCTTCTTAGTTTCGATGGTATATTGAAGTGCATATTTTGGACAAAAATTGCCCCCCTGGTAGCAATTTTAAAATTAGACCCCTGGACTAAATCATAGCATTAAAATGAAAAAATTTAAAATTTCATATAGTAAAACTATATAAAACCTTAAGCTTCTTTTAAATTTTTCCATTTTTGAATTATCTGCATTTTAGCTTTTCTGAATTTTTAATACATCTCTACCCCCTTGGTCCCTGACGATTTTTTGATTGGCTATAATTTCTAAAATATTAATTAATCAATTTAATCCTTTAGACCATTCCATTTCAATCCATCATATTCAACTTTCTTTTATGTTCATACCCCTAAGCGTATCCCCGAGACCCTTCGAAATTTCTTTTACAACCTTATGCTGAAGACGTAGCATTGGAGACCCTTAAAATTTCACTTATGCTTCTACACACAATGAGAATATTAATATTTTATTAATATTCCATATCTCTCTCCTAAGGTCGAAACTCTTAATTTTACCTTTATACTCACACAGGATGAATCTCCTTTACGCTCACACGGGGAATCACATTCTGAGCATGAGATCGAGGTTCTTTAAATTTTCATTTCCATTCTTATGCTCAAGCGTATCTGCGGGCCTCTTCAAAATTTGACTTACGCCCTTACGAGTGCACTTTCCTTAGCGTATGATCGGAGCTTCTTAGAAATTTTCTCCTGCTCATACGCGGGCATGAGACTGAAGGACCTTCAAAATGTGCTTCCTGATCTTATGTTGGGCATGAGATCGTAATGCTTTTCAAACCAACCTTTGACCTTACGTGTTGAGCATAAGCTCGGAGAAACTTCAAATTCACCTCACACTCATATGCTATACTTTGGCTTGGGCGAGTGAGGTGACCATCAAAATTTATTATATTGACCACACGGGCCCGACACAAGGCCAAGCACTACCTCAAAAGTGTTAGGAACCTGTGTGTTCCTTCTGTTTATTTTGTTAGAGTAGAGTTGTTGGACGCATATGCTTTGTAAGTCGTCCCGTGAGTTTATTTTATTATCCCACATGCATAGGTAGTATTACTTTTCTAGATCGTACCCAGTATATAAGAATAGGTTGAGGCCCTTGATGGGCACGGACGAATTTATTGTATTGAGCTTGCTCAAAGGAGGTTACCCCCTCGAAGTGGCCTGCGATCAGTAGATTTATTCTGAGTTCTGCTATCACTTTGTATTCTGTTATTTCGAGCATTCTCACGATATTGCTATAAGGAGGTTCTTCTCATCTGGTATCAGAGCACTCTCTTGGGCTCGCTGGGTGGAAATTACATCAAATTTTTTTTTCTGTCGTGGCCTTCAGGTTCCTCTCACTTCTAATATCTCTTGTTATTGCAATAACTCTTTTCAGTTGTTCTGTCTGTGAGTGAATTTTTCTAAGTCGACTATTCAGAAAAAAAAAAAAAAAAAAAGAGTAAAAATTTTTCTGTTTTTTAGTCGTAGCTTCCTTGTTTGCTTTCTGTTTCTGCTCATACTTCCGCAGAACGTCTGCAATATCATTTCGCATACTTCCTTCCTTGGCGACCCAACTCCAAATTTTACATATCAAAGCCCTAAATCCCTCATTTATCTAATTTTAGGGTTTGCCCTATCTTTTTCACCTCTCATCCAATCGCCACCAAACTGAGCCACAAGATTCAATTCCTCATTTTGCTCCCTTATCCCTCTTGGACTGTTCGCCTCATTTCGCCTCCCTACCCTTGAAACCCTCATTTTTCTTTTTCCCTTGTCCCTAGATAGTCTCCCACCACCCGTCGAACACCCATTTCCTATATGAGTTTTACCCAAATCCAAGTTTGCCGTAACTAAAAAAGTTTTTGTTTCTCATCTTCTACCCATTTCAAAAAAAAAAAAAAAAAAAAAAAAAAAAAAAAAAAAAACCCTTGTTTTATGGTTGTTACGCGTACAGGAGCAAAAATCATGGAAGAGGAAATTGCATCCCTCAAAACCAGACTTCAAGATCTGGATGACAAAATTCTGGGTCTTAACTTTCAGTAGTCAGCCATGAGCCGAAACCATTCAGGAGATACTGGGTCCTCTTCTGGCAATTTCCGTGGACCAAAGCTTGATTTTCCACGCTTCGATGGTTCTGATCCAACTGGATGGATCTATAGGGCAGAGCAGTATTTCAGCTTGCATAATACTTTGGATAACCACAAAGTCTCCCTTGCATCTTTTCATTTGGAACATGAAGCTCTTCAATGGTTCCGTTGGTACATCAAGGCTAATGTAGGCCCAACGTAGAGCGAATTGTGCACCCTCATTTTGGAGCGCTTTGGCCCTAGTTCCTTTGATGATTTCACAGGAGCACTCACTAAACTGTGTCAAACAGGCACTGTAAGAGAATACCAGACAGAGTTTGAAAAATTAGCTAATCACACAGAGGGCTTGTCTGATGAATTCTTCCGTAGTTGTTTTGTCAGTGGTCTGAAGGATGCACTTCGCTCAGAAGTCAAAATGTTTCGACCTACTACAATGATGGAAGCCCTTGGGTTGGCTAAGTTAGCGGAAGACAAGATTAGTGCTCTACAACGCTCCAGATCTAATTTTGTTCCATTCAGAAATACAGGTTCTCACAACCCTCCAGTCATACCAGCTCCCAGAACTACTCCGATCAAGCACTTGTCTGAAACAGAGATGCGAGTTAGGCGAGACAAAGGGCTTTGTTATAATTGTGATGAGAAATGGTCTCGGGGCCATAGATGTTTTCAGCAAAAGCTCTATCTCTTGGATGTGGATTCTCCACCGGAACTGGAAGAATATGTAGATGCTTAGGAAACAGTGGATGCTGAGGTTGAGCCTCACCAGCCTGAACCTCCTTCCCCAGAAGCTCCACCAGAGATATCTTTCCATGCTTTGGCAGGAGTCACTACTCCACAAACCATGCGGGTCCAGGGTTTCTTCAAGAAGATCCCTCTTACTATACTCATTGATTCTGGTAGCACTCATAACTTCATTGATCCACGAATAGCCAAACAGGCTGATTGCTTTATCCATCCCTGCTCTAGCTTTGAAGTCATGATTGCCAATGGGGGCACTTTACCTTGTAAAGGAAAATGTCGCAATGTGTGTCTCTCTATTGGAGATTATAACATGCGCTCTGACATGTTTGCCTTACCCTTAGGTGGCTATGATGTGGTTTTGGGTGCCCAATGGTTACGCACTCTTGGCCCCATTCTCTGGGATTTTGCTGAACTTTGGATGCAGTTTTCAGCCGAGGGGCACCAACACACTTTGAAAGGCTTACAACCAGGGTCTCTCAGCATCATCAGTTCACACCGTATGAAAAAACTTCTTAAGAAGAATTCACATGGTGTCATCGCTCAGCTCCATTCCATTCAGATGCAGCCATCAGCAGTCTCTAGCACTCCTGCCGATCTCCAACACATTTTGGACAAGTATTTTGGTATATTTGCTGAACCTGTGGGATTACCTCCTTCTCGTCCAGAGGACCACCGTATTCAGCTCCTTCCTGGCAGTGTTCCGCCTAACATCAGGCCCTACCGCTACCCATTTCATCAGAAGACCGAAATCGAGATACTTGTCCGTGACTTACTGAAGCAAGGTATTATTCGCCCTAGTACCAGTTCCTTTTCTTCTCTAGTTCTGCTTGTTCGCAAAAAAGATGGGTCATGGCGACTCTGTATTGATTTCCGAGCACTTAATCATCTCACTATAAAGGACAAGTTTCCCATTCCAGTTGTTGATGAACTTCTTGATGAACTTCATGGGGCTCATTTTTTCTCCAAGTTAGATCTTCGTTCTGGGTATCATCAAATTCGGGTTAATGAGGAGGATATACCTAAAACTGCCTTCCGCACACATGATGGTCACTATGAATTTTTAGTCATGCCCTTTGGCCTCATGAATGCTCCTTCAACATTTCAGGCAGTGATGAATAACATATTTCGACCATACCTCCGGAAATTCATTCTAGTCTTCTTTGATGATATCCTCATATATAGCAAAACTTGGGCTGAGCATCTCCATCATCTGGAGCTTGTCTTGCAACTTCTCTCTGATCATCAACTCTGTGCAAAACTATCTAAATGTGTGTTTGGCCAGGAGGAAGTGGAGTATCTCGGGCATATTGTTGCACACCATGGAGTGCGGGTGGATCCTACAAAAATAGATGCCATGAAAACTTGGCCGCATCCTAAAACTCTCAAGAGCCTTCGGGGTTTTTTGGGGTTGACTGGCTACTACCGCAAGTTTGTCAAAGATTACGGGAAAATTGCAGCACCATTGACAGCTCTGTTAAAAAAGGATGCCTTCTCCTGGACCCCTATTGCTGAGACTGCATTTGAACAACTGAAACAGGCTATGTGCAGTACACCTGTTCTCGCGATGCCAGATTTTTCCAAACCCTTCACTATTGAGAGTGATGCTTGCGGCAATGGATTGGGTGCTGTTCTCCTGCAAGATGACCATCCTATTGCGTTCACTAGCAAAGCCCTCTCTGGTAAGAATCTAGCCCTCTCTACTTATGAAAAAGAAATGATGGCTATTTTGCATGCTGTACAGAAGTGGCGGCCATACCTCTTAGGGAGTCATTTTTGCATCAGAACCGATCACCAAAGTCTGAAATACTTCCTGGAACAACGGGTATCCTCTCCTACACAACAGAAATGGGTCAGCAAACTCATGGGGTATGATTATGAGATCACCTACAAGAAGGGTAAGGAGAATATTGTGGCAGATGCTCTTTCTCGCACATTTGATAATCAAGCTTCCCTTTCCGCTATTTCTATGCCCATTCCCAATTGGTTAGCGTCTATTCAGCAGGGCTATGACAGTGACTCTTCTTTATCTCAAATCATTCACCAGCTAGCCAATAATCCTTCTGCTATACCACATTACTCTTGGGATGGTGCTTCTCTTCGATACAAGGGTCGGCTAGTGCTTCCTCAGAACCCAGCTCTACATCAGGCTATTTTTTATGAACTCCATGCTTCTCCTTCAGCAGGGCACTCAGGCTTCCTCAAAACTTATGAGCGAGCAAGGAGAAACTTCTTTTGGAAAGGAATGAAACAGACGATTCAACAGATGGTGGCTGAATGTGATACTTGCCAACGCCACAAGGGTGAAACGACCCTCCTTCCTGGCTTGCTCGAACCATTGCCCATCCCTACACGGATTTGGACTGATATTTCTATGGATTTCATTGAAGGGCTTCCTAAATCCGGTGGCAAGACAGTGATCTTGGTTGTGGTTGATCGTCTCTCGAAATATAGTCATTTTTGTGCCCTCAGCCACCCCTATACTGCCTCCTCTGTTGCACAAATCTTCATGGACCAGATATTTCATCTTCATGGACTCCCTTCTTCCATTGTCTCTGATCGTGATGCAACTTTTACCAGTCATTTTTGGACTGAACTGTTTTAGAAAACTGGCACCAAACTGAAGATGAGTTCGGGCTATCACCCACAAACTGATGGTCAAACGGAAATTGTCAATAAATGCTTGGAAACTTATCTTCGTTGCTTCACTTCCGAACAGCAACATCAGTGGGCCAAGTGGCTCCCTTTAGATGAATGGTGGTACAATACCTCTTACCACACTGCCTCTAAAATGACTCCATATGAAGCAGTCTATGGTCAGGCACCTCCAGTGCTCCTTCCCTACACTCCCAACAGCTCAACAGTCCAGGCAGTTGACATAGTTCTCCGCAACAGGGATCAGATTCTTCGTACCTTACAGGATAATCTTCACATGGCCCGTAATTGGATGAAACAACAAGCAGATCAACACCGTTCTGAGCGCTCATTTCAAGTTGGGGATATGGTTTTTCTTCGTCTACAGCCATACAAACAATCCTCCCTAAAGCTGAAAGGGCGTCATAAGCTGGCCCCAAAATTTTATGGACCTTATCAGGTTCTGCAGAAGATTGGTTCAGTTGCTTATAAACTGGAACTTCCTCCTTCTTCCCGCATTCATCCAGTCTTTCATGTTTCTTGTCTAAAGAAAGTTCTGGGTACCACTGTCAGAGCACAAACTACTCTCCCTGAAATGGATACGGAAGGATCCATTATCCTGGAGCCGGTGGCAATCATTGACCAGCGCACTCGCCAGCTTCGGTCTCGCTCCATCTCTGAGGTCTTGATTCAGTGGCATGGCATGCAACCAGAGGATGCTACCTGGGAACCCCTTCTTCAGATTCAACAACAATTTCCACACCTTAAGCTTTGAGGACAAAGCTTTTTTCTAAGGGAGAGGGGATGTTAGGAACCTGTGTGTTCCTTCTGTTTATTTTGTTAGAGTAGAGTTGTTGGACGCATATGCTTTGTAAGTCATCCCGTGAGTTTATTTTATTATCCCACATGCATAGGTAGTATTACTTTTCTAGATCGTACCCAGTATATAAGAATAGGTTGAGGCCCTTGATGGGCACGGACGAATTTATTGTATTGAGCTTGCTCAAAGGAGGTTACCCCCTCAAAGTGGCCTGCGATCAGTAGATTTATTCTGAGTTCTGCTATCACTTTGTATTCTGTTATTTCGAGCATTCTCACGATATTGCTATAAGGAGGTTCTTCTCAAAAAGGCCGTGTCCTCAAGAGAGTCTTATGTTGGCTCTTTGGCACATTTAAAGACTTAAATAATATTCACCCACACCAATGTGGGATAAAAACATTTGATGATTTCCTTTTAATGGTCGGTGTTATCTCTTTGTGACTACATTTTTTATGCCTGCTCCCTTTCTTTATCTACAGCTTTGGTCTCCAATGCTTTGTGTGAAATGGCTCCCCTATTTCTATTTGTTGGGGCTTTGTTGACTTGGACTTAGCAATCTTGTGCTCTAAAGATGTCTTCCCTCCAGTGTGAATGCTTCCTCCTTTAATGCACCTATTTTAGCTGTGAATTTGTGGCTCCACTACTGGTATTGACTCCACTACAAACAATTTCCAAACTCCCCTATCTCTCTAGCTCATCGTAGAGTTTCTCCTCTTTTCATATGCGTGATCTCCTTTTCTGAAATGACGTCTTTATCTTTCATTTGCTCAAGCTATTATCAGTTTTTTTTTATCTGCGTCGGCTCTTACTTCTTGAAACCTCTTTTTAATCATGAATGATGCTCTTGTTTGGCTATGTGATCTCTACTCTTTCGACACCTTTAATGTGTTGGGGTTGGTTTTGGGCAGCATTACTTGGAGTTCCTTCCTGACTACTGCAGATTCACTATTATGCAACTTTGAATGGTATTGACTGTCTTTAAATGCACAAGTTTTTCCTTCAATGCACTTGGCACAATCTGCCCATTACACTTTGAATGGCGTCTCCTCCTCCCTTTCACTACGTGGTCTCTGTTGAGCACTTGTTCAATCTTCCCAGTTTTTTCTAATCTAGCAAAATAGACTTGCACCATCTGTCTAAGCATTGAGCATATGTCCATCCTTTCATATTGACAGCAACAATCTACCAATCATTCTCCCAAAAATTTCAACAACTGCTTGAAGTTGGTCGTCTTGTTAATTTTTCCAATCTTTTCACATGATATAAACATTGAGACTGCATTGATATCTTGACAAACATTGTGAAAGTGTTCTATTAATGCCCAACATGTTTGAAATCTATACCCAATAAGGAAGTCGATTGTTTTGAACAATCATCAAAAGCTTTCTATCTTCAACTTGCTTCACGATCTGCACCAGTGTGTCCTGCAACATATATGGATGCCAAGCATTCCCAATGAACATAAGACAAGGAAAGATTTAATATTTTCTAGAGAAACTTCTAGTTGTGAAATAGCTAAAATCTTCTCATCTAAGTGGTTGGCATCCTCAAAGTTTTACTCAGAACTCAAGAGTCCCATTGATTGTCGTATAAGGTTCTTCTACATCTATTGTTTCACAACTTTTCCAAGGTTATCCCTCTCTCTCTTGACCAATTTTTCCTTTCAATCTTTGTAGGAAAACTCCTCTGCAATATGTTATACTTTTCAACATCTTCATTTTCAGGAGGCCCATAATATTTATACGTAACCTTGGCATCTGTAGTTTCCTTAAATTTACCCCAGTCTTGCCATATAGAAATTCAAAACTTCCAATAAGGAAATACTAAAAACAAGTATCATGTAGCCAATCCCCACTTTCCTCATCAATGTTACATTTTTAAAAATCAATATCACTTTAGAACTCATGGCACCTTCAGGACCTAGGGACATTTCATTAATTTGAATGGAATCAATCGGGCTCTACATGGGTCTGGCTAAAAAAATTTTGTTTCCAAACAACTAAATCGCAAAATTGATCCATTAACCATCTCAGAATGACTAGAAAAAAATTCAAGCACTGAAAACACTTTTAAAATTCATTTTTCATTAATTTGCAACTTGTCAATTTCATGCCAGGAGGCCTGTTGACTGCCTTTAAAAACTGACCCATACAACTAACCAAGCTCTGAAACTCAAGATCACTGTTCTCTCTAACATGTTCAACAGGCCTGCTAGATCTAGTTGCATGACAAAATCAGGGTCAAAAGATATTGACCTCCAAATTTTCCAACTTAAATTCACTTGTAGATAAACATATTAGAAAACTAGAAAGTGTGTTTGGAAATGGCCTAGAAGACTGGACAAATGAGCACATGGGGAAACAAAAACTGAGACACTAGTTCTCTACCATGAGGACATTATGGATATTTAATCTAGGCTCATGAGGACTCACAGGACGCAAATGGTGAGTGTTCAAATTAAGCTACTTGGATTTGTAGATTGGAAACATTGACAAGATAATGATTTTTGCAAATGGAAATGACCTGGAAAAGTGTGCAGACAGATTCGTCAAGGCTTGGAAACTGGCACACTTGTAGTATTTTCAGTGTAAAGTATAGGGGAATAAACCATTTGACTTGACCAATCACAGGTTAGGAGTTATGACACCACGAACAGGGCTGCTAATCAATCTGCAAATACTGAGACCAGTAAAACTTAAGAAATTGCGTTTGGAATCGTGTTTGAAAACTAATCAAACAGATTTTTCGTGATCTGAAACTTGAAACATAACAAATTTTTGACATCAATAATGCAACACAAAATGAATTTTAGCATTCAAGTCCACTGGTCAAAAGTTACGGCACGTCAAACAGGGCTTCCCAGAATTATATGCAATGTGCATCAGCATGACAAATTTAAAAGATCAACTTTGAGGGATTCAAAACCTAGTCAAATGGACTCAAAATGACTCAAAATCTAAAACATAGGTTCTCATATATGGACACTATATAATCTCAAACTGATAGGTCATGACACAATTCTAGGTTAAAGATATTCAAATGCAAACACAACCTCCTATCATTGTTTGACACTTAAGTGAAAATGCAAGATTGACAATTTCTAAAAGCAAGACTTCGCCAAATGACTCGGAATGATGATTTAACTTCATGGACCACTTAGATAGGCTAAATGAAGGGTGTTAGAAAAATTAAACACCATTTATGCATTAAATCAATAGTGAGGTACATAGGTTTCACAAAGCATTTATAGGCCTGATTTTCTCAAAATTTTCAAAATGTGACTGAAAATCGACCATGCAATTTTCAGTCCCAACATATCTTTTCTATCTTTGACTTCTAGGGTTATCAAGCTTTTCCTATTGATTTCTTAGAAGTTGTTACCTTCTCTTCTTTCTTAACTTCTTCTTCTTCTTCTTCTTCATCACTAGACTCAGCAATTGTTAACAATTTCTTTTGTCTCTTGCTTGGTCTAGTGGCTTGTTGCTTGACCGTTTCAGTCTTTGTGGTCACAACTTCTACTAATCTCTTAGATTTTCTCTTGAGTTCACTAGGTTTCACATCTAATATTGTTGCATATGGAATGCTCTATTATGATGATGTCTCTGCAATAGATACTAACATGGGTTGTACATTTAGTATACCTTGCTTCATGGTTTTCTTGACTACCTCAAATTCACTCTCAATCATACTTACCTCCAATAAATCTCTTTTCATAATAGTTTCTATTTTCTTGTGAGAAGCCTTCTCCACGGATGTGTGATGAGTTGACTGAGTAATCTCATCATATGTTCCAAATCTATATTTAGCTTTTTCCTTTTCTTATTTCAACAATAAATCAATGTATCCAACTACTATTTCATCATTCAATTCATAATCTAAGGGATCAAGAAATATTTCCCTAGGTTCTACTATTTGCATATAAGTAAAAGTTGTATCAACCATAACACAAATGCCTTCCTTAAATCTATCTACAATTGTAGGTGCAATTCTAAATCTCTATCTCATTTCATTCTGAAATGTCTTCATTATCAGGTTTCCACTATCCAATATCTTATCTATATGATGTCGTTTACATACTTTTTTTATCTACTCCATTGTACATCTATCACTTCTCATTATCTCTATGACTAGTTAATATGAAAATCTTTAAAGCACATGAAAGAATATGTGATTGATTAGTGACTAAAATCTAAACACACTATTCTTAGTCCTCTTGATCTTTTCTAGGTTCTCAAGTAGTTGCATTCTTAGAATTTCACTGAGGTTTACTTGTTCCTTCTCAATACATATCTTATAGGGTACATAGATGAACCTGGCTAACAATTCTTCAATCTTTGAACTTGCACATATACAATGGGCAACAATTCTACTCAAGAATCTTACATCATCTTTCTTAATGGTGTTGATCGGCATGGCCTTTCCATTGTAAACTACTTTGTTATAACTTTCAACCTTCTTCTTAACCATTTTCTCACCTATAGGTACATTGCCTTGTTTGCTAAGACCAGTTACATCAAAAATAAGGTTGGCATAAATATCAACTACACTATCTTGCATCCATAGTTTCCCATCATGTATTCTACTTAATATGATTTGTTTCTAGTCATTTGTGTCCAATTCCTGGTAGAAATGATATTTCTATAGGTCTAGTTCCTTTAAGTGTTCAAATCTAGGTTTCATATTCATATCATGATTGAAAACTAATTACATATCCTTGTTCATGTATTCACTCCCAATAGATTCAAATTTACTATTAAGATAACTTCCTATATCTAATATTAGGTTTCTTTTTAGACATGTTAAATAGATAATGTAGACCATTATTATCATAAGTAAGTCTATGTATTGACATTGAATCATTAAGCATTTCTTTGCTATAATAAAGATTCTCAAGTTGTTTCTTGCACTGAGTTAATTCACCTTTCAAAATAGTATTGTATTTATGAAGTTCTTCATGATCTTCTTTCAATGTTTCAAATTTAGATTTCTTCTTTGCCAGACATGCTCTTAGATCTACATTTTTAGTCTTCAAATTATACTCAACTTTTCTAGGATCATTCCTCAAAGTCAATTTTAGATTTGTAATTTTAAATTCGTGTTTCAAAATCTTGTATTTTTTCTTTAGCTTCAAATAATCATCATCACTAGTTTTAGATTCAATAGATTCAAGCTTGGATTTGAGATCTTCAATCTTTCCCTTCAATTGTCCAATGTATACTTTGGAGTCTTCATATCTATCTTTTAGCTTATCTCTTTCTTTAGTAAGGAGATCAATTTGTTCAAGTGCCTCTTCAAGGTTCTTTGAAAATTATTCCATATCCATAGGGATCTTACTCAAGTTTTTAAGCCTCTTTAGAGTAACTATGCTTTGATACCAATTGTTAGAAATAGGGATTACTTGGTGGGGGGGGGGGGGGGGGGGGGTGTGAATTAGTAATCTACAAACATTAATTGCCAACTACATATTATTTCTCACTTTAAACCATACATAAAAAAGTAATAAAGTAATGTTGAATAGTAACAATAACCATGTACAAAATTATAAAACCATATTTTGTTAACTAGGGAAACCCTAGCCAAGGGAAAACCCTAGTGGGGATGATACCCACTTGATAATATATTGATATATAAGTGTTAGAAACAATAGTCCACCAAGATAACTAAGAGGGGAGGTGAATCAGTTAATATTTGAAACATTTATATTCTTTAAAAAAATTTAACAATTCAATTAAATTTAAAAGACCATAATAAGATGCACATAGACAATTACACCAAATATGTTAACTAGGGAAAACTTAGGTGGAAATGATGCCCACAAGATGATGTACTAATATAAATATTTCTTATTAGAGGATGGACCCTATTAGGAGTCTATTACATTATTTAGTACATAGAGTCTCAGTTAAGATACTTTGAATCCCTATTAGGAGATTCCAACCCTATTAGGAGTTGTAGTACAATGTATGCAAGAAGAACCCACTGCCCAAACACACAATTTCAACTACAAGAAGAGCTCACTGCTCAAACATGTAGTTTATTGTTATTTTCTTTTTTCAATTATTCTTTCAACCAAACCAATTAGTGTCAAACCTTTTATACTATGTCATGAACCTTGGATCCAAATATCAAACATTGGATCACTCAGCAAAACCCCGGTAATGAAGTTTCCCTCACTTTCGCACTATAATACTCAACTTTGCATTTTGCTCTTGTTGTTGCTTATCATAAAATACCAAATCCATAAAAACCATACCATGATAAAGCAAAATTTCCTTCCTTCATACTGAGTCCTTAAAATAGTTCCCTGAGTTAGCTATTAGACCTTCTCAATTAATTATTAAAGGACCACATTAAGAACATGTTACACTTAGCGATAACATTAATCTTTTGACTTGCAACTTGAATATCTTTCTATACATGGAATATTATGATGAGTGAGCTTAGCCATGTAACCATAAACATGTATTCTTCATGTCCTCAACCTCAATCCTCAAAATATCAACTTTTCTAGGAGATATAACAAGTTTACTAGAACATGCCTCTGTAAACTCTATATCAGAACAGACATCACCAAAACTTACATAACTTCTTCTAGACTTATCATTTCTTTTTCTAATGTTAATTATAGATACTAGATACTTATAAGTATCTCCCATAACCTTAGATAGTTATAATACTCAACTAGCCATTCATACAAACTTGATCTTTTTGCTATTCTTCTGTCAGATACCATAGAAAATTGCTATATTGACATCAATGCCAAACTCAGTCATAAATATAACATATCATCATAGTAACATATATACAATACTCTCCCATATAATATCATCAACATTCATGCTTGCTACAATAAGTTCCTTGTTAGAGGATGGACAATGTTAGGAATCAATGAGCTAATTTAGTATAGAGAGTCCATGTTAGGAGACTTTGAATCCCTATTAGGGGATTCCAACCTTGTTAGGAGTTGTGCCAACCCTATTGGGAGTTGATGTATAGTAGATACAAGATGAGCCCATTGCCAAAATATGTACTTCCAATTACAAGAAGAGCTCATTACTCAAACAAGTAATCAAACTTCTAGAATATAATTTCTTTCTTAGTTCAATCTTAGATCACAAAATAGCTTCAAAAACTTCACATATATTGCTTTCAAAAAATTTCACATACAATTGCTCAACATAGCTACTGCATCTTTCATCACAAAATGTCCTTTGTATAAATATCATGCCTTTACACAAATTGCTGCTAGGTTGGCTAAGACCGCAATAGACTTTTCCAATTTAGAGTAAATATGTAGAATGTCGGCCCTAATTGGACAACTAATTATTTTGTAAATAAAATAATCCTTTCCTTCTAATCTGCTATCCTATTTCATTAAAACACAAATATCTCTTTTCTATATAGTCTGTTCTAACTTTTGAGGTTATACACATCATCATTAACATGTATAAAATCTCCATCTAACTTTGCTAGTCATAATATGACATCAACAACAAGATATAAATAAAAAATACACTGTTGTATACCCAATTCATACTTAGACAATACTTTGATTACCAAAAGATAAGTATCTTTATTTTTGAAGTTTCTTGTGAGCATGTACATCATGTGTTGCCATAAATAACAACAATTACATGTCTCCATTAGCCAATTTTCAATACTACTTGGTTGAATGGTGGTGTCTATTGGTGTTTGAAAATGCTGGAGGGTTTCCAATTATCCCACTAAGAAATTGACATATCTAGGGGTAGCTAACTCCCATTTTTAACATGCCATTTTTGACAATAGGCCAACTATAAGGCATGACCCTTCTTCTACTTCAGGCTTTGCTAAACCTAGGTGGGTAGACCTCAGATTCAATCAATAATGTACTAGTGTAAAAGCATATCCCTGAATCTATTAAGTAGATGAAAACCCTTATATCTCCTAATGACTCATGAAATGACACAGATTTATAGTAGCTAAATGCAAAGCTATGAAAGGTCCTTCAACATGAAAGGGAAAGAACATTTAATTAATAATGTTGATTTTCAAAAAATCCTCAATTATGTAGCAATATGACCATAGTGAACCTGTAAACTGATCAGTGCCTTAACCATTGGGAAAATCTATGAATCAAAAACATACATATGAATCTCTAAGACATATCTGTATCTTCAAATATATGATCTATCTATTCAACTTGTAAATATACATCTATGTTCAGTTTAAATCTCATTCTTACTTGATATCCTCCTCAATAAATCTATAACCCTATTGATTTCTATGAAACATTTACACAATTCCTTGAATTATCAGCAACAATGAAACAACGTATAGCTCTTTGTTCAAAGATCATAAAATATTACAACTCACTAAGAATGGAGACAAGATTCAACTGAAACTCAATCATCTACTACTCTTTGTATTATTTCCTTGAAATTATACAGTCATATGCATGAAATGAAAAACATGAAACAACCTATCAGATCTGAACTATTTGTATATTCCTTCCTACTGCTATTCATACAAGAGACAATACACTAAAGAATGAAGGTGGAATCATAGTCCTAGATCCAAAGAAGTGGTCTCATAGAATGACTGAAAATTTCCTACCAACAATGGTCTCATAGTGAAAAACTAGAACCCTTACAATGGATGAAAGAAAGAAAGATATAGACCAAGATGAATTCTTGAATTTTATCTAAAGATGACATGTGTCCACTTGGAATTCCATCCCCAATAGTTACAAAACCTCTTTCATCTCTCTACCTATTTGATTTGATTTTGTTTTCATCATTACTTGTAACTGATTTGAAAATCTTTAATGAAATCATGAAGACTCTTCATGCATCCAAAATATTTGAGAACCTTATGAAATTCTGGAGGAAGTGAGGTTCAACTAATTTGAATGCGACCAAACTCAACCCCAATTGCCTTTTCCTTGTCTTTTATGCATGTTCAAGTCATTACCTTGCTATAAATCATAACTGAACTCTGATACCTAAATTTGGTTGAAATCTAGAAATCTGGGAGAAAACTTCATATAGCTTGAACAGGCTACTTCTTGTGCAAAAACTAATTGCATAATTAGAAAATTCATTCTTTCCCGATTTCGGTGATATATAACATCACATACTTTGCTAACCAAAAACCCTTTGAAAGCTAGTTTGAAAAATACTCCTTTGGTATGAAACATAGGTCTGTATGCTTTGAAAATTTAAAATTTGAAAATTTTTAAATAATCTAAAGTTCAAACTTTAGATCAAATTCCTTTTCAATTTAAAATATAAACATGGATTTTTAACCCAAGAAAATGATTAAAATATTTAATCATTTTAATTATTTCATTTTTTCCCTTTATTTCCATTCGGGTCAATCCAATTTCGAGCGAGTGCCACATGGCACTTTGTGACTGGTCTACCTTTGCATCCCTACCATTGGACTGCCATGTCATCATTAGCTCTAAGTTGGTGCCACATGTCAATCACCCGCTATCCCACATTATTTATCTTCCTTGCAACTCTGTTTTGCAGGCAAGCGCTAGCCGTCAGACAACTGTTATCAATTCATTATATTGTGCCATGTGGCATGCTACCACTGGCCACCCAAATTTCTACATCATCTACTGATAGGGTCACCACCTCATCTCCCAACCTGGGCCTATTGCCACGTGGTGATAGACTGCTTTCTCACAATATTTATCTCACAAGCACCTTCATTTTGTAGGCTTGCACTCATCGTCAAATCGGGACACTTGTTGCAATTTAGTCTATATGTCATGCTGATGTCACCCAGGTTGGACAAACCTACGAGCATTTATGGCTTCCAAAAGGCACTTTCTTTTAAGACATTATAACCTGTGGTGTGTAATTGTATTTAAATAATTTTTGTATCATGACACCACAAATGTGGGACTAAAGGTTTCCTTGCTTCTTCACAACAATTCTATCCTTCCTCTACCACAGAACTCTCCAATTTAGAGCATTCTCCATTTTACTTTGGTGTGAGTGTGAGGCCTCTCTTTGCATGCAGATGGGACTCCTTCACTGTGCATTTGGCTTTCTTAGCACTAGTTTTTAAACATGGACAACTATCTCTTTTAAAATGTGGCTTTCATAATCTTTGGTGATCTTTTTAATTTTAACACTGGTCACTCCTTTTGGTGGCTCCCCTTTTCTTTACACCTACTGTAGCTTGTGCTATGACCGCGTGAGCGGTCCCTTTTAATATGTTGTCTCTGCATGTGAATCTCTACTGGCATTTTTTCCTTTTTACACAATCTACCACACCTTATTCATTCTTGTAAGGCCTGCCTCTAATGTGAAAATTTCCTTTTTTTTTTGCTAGCGCATTCTTCTTTTTATAGTGCATGAGCTGCATCTTTGATTGCGTGATGCTCTTCTTTTAATGCATGACCTATTCTCCTTTCTAGTCCATGAGTTTTCTATTTGCATTGCATAGGTTCCTTTTTCATCCAACCTGCACCCTTGTTCTTTTTATTACTGTTGGTTCTTGATTTGGAGTGACTTGGTTTTTCTTTTTATATTCCCTTTTATGTCGTGGGCATTGGAGGGTGGGTCTACTATTTTTGAGGGGGTGTATTCTCTTTAACTCCAACCCCTGCTCCTCTTTGCATTTCACATGTCTATCTTGCACAGAGTGGGCCTCAGCTACCTCTATCCCTTCCTTTACAAGAACCTTGGATACCAAAATAGTCGGCAAAATTGGATGGTGACAGATGCATCTGATAGTCTTAATAAAAGGCTTCATCATTTATTATAGGACATTCAAAATAATCTCACTCCCCTTTAATCTTGGATATGTGAAAAAAAATTTCCTCCCATATTGAATTTGATTTGCCATAGTGCTAAGAAGAATCATAATTTTTTCTTTAACACATTACTCCAACAAGCAAGGTTGCAATATGTGGACCTCATTTCTTCACACAAATGTTAAGTATCTAAAATGATATAATAGTCTCCAACATAAAATTTACCAATCTCTTCTTTACGAATAGGAGTTTTGGGATTATTATTGATCTGCCAACTAGTTTCAACAACACCTGTTAACCTTTTAACTCAACTGGAAAAGGGCTAAACAGACAATTTTAATCATGCATAACACTCATAAGTCACTTTGATGAAGATTAGTCAGGCCCTAAGGTGGGTCTGACTAAAAAAAAAGTTGTTTCTAGACAACTGATCCTTTAGATTAATCCATTTGGCATCTTAATCTGATTGAAAATAATATCCATCACTGGAGCAACATTTAAAACTCATTTTATCCCTTTTTGCAAACTGTCACTTTTGATGTCAGGAGGTCCTTTGCCTGACCTCCTAATAGGGTTTTGAAATCTGACCCACTAGTTCTTTGTTCCACATTCTTACACCCTATCAAATCTCATCTCATGAAAAATTCTCAATCAAAAGATATTGACTGTCAAAGTTGCCTTCTTAAAATCACCTGAACATAAACATGTCAGAAAACACTAAATTAGGTTCAGATTTGGCTTTGAAAACTAGTCAAATGGACACTTGGGAAGACAAAAAATGGGGTGTTGATTCTCTGTCATGGGGACAATATGAATCTAGGATTTGGGCTCATGAGGAATCACGAGATGCATTTCGCAAGTAGTCAAAGTAGGCTACTCAGAATTACTGACTAGAAACAATGTTAGAAAAGTGATTTTTGCAAAAGGAATGGACCTGGGAAAGTGTGCAGATGGATTTGTCAAGACTTAAAAATTGATGCACTTGGAGAATTTCTAGAGGAAAAGATGATGGTACAATCCATTTGATCTAGGTAATCATGGATCTTAAGTTATAACATCATGAACCGAGGTTCCAATCAATTTGCATTTTATGACCCCAGTGAAAAGATAGAAATTGCATTTGGAATCGGATTTGAAAACTGATCAAACGGATTTGTCATAAGCTGAAACTTAAAAAATAACAAGTCTTTGACATCTAAAATGCAACATAAAAGGAAATTTAGAATTTTGGTCAACTGGGTCAAAATTATAACCTGTCAAACAAGGCTTCCTAGAATTATGTGCAAATTGCAAAAGCATGAAAACAATAACTGATCAATTTTGAGGGATTCAAAACCTAATCAAATGAACTTGAAATGACTCAAAATCTGAAACATAGGTTCTCAATTATAGACACTAGATACTCTGAAAGTGGTGAGTCATGATACAATTCTAGGTGTGAGATATTCAATGGCAAACACAACCTCCTGTCACTATTCTACACAGGTGAAAATGCAGATTTGGAATTTTCTCAAAACGAGACTTCATGAAATGGCTCGGAATGGCAATTTAACTTATGGAAAACTTAGACAAGTTGAAAGCATGGTGTTAGAAATATTAAATACCTTATGGGGCTCAAATAAATAGTCGAGTACGACCTCATCAAAAGCATTTATAGGGCTCAATTTCTCAATGGTGCTCAAAATTTGAGAAGCCAATTTTGAGTGCCAACAGTGTTAAAGTCTTCAAGATCTTCTTCATAACCTCATATTCTTCCTTCTTTCCACCATATCTATTGATTCTTGCAAAAATCTCTAGTATCCTACCAACATATCTTCATACAGATTCATCGTCCATCATGATAGCATCTTGAAATGCACATATCCAATTTTGAAATCTTACTCTTTTCATATGTGTATCACCTTTAAAAATAGATTCTAATTTTTTCCAAATATTATGAGATGTTTCTTGTGATTTTACTTGACTATATTCATTCTCTAGAAGAGTTGATAGTAAAGGTTCTCTAGCTCTCATGTTGCACATGAATAGATATATCTCTACTTACTGCATTCTTTGAGTTTATCTTCATGGAAAATTATCTTATCACTCTTTGTCAAGATTCAATAACTTGGACCCATACACAAAAAATGTGTCTTCATCTTCTCCTTCCAACTATCATAGTTGGTCCTATCAAATCTAGGTCTTTCCTTTCTGAAAATATTTTCCATCGACCTCCCAAAGCTGTTAAGCTTAACCTTCAAGGAGCTTATTGGTGTAGGTCACCTAACCCTCCATTCCCCATATAACATATCATTTTAACTCTACATGAGCTCTAATCAAGGGCATTTGTGCCTAAGAGACAAATGTATTAGGGAGTTATATTTTCTAATAGATTGAGCATATTTGTAAGACCTAGTCCCCATTTTGTGCTTTATGAACCATGGGATTTTAATTAAGGTCAAAAGGGCACATTCTATACCTATCATAGATTAGGAGTGTTTAAAAGGTTTTATTTTATGTTTTAGGCCCCTAAAGCACAAGAAAAAAGTCCTAGATCAGTTAGATTGCACAATTTGCAAAAATTGCCACAAGTTGCATAAAGCAAGAAAAGTTGCTTAACAACTTTTGCTAAAACACTCCTCAATGGTCACAACCTTTGAATATAAATTGGATTGGTTGGGTTAATTCTTTAAATAACCCTTTTAGGATGGTGGAAGACAAAGAATGTAATTTTTCTACTTGAATCAATAAAAGATCCCATTTTTTCTTGTTAAATGCTATAATTTCATAGTGTACAAACTGGTTTAGATTGGGACATGTGAAATAAAAATTGTTGTAGAATCATGAACATTTTAGAAGAAAAATGAAATTATTTTGAAGGTTTTAAGTGCTCTGTAACTAAAGTTATCTAAAGTTCTTTCTTGGGTGCACAAAAACCCTCCATTTGGTGACTAGTTTTAGTAAAAATGGCCTAACTTGCACCCCCGCCATGGAAACTTCATGCCACTCAATGAAATAAAAGTTAGGAGGATGTAAAATATGGTCCCTAAAAGATGGGAGATGGAAATAAAGGTTTCTAATAATCATAGAAAGCCCTAGGCCAAACATCTCTAGGTGTTTGGTACAAGACAAGAGGTGTTGAAGTATTGCAGATACTTGGGGGATGGATGAAACCAATATGAGGGTGGATAATGATACCTTGTGTTTCTGTACATATTTCCTAGTTGGTGGCTTAATCTAGTCAAACATATTTTTAGTACTTCCTTCAAAAACCCAAGAAACTTGGCCTAATAAAAGAAATTATTGTATTTTTGGTAAGGGGTCATTTGACCAGTTTGGAGTCTAAAAGTTTGGAACGCTACACTTATTTCAAAAGGGTATTGATATCTAAAGTTTTTTTTCTAGATCCTTTGGAGAAATTTCAAACTAAGACCTAATTACCTTATTGATAGGGGTAAGTGGGGCGTTTAGGCATAACAAGCAATTTTTCTATCTATGATCCTTGGGAACGAGATAGGAAGATCAAACCCACTAGTTTTTAGTTGGATAAGTGTTTTGGAACCTTTCCACTCCCCTATAAACTCATTGGTTCCCATTCAAGGCATAAAACTAGTATTTGGAGATTTTTTTTCTTAAGATCCAGTTATGCTCTTTTGGGTGCCTAGGCTACATTCTTGTGTAACTTTGTTTCAAAGGTGTAGAGGCCTCTCTTGACTCCATTTTTGGGAGTTTGGAGTAGTTCAAGGCCACATCAAAACTTTTTTTCTTGTTTAAGGGAGAGCTCTGCATCAAGTGGTACCAGAAAAATCTAAGATCCCTTAGGGTAAGAAATTTGAAAATACAATGGAAGGAGAAGATGAAATAGGGTTATATTCAAGGATGACCAATGTAGAGATTTTGAAATACTTGAGAGACCATAAACTAAGGCAAGAAGAACAAAGAGACAAAGAAATGAAATTGATGAGGCAAGAGATGTACAAGCTTAAAGAAGAGATTTTTAATAGAGTAGTGAAAACTCTAAAGAAGTTAGTCAAGGGAGTGATGAAGAGCCACTTGAGTAGGAGGAAGAAGAATGTCCTACTAACTAGAGGCTACTTGTAAGGACTCTAAAATCTATGGAGAAGAGAACCATGGACACTAAGCTTGACTTGCCCACATATAATGGGAAGATGGACCCAGAGGCTACAATGGATTGGGTAGATGCCCTAACCAATTTCTTTGATTGTGAAGACATCCTTGAGAACCAAAGGGTGAATATTGCCACATCTATACTTAAGGGATATACACTCACATGGTGGAACCTCACTCAAGATGATAGGGTGAAGAATAAAAAGAATCTAGTCACCACATGGAAGAAGATGCTGGCTCTCCTTAGAGAGACCTATGTCCCTAAGGACTATGAAGTTTAACTTCATAAGAAGAGAATGAGTTTGAGGCAAAATGAGATGGACATACCTACCTACACTAAGGAATTTTAGAAGTTGATGATGAAATCCAAACTTTTTAAACCTAAAATTGTGAAAATTTCTAGGTATATGCAAGCACTAAGGCTTTCCATTCAATATGAATTAAGTTTGACAAGACCTACCATTGTAAATGAGTGCTATCAATTAGAACTCAAGGTTGAAGAAAATTTAAAGAGAAGGAATGAAGAAAGTGATAGAAATAAAGGAAATAATGATAGAGGAAAAGGAAACTATGGGGGTAAATTAACACAAGGCAATGAACCTCAAGGAGATTCTAACAAGGAGAATACCCAAGGTGAGAGCAGTTTAATAGGTAGATATAAAGGAAGGAGAGGAAATGAAAGAGGTAGAAATAGTGGAAGAAATAATTGGTAGATCAAGTGCTACAATTGTAACTAGATGGGCCACTATACAAATAAATGTCCTAAGAAGCAGAACAACTAAGGAGAAAGAAGAACTAACCTTGTTCAAGAAGATGGTGATGATGTGAAAGTACCAAAGATTGTACTGGCGAAGAAGGGGCTACTATCATGATGAAGAGGACATTTAACCAAGCACTTATACTAGTGGAGCCTCCACAAAGGAAAAATCTCTTTAGAACCAACTGCAAAAGACATGGAAAGGTATGTAAGGTAGTGATTGATTCTGGTTCTACTAAAAATATTATTTTTAAAGAAATGATAGATAAATCAAATATAGGAAGAATACCCCACCCCAATCCCTCCCATGTATCTTGGTTAACCAAAGGGAAATAAACACTAATAAATGAATAGGCTTGGTAGATTTTCAAATAAAATATTATAAGGATAGAGTCTGTTGTGATATTGTAGAAATGTACATTTTTCACCTTTTACTAGGTTGTTCATGGTAGTATGACCCTAAGACCAAACATGATGGTGCTACTAACAAATATCAAATCACCAAAGATGGTCACATATATAATCTTCTTCCCAACCTTGACCCTCACCAAGAGAAACACAAATAATAGTTAGTTGTCATGGTAGGTGAACAAGAGATGTTTAATACCATCAAAGACTCTCAAATAGGGTATGCCCTAGTTTTCAAAGCTAAGATGAAAGTAGTCAGACAAAGAAGTTCCTAAAGAGGTATAGGATCAACTGAAGAAGTACAAAGGGATACTTGTAGGAGATACTCTAGATGCACTCACACCACTAAGGGACATCTCACACTAGATTGACTTTATTCCAAGTGCTTCTCTACCCAACAAGGCTACATATAAGCTTTATCCTAATCAAAATGCATAGGTATCTAGAAAGATGAGTGATTTTTTGGAAAAAATGACTCATTCAAAAGAGTCTTAGCACTTGTGTAGTCCCTAGTATTTTGGACCCTAAAAGGGATGGAAAATGGAGACTTTACACTGATTGTAGGGCAATCGAAAAAAATCATAAGGTATAGGTTCCCTATACCTAGGATTGAAGATCTTCTAGACCAACTTGGAGGAGCATGCTACTTTTATAAGATAGACCTTAAACTAGGCTACAATCAAAGAAGAATTATTCCTAGAGATAAATAGAAAACAACATTAAAAACCACTAAATGGTTATATAAATGGCTTGTCATGCCATTTGGTCTAAGCAATGTCCCTAGCACCTTCATGAGGCTGATGAATGAAGTGCTTCATGACTTCATAGGTAAGTTTGTGGTGGTATAGCTTGATGAAATATTGATCTTTAGCAGGTCCAAAGAAGAACACATAATTTTTTTGGAACAAGCTCTTTAGAGGTTACATGAAAAGAAGATGGAAATAAACCTTGAAAAGTGTGCATTCATGTAGATAGGATTGACATTCTTGGGATTTGTCATCTCAAAGAGTATATTGAAGATGGATCCTGAAAAGGTTGAGGCTAACCCCAATTTTCCAACACCTAAGATAGTAGGGGAACGCATAAGTTTCCATAAATTGGCAACATTCTATAGAAAACTTGTCAAAAATACCAATCACATATGTGCACCTCTTTTTGATACCATCAATTGAGGTAGGAAGAGAAAGCTTCAATGGACTACTCAAGAAGATGAGTCATTTGAATAATTGAAAGGTAGGGTAGTACACTATCCAATCTTGGTACTACTTAACTTCAATAAACTATTTATAGTAGAAACTAATGTAGGTAACCTAGCCATAGGAGTAGTTCTTAGTCAAGAGGGAATACCAGTGGCTTTCTTCTTTGAAATACTAAATGATGCCAAGAAGAAGTATAGTATATATGACCTAGAACTATATGTTATGGTTTAGGCTCTAAAGAAATGGAGGCACTACATTCTTCCTAAATAATTCATTATCTATACAGAAAATCATGCACTAAGCTTTTTGAATAGCCAAGACAAGTTGAGTTATGATACATGAAGTGGGTTGAGCAACTCCAAGCCTTCACACTTTCAATCAGACATAAGAAAGGTACTAAAAACAAAGTAGCAGATGCTCTTAGTATGAGATTCACCTTGGTGGAAGAATTCTAAGTGCAAAGAATAGGGATTGATGCCCTTAATTAGTTATACAAAGATGATCTAGACTTTTAGGAAATCCATAAGGCTTGTTCTACATTATCTAATGCGCATATCACAATATATTTAGAATGGCTTTTGTAGAATGGTCTATTATTCAAAGGAGGAAAAATTTGCATTCCTAGATGCTCCATGAGGGAAAAATTGATTAAAGAGAAGTATTGTGGCACATTAAGAGGTAATTTTGGGATTGAAAAAACTCTAGAACTCATAAGGAGAAACTATCATTGGCCCAAGTTACCTACTAATGTTAGAAATTTTTTTGAGACTTGCACAATATGACAAAGAGGAAAAGGAGTATATAGAAATCAAAGCCTTTATTATCCCTCACCTATTCCAACAAATCCATGGTATAGTGTGAGCATGGAATTTGTCTTAGGCTTTCTAAGGACAAGACAAGGTTTTAATAGCATTTTTGTTACTGTAGATAGATTTAGTAAAATGGCTCATTTTTTTAGATTGTGGTGACTGATTAGGAAAGTACTGTACATACTTCATAAATAGTGGGGTTCGGGGCATCGGCCCGAAAATTTTTTTTTTTGGAAGTAGCCGACATGGTAGCCGACATATTATGGCCGACATATGGCCGACATGTTATAACCCTAAAGTGGTTTAATAATTGTATAAAAAGGGCTTAGGGTTGGGTATTTTTTGATATGTGGTGATACGAAATTGGTTCTTGCGGCGGTATTGAGCTGTAAGGGATTACGGATTGTAATCAGGTTGTAATCACTGGATTGTAATAAGATCGGACTTGTTGTTTGGTGGACGTAGCCCAGGGATTGGGTGAACCACGTTAAATCTTGGTGCCTTGTGTTCATTCCTGTGTGTTCTATTATTTTTTGTTATAGGTTATATTTGCATGTAGTTTTTATTTCTGTCCATGGTTTATCCTAACAAGTGGTATCAGAGCCTAGTTTTGGCCTGGTCATGGGTTCAAATCTCCCCGGTGCCTTCCCGACCTGCGTAAGCACCTGGTATGCACGTCGAGGGGGAGATTGTTGGGTGATGTGATGCACTCCCCTACCCACAGGTGGTTAATTATGTGGTGTTCCATTTTCACTAACAGTCATGGCTTTTGGTGCAACGGCAAGTGTGGGAGCGATGGCAGATGAGGGTAAGTTGAGGGTTGACAGGTTTAATGGGCAGAACTTCCAGTTATGGAAGATGCAAATGGAAGACTATTTATATCAGAAGGATTTATGGAAGCCATTGGAAGGAAAAGCCAAGAATCAGGGAACTATGTCAGAGGCTGAATGGGATCTTTTGGACAGAAAGGCACTCAGAAGCATTCGGTTATGCTTGGCACCATCGGTGGCATTTAATATTACAAAAGCAAAGACGACAGAAGATTTGATGAAAACCCTAGCGACACTGTATGAAAAGTCCTCCGCTTCAAATAAGGTATTTCTAATGAAGCATTTATTTAATATGAAAATGGTAGAAGGTGGATCTGTTGCAGATCATTTAAATGAGTTTAATACTATTACTAGTCAATTATCTTCTGTGGGTATCAATTTTGATGAAGAAATTAGGGCTCTCTTGATTTTGTGTTCTTTGCCTGAAAGCTGGAATGGCTTGGTAATGGCGGTGAGTAATTCTGTTCCTGAATCTAGTACCCTAAAATATGATGATGTGATCGGTGTTATTTTAAGTGAGGAAACTCGTAGAAAATCCTCAGGTGGATCTACATCAAGAAGTGCTTTAAATGCACAAAGTAGGGGTAGAATGATTGAAAGAGGAAGTAACTCTGGAAATTGTGGGAAATCAAGAGGAAAGTCAAAGGGGAGGAGGTCTCAATCGAGAGGACCAAATGATTGCTGGTACTGTGGGAAACCAGGGCACAAAAAGAAAGATTGCTGGACTCGAAAGAAAAATGAAGGAGATAAATCAGATGGAGACAAAGAGGAAAATGTGGTAAGTAACAAATCTGAAGAGGATGCTTTGCTTCTGTCTTTAGAGAGTGTTGATGATTCATGGGTTTTAGATTCTGGTGCTTCTTTTCATGCTACACCTCATAGAGGTTATTTCATTGATTATGTCCAAGGGGATTTTGGGCTTTTTTATTTGGGGGATAATGAACCCTGTCAGATTGTTAGAAAGGGAAAAATTAAAATTAAGTTGCAGAATGGGAATCATTGGCTACTACATGAGGTAAGACATGTTCCAAAACTAAGTAGAAATTTAATTTCAGCAGGGCAACTCAGTGATGAGGGTTGTGTAGTTACTTTTAATGATAAAAATTGGAAGGTTTCAAAAGGTTCCCTTGTAGTAGCAAAAGGTGTGAAAGTAGGCACCTTATATCTTTGTACAGGTCATATTGTTCCTTCTACTTTGATTGTTTCAGAGAAAAATGAATATTCAGGAACAATTACTGTAGTTGAGCAGGGAGAACAAATAGCTGCTGTAGATTCTGATACAGCATTGTGGCACAATAGACTTGGGCACATGAGTGAGAAAGGTATGAAAGTACTTCATTCAAGGAAAGTTTTACCAGGTCTAAAATGTGTGAATATGGATTTCTGTGAAAGTTGTGTGTATGGAAAACAAAAGAGAGTGAGTTTTGTAAAGACAGGGAAGGAAAACAAAAAGGAGAAATTAGAGCTTGTGCATACAGATGTATGGGGACCGGCTCAGGTATCTTCCTTTGGTGGCTCTCATTATTATGTTACATTTATTGATGATGCAACTAGAAAAGTATGGGTTTATTTCCTTAGACAGAATCTGATGTATTTAAAACTTTTAAGAAATGGAAATGCTTGGTTGAAAATGATACTGGTAAGAAATTAAAATGTCTCAGATCTGATAATGGTGGTGAGTATTGCAGTCATGAATTTGAATATTATTGCTCCACTAATGGTATTCGTAGACAAAAAACTGTTCCAAGGACTCCACAGGAAAATGGAGTGGCTGAACGCATGAACAAGACTATAATGGAGCGCGCAAGGAGCATGAGGTTGCATGCTGTGTTGCCCTTACACATGTGGGTGGAGGCTATCAATACTGCATTATATTTGATTAATAGAGGTCCCTCTACTCCTTTGGGCTGTGGTATTCTAGAGGAAGCATGGACTGATAAGAAGGTGAGTTATTCTTTTCTCAAGACCTTCGGTTGTGAAGCTTTTGCTCATATAGACTCTGAAAATAGAACCAAGCTAGAAGCTAAATCAAAGAAATGTGTCTTTGTTGGATATGGCATTAATGAATTTGGCTACAGGCTTTGGGATTTTGAAAATCATAAAATTATAAGAAGCCGGGATGTCATATTCAATGAAAAAGTGTTGTACAAAGATCTGTTGCAGCAACATGAGAAGAAAGAAGATGATTATGTAGTGCTGGATGATACTCCAAAAGCTGATGTTCCAGCCATTCCTCATGATGTGCAACAACTGCAACAACAAATACCACACACACCAGTGAATGTTAGATGGTCAAAAAGGCCAATTAGACTTCCACAAAGGTTTTCTCCCTCTTTGTATTCTATTTTACTTACTGATGCTGGTGAACCTGAAAGTTATGATGAAGCTGTGCAGGTGGATACTATGATTCAGTGGGAGTCTGCAATGAAAGATGAAATGGACTCTTTGCTAAAAAATAATACATGGGATTTGTGCAAGTTGCCTGTAGGTAAAAAGGCTTTACAGAATAAATGGGTTTACAGGTTGAAAGAAGAGGAAGGAGGTAAGAAAAGATTTAAGGCCAGGTTAGTTGTAATAGGATTTGCACAGAAAAAGGGAATTGATTTTGATGAGATATTTTCTCCTGTTGTTAAAATGACTTCTATTCATACTGTTTTAAGTCTTGTGGCTACTGAAGATTTGCATTTAGAGCAGATGGATGTTAAAACAGCCTTTCTTCATGGTGATTTGGATGAAGAAATATATATGGCTCAGCCACAAGGTTTTGAGGTCAAAGGTAAGGAGAACTTAGTGTGCAAATTGAAGAAAAGTTTATATGGCTTGAAGCAAGCACCTTGGCAATGGTATCTAAAATTTGACAGTTTTATGCATGAGCATGGATATAATAGGTGTCATTCAGATTACTATGTTTATTTTAAGAGGTTGGATGATGATAGCTACATTATTTTATGTTTATATGTTGATGATATGCTTGTAGCTGGGTCTAACATGGATCATATTAAGGGGCTGAAACGCCAATTAGCACATGCATTTTCTATGAAGGATTTGGGGGCAGCAAAACAAATCCTTGGTATGAAGATTTGCAGAGATCGGAAGAACAGAACATTGACACTATCTCAAGCTGATTATGTTGAGAAGGTGCTGCAACGTTTCTCTATGGAGAATGCTAAAGCTGTCAGCACACCTTTACCTGGTCATTTTAAATTGACTAAGGAGATGTGTCCCAAGACACAGGAAGAGGAGGATAAGATGTCCAAGGTACCCTATGCTTCAACTATAGGAAGTTTGATGTATGCTATGGTATGCACTAGGCCAGATATTGCACATGCAGTGGGAGTCGTTAGCCGGTATATGAGTCATCTAGGTTTTGAGCATTGGAATGCTGTCAAGTGGATTCTCAGATATTTGAGAGGAACATCCAATAAGTGTTTACACTTTGGGGGCTCTACTACTGATTTACAGGGCTATGTTGACTCAGATTTGGCTGGGGATATTGATACCAGGTGGAGTACTACAGGTTATGTCTTTACTGTTGGTGGGGCAGCCGTGAGCTGGGTTTCTAGGCTATAGAAGATTAATGCTCTCTCCACTACAAAGGCAGAGTATGTTGCTACTACAGAGGCAACCAAAGAGATGATATGGCTTCAGTTCTTCTTGGAAGAATTGGGACATCCTAAGAAGGATAATTATTTGTTCACAGATAGTCAGAGTTCCATTCATCTTGCTAAGAATTCAGCTCTGCATTCTAAGACCAAACACATATAGTTGCGGTACCATTTCATTCGGTCAGTTTTGGAGGATGGACAGTTGAAGCTAGAGAAGATACATACCAATGAAAATCCAGCAGATATGTTGACAAAGGTTGTAACAAGGGAGAAGCTAAACTCCTCTTCAGCTTCAGTTGGTCTTTTAGACTAAATGTGAATAAAAGAATAGCAGAGTCCAGGGTGGTTTGATCTGGTGGGAGCCCCATGCGGTAGTTGTATTGCTACAGGATCAGTCTCCAAGTGGGAGATTGTTGTTTAGTGTGGAGCCTGATCAGTCCCCAAGTGGGAGATTGTTAGATTATGGTGACTGATCAGGAAAGTACTGTACATGGTAGCTGAAATATTATGGCCGACATATGGCCGACATGTTATAACCCTAAAGTGGTTTAATACTTGTATAAAAAGGGCTTAAGGTTGGGTATTTTTTGATATGTGGTGATACGAAATTGGTTCTTGCGGTGGTATTGAGCTGTAAGGGATTATGGATTGTAATCAGGTTGTAATCACTGGATTGTAATAAGATCGGACTTGTTGTTTGGTGGACGTAGCCTAGGGATTGGGTGAACCACGTTAAATCTTGGTGCCTTGTGTTCATTTCTGTGTGTTCTATTATTTTCTGTTATAGGTTATATTTGCATGTAGTTTTTATTTCTGTCCGTGGTTTATCCTAACACATTTTGTTCCTTGTAAGAAATCTAATGATGCTTCACACATTGCTAACCTATTTTTCAAGGAAGTAGTAAGGATTAATAGATTACCAACATCCATTATCTTAGACAGAGATGTGAAATTCCAAGTCACTTTTGGATGACCTTATGGAAAAACTTGGGCACAAACCTCTCCTTTAGTTCTGCCTACCATCCACAAATAGATGGGTAGATTGAAGTAGTCAATAGATCATTAAACAAACTTTTAAGATGTCTAACAAAGAAACATGAGTAGACATGGGATGTGATCCTCCCTCAAGAAAAAATTTCTTTCAATAACATAGTCAATAGGGAAGAAACCATTCCAAGTAAACTATGGATTCCATCCTAGAGGAGTTATGGAATTGAGAGACTTACCAAGTGTGTTAAAAACTAATGCACAAGGTGAGGAATTATCCGAATGGATCAAAAAAATTCATAATAAGGTTAGAGATACTCTAAATTATAACACTACAAGATACAAACAAAATGTAGACAAGAAAAAGGGAAATGTTTCATTCAAAGAAAGAGACCAAGTATGGAATTATCTGAACAAAGCAAGACTACCAAGGGGACAATCAAAATTGTAGATGAGGAAGATTGGACCCTATCAGATATTGCACAAATTTGGAGAGAATTCTTACGAAATTTCATTACCCCCTAACATATAAATTTATCCTATCTTTAATGTTTCTGATCTCACCCTTTTCAAAGGTGATCCAGGTACTAATGATGTAATGCAAGATGTTGATGAGCATGCTGAATGGATCAAGGATCTAACACCTAGCCAACCACTTTAGTTGTAGAAGATTTTGGATTTTAAGGTGGTCAAGTAGACAAAGAGGAAGACCTATATAGACTACTTGTTCAAGTGGAAGGGTCTTCTAGATATAGATGCTACATGAATGAATGAAGAATGCATTGCCAAGAATGGTACCTCTGTTCAACAACTATCCTCAAAAGGGACTTGAGTTTTTCAAGCAAGGGAGTATGGTGTAGGAGAAACTAACCATATATTCTCCATAGCATCTATAATTTTAACTCTACATGGGTTCTAATCAAGGGAATTTGTGCCTAAGAGAAAAATTTAATAGGTAGTTATAGTTTACTAATAAATTAAGCCTATTTGTAAGACCTAGTCCCCATCTAGTGATTTATGAACCATTGGTTTTGACTATGGTTAAAGGGAACATTGTATAAATAGCATAGGTTAGGAGTGTTTAAAATGTTTTATTTTATGTTTTATGCCCCTAGGGTACAAGGAAAATGTCTTAGATGGGTTAGATTGCACAATTTGCAAAAAATGCCAAAAGTTGTGTAAAGTAAGAAAAGTTGCTTGACAACTTTTGCAAAAAGTTGCCAACTTTTTCTAAAACACTCCCTAGTAGTCACAACCTTTGACTATCAATTGGATTGGTTGGGGGAAGTCTTGAAATATTTTTTTTAGGTGTTTGGAAGATAGAATGTAATTTTTTCATTTGAATCAATAAAAGATCCCATATTTCCTGTAAAATGTTGCAATTTCAAAGTGTACGGACTGGTACAGATTGGCACATGTGAAATAAATTTTTTTTTTGGAATCTTGAACAACATAGTAGAAGGGTGCAATTGGTTTTATGGTTTGAAGTTCTCTATAACTAAAGCTATTTTAAATTCTTTCTTAGGTGCGTCAAAACCCTCCATTTGGTGACTAGTTTTAGTAAAAATGGACTAACTTGCATTGCCACCATTGAAACCTCATGAAAATTAGTGAAAATAAAGTTAGGAGGATTTAAAATATTTTCCTTGAAGGATGGCATAAAGAAATCAAGGATTCTAATATTTCTAGCAAGCCCTAGGCCAAACATCTCTATGTGTTTGGTGCAGGACAACAGGTGTTGAAGTGCTGCAAGAACTTGGGGGATGGATGAAACAAATACGAGGGTGGATAATGATACCATATATATCCCTACATGTTTCCTAGTTATTGGATTAATTTTTTAAAACATCTTTTTAGTACTTCCTTCACAAACCCAAGCAACTTGGCCTAATAAGGGAAATTGTTGCATTTTTCGTAAGGGTGTCATTTGACTAGTCTAGAGTCTGAAAGTTTTGAATCCTACAGTTCTTCCAAAAGTGTATCCATATCTAAAAATTTTCTATATCACTAAGACCTAATTACCTCATTGATAGTTATAATTGGGGCTCATCTACCTAAAAGGAATTTTTGCTATCTATGATCTTTGTGAATAAGATAGGCAGATCAAACCAACTAGTTTGAGTTGGATAAGTGTTTTGTAACCTTTCTACTCCCTTATAAAATCATAGGTTCCCATTCAAGGCATAAACCTAGTATTTGGAGATTTTGTGCTTAAGACCTAGTTGTGTTGTTTTAGGTGCCTAGGCTATGTTCTTGTGTAACTTTGTTTTAAAGGTGTAGAGCCCTCTCTTGACTCCATTTTGGGGTGTTTGAAGTAGTCCAAGGCCACACCAAAACATTGTTTCTTGTTTAAGGGAGAGATCTACATCATTATTTCTCTAGTACCAATTGTTAGAATATATAGTCCACTAATATAACTTAGAGGGGGGGGGGGGGTGAAGAATTAATTATCCAATTAATATCACAATTATCAACCTTATTAAATTTTAACCATATGAGAAATATAATCAAGAACCGCAACAAGATACTCATGCACAATAATACCAGATATGTTAACTAGGGAAACCCTTGATCATAGGGAAAACCTTAGTGGAGATGGTACCCAAAAGATGATGTACTAATATAAATATTCCTTGTTAGAGGATGGACCCTATTAGGAGTCTATAACAACATTTAGTACATACCAGTCCCTGTTAGGAGACTTTGAATCACTATTAGGAGATTCCAACACTGTTAGGAGTTGTGGAAGACAAATGGACCCACTGTCCAAATAGCATCATGGGCAAGACCGATGAACCCACTTTCCAAATGATATCTTTATTATTCCTTGCAAAATAATAGAAATAATTGTACTTCCTTCCTCTTTCTCTATCCTATGAACTAGATTTCTACTCCTTCTGATCTCATAACTAGATCACAAAGCTCACATCCAATAATCCCTTGGATCTCTTACTCACATTCAATAAACACTTGGCTCCTTTTCAGACTTTTCACTTAATACAATACTTAATACTATTTAAAAACAAGGAAAACATCCTTCCTTTATACAATATCTTGAAAATAATTCCTTTAATTGGCCTTGAGGATTTTCTAATTAATAATAATATAATTAATTAATTTTACAATTACAATAACACTATTGGCTCACCGTATATATAAAACTTCACACATGTGAATTTAGGACTTGTGCACTTTCTAACATCACCATCAGACTATCCTTTTTCTATGATTGAACACACATCACCAGATTATATCATTGTCAAAGTATATAATGAAAACATAAAAAATGGCTTCTCAAGTACTCTATCTTTGTACTTCTCTCTATAAATTAGATACAACTTCTATATCTCTTTAGCTTATACTCTACACATGTAACCTCATCATTAGGACACTATACTCAAAATGACCATGAATGTGCATCACTAGTTACTCAAAACTTTGTCTGTATAACTAATATCTCTATCTACCACTCTTCTAGTCTCTATAAACTTATTTCTTTTTTGACATCAATAAAAAACACAAGTTCCATGAATGCAACATGTCAATACTCTCCAATGGTTAGGATACTCCCCAATGTAGTATCATCAACATTCATACTAATAGAGAGTGAATCAATAATCAACTATTAAAATTTTTATCAGCCTTATTAATTCTTAACCATGTAAGTAATATAACTGGCAACCATAAGAATATACACATACACAATAAAACTAGATATGTTAACCAGGGAAACCCTTGATAATAAAGAAAACCCCAGTGAGGATGGTAGCCACACAATGATGTAGTAATATAAAAGTTCCTTGTAAGAGGATGGAATTTGTTAGGAGCCAATGAAATAAATTCAATACATATCAACCCCTATTAGAGGACTTTAAATTATTGTTAGGATGTTCTAACCCTATTAGGAGTTGTAGAAGGAAGAAGAACCCACTATCCAAACAAATTTAGGGGAAAGACCACCAAAATCATTATACAATTGATCTATATATTATTCATTGTAGAATAATAGAAACGAGTAATCTTGAACTCCTATGTCCTCTTGACTAGATGAATCCTCTTCTAGTCTTAATATCAAATCTTCAAAATTCACTTCCAATTAATCCCTTGGATCACTTAAATGTATTTACCAACTTCACATATCACTTGTAGAATTCTCAATTGGACAATCATTCAAATCACTTAAATTTATACACAAGGAAAATAACCTTCCTTTATATCATATCCTATAAATAATTCCTTGAGTCATCCATGAGGCTTTCCCAAATAATGATAAGAGGACCTCATTAAGATATTGTAATCCATTTCATCTTTTCTCAATTACAAAACACACTTGACTCATATTAAATATAACTTTTCACTCACACCTTGTACACTTACTAAGGTCATCATCAGATTGTCCACTATAATTTTTTAAGTGTGCTCATCACAATTATATCCTTGTTAAGAGATACAATCTAGATATTAGAAACCACTTCTCAAGTACTTTGTTTGCCCATTATCATTTACAATTTAGGAATAAATCTCACATGTCTTTGAATCTCTATAGACATACTTTTCCACTTTATCAAGACACATTGTAGAATATATCCTCAGCTATACTTGACCTCATCATACATGCATAGTCTATACAACCTCATTCTTTGGAAGCTACTGTTCTAGTCTTCATAGAAACACTACTATGTTGACATCAATGACAAACACATTCATGAATGCAACATCTCATTTATGCTAACAATCTCTCTAATGCTTAGGATACTCCCCCAAAATAATACCATTAGCATTCATGCTAAAAATGTCCTCCTTTGGCATTGATGGCAACATAGATGAAAAAAATCTGAGTTCCAAGAATATCAAATCTAAATCTCTATCTTTGTTCTTCTTCTCTTATTTTTAAATCATCTTCATCAATCAAATCTTAAACTCATAGGACCACTTTTCTATCTATGCTTCATCATTCTTAGGATCAACATCAATTGTTCACACTCTAACTCACATGAATAACTCTCCATTTGTGCTTTCTCATTTTTGACATGCATAGAAATAAATTGTTCACACTTGTCCTCCATTAATCACTCTCAATAGTACATCTTCCCCATTGTTACATATCTCTCTTATACTATTAAAAGATATATTTCATGTGCACAATCTCTCCTCCATTATTTCAAAGGATGTTTTAACTCATTCTCCATCTACAACACTTCTCCCCCATACATAGGAGATTTTTTTCATGCAATATCTCCCCCATTGACATCAATGACAAAGGATTCATTATGTCAATCATCTGCTCCAAGTTTTCAAATGGTTCAAGTTTCCAAAGTCACTATTCTATACCAACTACCAAGAGTCCTTGATGACTCTTCTTGTCAAAGATTTTTCCCATACAAGAGGCATCAACATTTAGTCCAGATAAACAATAGTTCTATATGCCACTTGACTGATGCATTCCCTACATAATCTATTTAGAATTATATAGGAGCATAACACCACCTTGAAAATGCTCAAATGTATCTTTAGGAAAACACTTCATAAATATATTCACAATCTACTCTTTTATACTAATATATTCAAATCTGATTTCTTTCTTCACAACTTTCTCTCTCAAAAAATCATACTTAATGGATGTATGCTTCATCTTATAATGAAACACTAGAATCTTAGACATACTTTCTATACTTTAGATCACATTATCTCCTAAAAAAAATTTTCCATCATGGCTTGTGTTCAGTATCACTTTAGTCCATTATCAAGCTCATAGTAAAACAAAAACTTAACTAGGTCATTTTTCTTTAAGTATTCAAACTCTTGTTGGTAACTCATGTCCTAGATGTAAATCTAGTTGAAATTCCTTATAAATGTCTTCTTCTCCTATATTTTCAAATCTACTTCTCAAGTAACTACTCACATCCTCTAAGTGAATATTCTTAGGCATTTTTGACAATGCAGTGCTAGGGTCATTAACTTTTTTTTAGAGGGCTTATCTTCATCTTAGATCTTGTTATCTCCTCAACATTGTGAATCAATGAATTATCTATTTCATTACTCAAGTTCTTAACACAATTTATTACCCAAATCTTTTCTTAAGAGTAAAATACCTTGCTTTGACATGTAACTTAGGGATTTCTAATGTTTTCATTACAAATTGCATTGAATTGGCTTTCACATCACCTTTACTTTTCACTTTACTACTCCTTAACTATTGAAATGATCAAATAATACATAGAATCTTTCTCGTATCACTTATATCTCATCAAAACAATATTTGTATTAATTACACAATTGCTTAATCCATTAAAAGTTGTTTCTATTTACAAGTCAACTTTTTTTCTTTTGTATAACTTTATGAAATCTCCAAATCATCTGCACACTTAACCATAGCTTCCACATGTCTTATTCTACCTCATATGAACTTCACAACTCTTAACTTGATTGATAACTATAGTTTCATCTCTTTAGTGCTTGATCTTCAATAATTAGGTACTTAATTCACATAGGATGAATCAAACATAGTAGATGACTTTAATCTTTCATCAGGTGCATCAAAATATTATTCTTCTAATACCACATGTGAATTTGATGGATCTTTTTCTTTAACAAATACCTCTTTGAATTCTTCCACACATTCTCTCAATTTTTTTGAAAGAGGGAGAATGTTGAAATCATAATGATAAAAGTATGATAAATGTGTTTCAATCATTGTTTTGTCACTGATGTCAAACTTTCTTTTTTCTACTAAGACAACTACTTATATGATTTAAGTTCTATCACTTGTTTGATTAATGAAGAGGATTTGATTGAAAAGATGTAACAAAAGCACCTGGAGGAAAGGTTGAGTTATGATATAAAAAAGGAGTACAAGAATCAGCTAAGATAGTGATATCATAGTGTATTGATAATCTACTTAAGGTTGCAAAGGCTGGTTACACTAAGAAAGTTCAGAAGAACACATTAAACAAAGTTTATCTGCCAAGCTTGACCAAATGGATAGTAGGTGCCAAGAAAAGTTAGTGCAAGATGAGTAGAAAATTAGTAAAAGTTCATTTTAGTGTATGCTAAGAAAAATAGCAAATAGTGAGTAAAGCTTTGTTGATGCAAAGCACTAGTAAATTTTAGTTCATGCCAAGTGATTTTTTAGAGGATATCGAGCAACACAGTATGTGCCAAGCATCAAAAAAAAGTTACTGACGAGTGTCAACACTATTAGAAAGATCATGAATTTGATGGATTTGAGCCAACAAATCTATTTTCTTGGATTGTGTGAACTAGTTGATGAGTTGGTCACACAAAACTCATGGTAAACCATTTTGAGGTGAATTTAAAGAAGATTAAAGGAGAAGTTTCTAGAAGTGATATGGAATGAGGGGTAGATTCATTGAATCCTACCTAATATTCCCTAACCCTAAATTTGATGATGAAGAATGAATGAAAAAAGATATTAATTCTTTATTTATAGGGATGGCTGGTCAAAAGCAAGGGTTTTCATGTCTAAGAACCTAAGGAAGACAAGGAGTCAAGGGTATTGCTTCATCAAGTGACCTAAGTGAAGACTCTGCATTGGCATGTTAAGAAAGAAGCCTTAAGGGTATGAATGCTTGAAGGGTGAACAAGCTATCAATGTTAAAATGTGTGAAAGCCAAGTAGAATGGAGGACTAAAATAGAGATCTATAATTTGCAAATGGAGGTATAAGTTGTAATCAAATCAAAGCCTTACTATTACTCTCTAATAATTGTATCAGTCTAGGGTATATCCTTTGGACTAACGTTGACCTAACAATCATTTCTAAATCCTTTAACTAGTGACAATACAAGTGAATGGTCTAAAGCCCTCTAACAAGGTTCACTCCTAATAGGGTCATTGAAATCCTTCAGTAGGGTCACATTTAATAGTGTGTATTGTAACCTTTAATAGGGTTGGCCTTTCACAAGGAATCACTTCAGAAGAGTTAAAAAGAGTAGCATATTACTGGTTATTTTTCCCAAATTGGATTACCACATAAATCATTGTGTCAGATGTGTTTCTAAATCTACTATGTTTCATGTTTACATTTCTACAAAATTTATTTGACAGTAACCTACAAGTTTTTAAGTGAATGCATAATTTTATGGATACATGCATGATGAAAAATGTTTTATGGGTTTACTAAGTTGTGAAAAGTTTTATTTATACATATAGACCTTTAATAACTAATTCACCACCCCCTCACTTATTCTAAAGAATTCCAACAATTGGCATCAAAGACATATGCTTAAGAGGACTAATTTGAAGGTACTAAAACCACAAAGATTAAGATGTTAGAAAGAGATGTACCCAAGCTTAATAGAGATAATTTTCCTACAATGCAAAGTTTGATGAAGCTACACCTTGGAGGACTTGGATTTCATGTGAAATCTACCATTACTACAAAGCATGTTGATCCTACTGGAGCCCTAACTACATGGGATATGAAGAAGAAGAAAGAACACAACTAGGCAATGCTAGATTTCCTCTGCTCTAAGCTATGCTAAATTTGATGATATCAAAGGTTGTTCCACTTGTATCATACAATGTGACTTCTTTCTCCATTAGGTATTTCATTTGATCTCCTTTCATTAGATATCCTTTCACTAGATCTTCTCCTTCATTACTTGAAGGGTTAGTATCTTTGAACATTTTACTATTGCTAATATTCCTATAAAATTTTGGTTTCTTACAATCAACTGCTTTATGACCAAAACCATGACAATTATAATAATAAAAGGTTGTAATAGGTTTGAATTAAATCCTTGTATAGTCTCTCTTTATATGACCAAATTTATTACATATAAACCATCTACCTTTAAATTAATACCTTACCTCTTCAGGTGATTCAACTTGCTCTGACTTCTTAAATTTATTACTTTTAAGAAGTTGACTTGCTTGTTCTAATTCCTTTGGTGCATCTTTGGATTGACTGGATTGAATCCTATCATGGTCATCCTTCTTATGTTAAGGATGATTAACAACTAGATCAAGTTCCTTTCTTGCTTTAGATTTCTTTGCTGACTTATCATAGGAAGGTCTCTTAAAATATAGTTTCTCATTAATTTCTCACTACTTGAATATAAATTTTCTAATTATTTCTTAGCATAGGTTAATTCTCCTTTCAAAATAGTACTATATTTCTCAAGCTCCACATGTTCCAACTTAATGGATTCAAGTTCAGATGTCACTTTTGTAAGATGGGATCTTAGATTTGCATTTTCAAATTTTAGTTTTGACTCAACTTTTCTATCATGTTTCTTCAAACTTAATATTAATTCAATGATCATCAAATAATATTTCAAAATCTTATTTTCTTTCTTCAATCTTGATTATTCATCATAATATTTTATCTAATATTTAGGTTCCTTTCTAGATTTGAGATGATCAATATTTTCTTTTAACATCCCAATGTAGTCTTTTGCATCTTTATATCTCTCTTTCATGTTATCTCTTTCTTTAGTAAGAATATCATTCTTCTCAAGAGATTCTTCAAGATTCTTCTGCAATTGTTCCATATCTATAGGGATCTTACTCAAGCTATTAAGCCTCTTCTCAATAACTAAGCTCAGATACCAATTGTTAGAAATAGGGAATATGGGCTGGGGCAGGGGGGATAAATTAGTAGTATACAAAGTTTAGCCCAAAACTAAATATTATTAATTACCTTATAACTTACATACGAAACTAAACCAACTATGCTAAACAATAACAGTAACCATACACAAAGAGAACTCATAACACCATATTTTTGAAGTATGGAAACCCTATCAAATGGAAAACCCTGGTGGGGATGGTACTAAAAAAATGATCCACTAAAAAAAAGTATCTAGTAAAGGACATTGACCCTATTAGGAGTCTATTACATAGATATAGTGTCTCAGTCCTTGTTAGAGGACTGGGCATTGTTAATATCCTTACCATGTTAGGATTTTGCATGTAATATTAAAAAAATTATGCAAGATGATACCACTACCCAAAAATTCAATATACAATACAATTCCTTGATAAAAAAGAGATAGATACAAAAACCTCTTTACAATGTTGATATCTTCAATATCTAATCTTTCCTTTGCTGATCTTCACATACCTCTAATCATAAATCAAAATTTGTATCACATATAGTTTATATATCATACATATATATTTCACATAAGTTTACATATCATTTTCCACTTACACTCAACTTCACATATTGCATTCTTTTGTTTATACCTTTATACTTTACAATAACTATCCAATTAGCCTTCAACCTTTCACACACTTGGAAAAATGAAATATTAAATCTTTCTCTCTTAGGTTTAACATCTAGGATTTTATCCCTAATTATTCAATTAATTATTTCATTAAAAAATTTCATTAACTCATAATTACCCTTTTTTTTTTATGCCCTATTCATCCTGTATACCACAACTAGTAAAACTGCCATAACCTCTTCTATACTATCTATACTATCTTGGGCACTTACATGCATCATCCTAACACTCTATACTATCCATACCTAACTAAACATGTTCCAATAATATCTTTGTCATCTGTACACATCAAAATTGTCTCTATTCTACTAGATGACTAGCTTGTACTTAGACAATTTCTATGTCTAACTATAGAATCTTCATTTGTACATAGTGCCTTCTTTATAAAAAGTGTATGTTTCCATAAATGACAACTTGGAAACATATGGGAAAATTGGACAAGCCCCAAAATGTTCAAAAACTTTTACAAAAACCTGGCCTTTGTAAAATTTACAAAATTTAAAAACTTGTGGATCATTGCATTTATAATCATCTTTCGTTATATCTCCTACTAAAATTCTTCACATGATTATTAATCCCTCTTCTATATACATCTTTCTCTTATTAAAATATTATTTTACTCCCACTTATATTATACTTTATACAATTTTCCTATATTACTCCCCCTTTGACAATAATGAAAAGGGTGTTAAAATTTATATACAAGCCAAAGTTGTAGGTCTATACCTCTACATTCAAGTACATAGGTGTGAAATACAATCATAAAAACTTTCATTCAGATTCTTCAAGCTCTTCTCCCATGTGTCCTTAATTCCCTAAGAGATACTAAGTAGAGTGCACAAACCATAGGATGTTATTTCCATAGCATTCAAATCTGAATAAACAAACTTATCAAAAGATGTCCTTAATTTAAGAGATTATTCCAATTGCTACTCAAGTGTACTAACATTCAAGGATAAGTTTTCTCTTAGAAGTGAGAATGTCCTTGCTATCTTTTCTTTGTAAATGTCTATAAGACTTATCTCATCATAAGCCTTTCCAATTTTTCCTTCAATGTCTTCAATCTTCATACCTAGTTGTTGAAGCTAATCTACCAGTGATTGCACCTCATCATGCTTCATCCTTAGTTCATTTTCACCATCCTCGGCATATTTTAATGAAATTGCACATATGGAATACAATTATTTACCTTCTTGTTTACACCTTCTCACCTCTTTGACATATGCATCAAAAGCTTCAAGATTATTCCTAATATTCTGACAAAGAGTGTCATACATTTGAGCATCATGCCTTGTTTGAGCTTGAACTGTTGCTATATTAGATAGACTAGTGAATTCATAATCAAAATATTGAATCACATCCTTTTTTCTATCCTAGATCAGAGTCCCCTCTTATATACCTAAGATATGTCACCTATAGGTACACAAATTTTTCACAACCATACAATATGGGACTCTAGTATGCGATTTTCAATACCCACTCTCCTTAGACTAGATCAGATCCAAAGTCTAACACACCTTCTTGAGGTTTAACAAGAAAAAACCTTAAGCCAAAGGTTTATAGGGATTAAATAGGGCTTCTTTCAACATTAGATATAGTTTCCAAATGTTTTCATACACAAGTCCCACAATATTTTCTTAAGAAATGCACTTACACACCTAAAACTCCAAATAGGGCTACATCAAGAAACTAAAGATTTGTGAAGGAAACCTTCTTGGAAATGCACCACTTAAAGTCTTAAACACCTTTAGACACTCCAATATTTTATTCAATAGCCCCTACCAAGTTAGTGTATAGGAGCAATGTTAGTATGCTAATAGAAACTAAATTTAAATAAAGCTTCTACAAACTAAACAAAATTCATAAACTTCAAGATAGACTAAGATGAGCTCTCAATTGAGAATATGAGCCATTAATGGGGTCTCTCAATGAGAAGCTCTCTTTTTGAGTAGCTTTGTCTAAATAGATAGGATTTATGCTCAAGCTTTATGATTCAAAAAGGGCTTCAAATGGAGTTGGAATTTGGGTGTGAGTGTATGGTTTTGATGTAAAATGGATTCTCAAAATGGCATTATGACTTTACTTCATGGATTGTGTTCTTTTGCAAAGGGGAAGGATCTAATTTATAGGAAAGAGGCTTGAGGGATTGAGGGCTAAGATGCAAGGATGGGAAAAAGCTCATGGAGGGCCTAGATTGCATGAGAGGAGAGCACATGGATTGTGCTTCCTTACAGCCAATCAAGGAGTGACACATGTCACATGGTGAGAGGATGGAGGAAAGGGGAAGGATGACTCAAAAAAGGAGGCTCAAGGGATAAAATCTTCATAAAGACCCTCATAATGGCTTGTAAGAGCAATAAAAGGGCTTGGAAGAGTCATTTATGGCCTAGTGGGCTTCATAAAGTTTTATGGTTGAGATATTTTGAGGGAGATGAGAGCAATTTCGACTTGGGCTTGATTAGGAGGGTTTTAAGCTTGCTTAGGATTTTGAAAATGATTAGAGGATGGATTAGGATGGTTTAGGATTAGCTTAGGGATAGGCAAGTGGATGGCATTTAATGAGGGTGCGTGAAGGAGGAGATATTTGTTAACTTTGGCTTGGGTTAGTAAGTCTTAACCCATTTTTAAGGAATGTGACAAGGTTAGGAGGGGATTAGGATTAGGTTTAAAGACATCTAGAAGAGTCTAGACTTTGGATGAGGATAAAGACTTTCTAGAATAGTCTAGAATTTCCTAGGATGAGGATGAAGACTTTCTAGAAGAGTCTAGAACTTCTTAGGATGAGGATAAATTAGATTTTTAGGAAATAAATAAAGTTTTATTTATTTCAAGGGTTTGGGTTGAGGAGATATTTATTAAAACTTTTTTAATAAACATGAAGATTAATATTTAATCTTAATTAAATATTTTGAGTTGGGATTAGGGGTAGGAAATGATGGGATTAGCCTTTAATTAAAATTAAAGAAGGATTAGAAGATTTTGGAAGAGGTTAGTGGTCTTAAGGAAATTGGCCAAGTTTTGGGCAAAAAATAATTTTTTTATTTATTTTGGGTTTTTTGGTCAATTTATTAATTAAATAACTAATAAATAAGGAAATAATGTTTAAATAAGATTTAAACTTTTTTGGGAGGGATTCCTTAATTAAATATTTTTAATTAAGATAAAGGGATTTAATGGCATAAAAATAAATTAATTAATTAAATAATTAATTAATTAATTAATGATGATGTCATCAAGAATTTTTTAGAAAATAAAAATACTTTATTTTCTAAAGTTTTTTAGGTGTCTACAGTTAGGACTCTTGACCAATCTCCCAACTCATGTTGTTTGCAAAACTCTCCTAGGCCTAATAGGGCTAATTTGGTCTCTTTTCAAAAAAAAGTACAATAAATTAAATACATATTATGACCAAACATATTGCAATACTTTAGGGACATGCTAGAACATTTAAATCCAAGTTCCTATGGTTCTATTCCACACCTAGGCCAAGTTGTGCCTTAAAAACCCAAAACTGGACAGTCACATTTAGATGCCTATCTAGAGGGTTTAATATTTTCTCCTAACATATCTTGCCTCCTATCTTGTGACCCAAATATTCTTAATGTATATCCACTCCCCCTTCTTTCCATTGAGGCTTATCCTTTTTCCATGGTGAAATCTCTAGAGAAGAGATTTTTTCTCTGAAACCCTAGTTAGGGCCTCCTTGCGATCAACAAGCAATCAAAATTTGATTTCTCTTAACTAGTATGACTTGAAGAATTCAAACCACTTAAAAAAAATTCATAAAAGAATTCTTCAACTTTTCCAATCCTTTAGGGTTTCATGTGAATCCATACAATTTTGTACAAGTAGTTTCTTAGATAGTTTTGATAGGAAAGTAATATATTTTTATTGATTTGAAAAAATGGTTACAATAGATTCTTCTATTCTATCTTAAGAAAGGCTTTTTAGCCTCATTTATGTGATTCCCAAATAGTTCGAACTGATAAAGGTGGTGAAGGTAGGGATTCAAAAGTTGCATTATGCAACATTGACAACTTTGATAACCTTTTGCAAAAGTTGTCAAATGTCTCTAAACTTTACTAAACCTTAATCCAAGACCCTACCTAGGATTATAATAAGGTTTTTATCAATAAACAATCATTATTTAGCCTTCTAGACTATCTTATACTCATTCTACCTAGAAATTTCCCATAAAATGACTAAGATAGACAATTAGGTTTTAATACACCTAATGTCTCGTTGCCTTACAACTTGAGCAATTATTTCTACCATTGGATTCTAGATCCAATTCCCATCCTAACCCTTTGTGTTTTATCCTTCTTATGTGCTTTCTATTGTAGGTATTGGAAGTGCTACTACAACTTACTCTCAAGGTGTACTAATCTCAAGTCCTCTTGAGATAAGCTCTTGTAAACTTAGGCCATGTTTTTGGATCTCTTGTTCATCCATCCTTACTAACTCTTCCTCAAGATATCCCTACCACTGAACCAAATACTTCTTTTATGTATTCTTCCTACTTTGTTTGATGACCTTGGTGTCCAAGATTTTGTCAAGTTTTCTTGGGTCATCGGTTGGTATCCCTACAACATCTTATTCTAGTTCTTCAAGATGCACTTTTGAACCTGCATTCACATCACCATTATATGGAGTTAGATCAAAAATATTAAATATGGGAGAGATACCAAGATGTGAGGCAAACTCTATTTTATAAGCATTCATTCCATGCTTATTCAATATTTGACAAGGTCTTACTTTTTTCATAAGTACTTTGGTATGCTTTCCCTTTGGTAACCTCTCCATTTTCAAGCATGCCCAGACCAAGTCTCTAACCTACAATTGAACATCTCTTCTATTTTTTTCCTTAGACTGCTTATACTTCTCTACACTCTTCTCAAGTGCCATCCTTATTGAGTCATGAATCTCCTTCATCCTTTTTGCAAACTCCTTTCCATGAGCACTAACTAGAGAGTTGGAAGGTAGTTCCCTAAGTTCTAGGATACCACATGGATTCTTCCCATACATTATTTAAAAAGGGTTCTTCTCTGTGCTCTTGTTGATAGAGTAATTAAATGCAAACTTTTCTTGTGTTAAGACTAACTCCCACTTGTCTCCATACTTCTTTTTAAAGCATCTAAGTAGGTTTCCAAGAAACTTGTTGAACACTTCTATCTACCCATCTATTTGTGGATGGTAGGCAGAGCTAAAACTCAAACTAGTTCCCAATTTCTTCCATAAGGTCCTCCAAAAGTGACCAATAAATTTTACATCTCTTAATGATAGTATGGTTAAATGTAAACCATGAATCTTGATAATATTGTGTAAGGCCCACACTCATACTCTATTATAAACCATAAGGAATGCATGTGATTAGGAGTTAAATTAGGTCATGATTGACATTTTTGTTACTTAGAATGATTTATGAGTTTTTGTTAGGGATGAATATAGATTTTGAATATTATAAGTTTAATACCCTATTCAATAACATGAGGTTGATGAGATAAGATCACATGAAAAGAGACTCAATATGTCAAGTTGGGAACTTGGTTAAGGAATTCAAGGTATGATATACTAGACAATTAGGAAGAGAAATTCACATTTACTCTTTTGAGAAACAACAAGGAATGTAGATTATAATGACAACAAACCATAGAGGTTATCTTCGAGGACTAGTTCTAAACCATGATGACATAATTATGAAATTATTCTAATGACCTGAGGAATTGACCCTAGGGACACACACCTCATAATGTGATAAAAGGATACTAGTTAACATGTTTGCATATTAATGATTTTCACTTATGGCATATTCCAAGATCCATTTAATTATTTTAATGATTCAATAAATATGACTTCAATTTTCCATTGTAATGATAGAAAGGATTGTGATGATATTTAGAATATTAATTTGGTTATGTTAAGTTGAGATAAATTTTGATACACATATTTTGATATTTCAATGTTTGAATACTTATGGAAATGATTAGAAAGGGGAAAAAATTATGTATTTTAATGTGATAATGGATTATTTTGCACCTATATACATGTAATTCTATACTATTTTCATTGGATTACTAACATTTAAGTTGAGTGTGTAGGAAAAGTTGAACCATGGAAATTATTCAGGGAAACAAGGTTCAAACCTATGTGAACATGGTAAAGCCAAGGTGAATCTTTGGAAGATTCAAAACCTCGTTGTATTGTGTTTATTTCATAATGTGATTGTTCATGGGTGTAGTAAATTTAGAAATCGTGAATAATTAGAGAGATATCATTTGTTGTGTAAAGTATCTTAATGTGTGTCATTTAACACTCGTGTTGTCTATGTGTAAATGACCTGTCATATAGGGCTTTTGGGCATGAAGGCACTTAACCTAAATCTAATTCCCATTATGAATTCAAGTGAAACTACTAGGGAGAGTGTTAGGATGAGTCACCTTCATGATGGAATTATAATTCAAATGTGATAGGAACTTTAGAGGGCTTAACAGTGGTTCCCAAGTGTTATTTTTGTGAAAATAAGTCACCCACATGATAGTAGTATAGTTTGGGGGGTCTAAATATAACCATGAGTTTATCTAGGGGACTTAGGAGACCCTCTAAACTAGTCATTTTCAAACCAATTCGAAAATCAAAGTCTCATATGACTTCTTTCCTCACCCCTTCACTTGGTTAAGTTCCTATTGGTAGAAAGGTACAAGGGAGTAGGAAGGGTAGGTGAGAATGAAAGTGGAGGTCTTTTTAGGAAGCTTATGCCAAGTAGTGGTTGTTCACCCACTCTCTAACTGTAGGGACACTTAGGGTTTTTGGGAGAAGAAACTTGGAAGCCAAGGAAGGAAAGTTCTTCATGACCATTTCATAGCCATTAGCTTAGAAGGAGGTTAGTGCTTCATGCCATGGATTTTCTCATCTCATGAAAGTTGAAAGATTGAAATTGTAAGAGTGTTCTTGTAGCATTATGTGTCTTGCATATGGTGTATGTTGTAATTTCTTTTGTATGTAAATGAGCATGTTGGATCTACTTGATTTTGATTTTGTTTTCTTGAGTTTTTGTGGTGGAATGAATGTTGTGTTGGGTGTGAAGGCTTCACTCACCCTTGGGAGGGAAGAGAATCCTTGGGGTAAAGGGCTTAGTTGGGATCAACATTGAAGTTGAGAAATCCTCCTCTTGGAGAAGGGATAGTTTTCATGGAGTATGGGATCCATTAAAGTCATATGCCTTTCTATTTTTCTATAGGAGGTATAAGTGATAATATGTGAAGATGAGTAAGTGTTGATAGCCTTGTTGAGGCATGTGATTATTGATAGCTTTGTTGTGGCATGTTTCTTGGAAGCCTTATTGGAATATTGCAATTGCAAGATTTGTTGTTTCATAAGGATATGCCATTCTCCTCCTTGGAGAGACCACCTTCACCCAATGTTTATGATTCCATTTATGAATCATTGTGAAAACCTTGGTTGGGGTTGTAAATGTGTTGTAAAAATATTGTATTCATATTGGTTCTTGTTTGTGATGCTTTATTGAATGTATCCCATTTGAGCCTTGTTTCCCCTACTCAATGGGTGGCTTCATAGAATCCTAGGTTGGGAAGTTAGCCTCCATGTTTCCTATTTTGTGTGTTATGTGTAAGTTTTGTGAAGATGCATCCCTTGAAGGCATTAGGGTTTCACCCTTGATAAAGTGAAATGATTCATGTGTGTAAAGAGAGATTGATGGTTCATGTCATCTTAAACGAGTTGTGATTTTAAGTCTCCATTATTATCTCAATGTGATGTAGAATGAATTTTTATTATTATTGTATTGTTGGAAATCTTCTTGAAAAGTTCATTGTTGAAGATTAAAGAAGGAGATTGTTGTTAACATAATGTTTTCAATCATTGTTTTGTCATTGATGTCAAACTTGCTACTTGTAGGAATGACATTTTCTTATAAGATCCAAGTACTATCACTTAGTTGATTGATGAAGAGGATTTTATCAACAAGATATAACAAGAATACCTAAGGGAAAAGTCAAGTTATTGGGTTGTAATGAAGTGCAAGGATCAGTTAAGACAATGGTTAAATGTTGTATTGATAACATACTCAAAGATACAGAGGTTGGTCACACTTAGAAACATTGGAGGAATAAGTTGTAACAAGGTTGACTGTAAAGCTTAAACTAAGTTCATTAGTGGGTGTCAAGCAAGCTAGTTGAAGCCGAGAAAATTTTCAATTGAACTTGAGTAACATGAAATTATAGTGTATGTTGAGTGATCTTCAAGTGCTGAGTAAAGTTCAGGTGTCAAGAATCAGAAAATTCTCAGTTGGTGCTAAGTGATCTTTAGGTTTCAAGCATTAGGAAAAACATAGTTGATGCTGAGCAACACAATATGTGCCGAGCATTAGTATTTCAATAGTACTAAGCTACTATATTATTTTATATGATGAAGATTTTCCAAATTTGAACTGAAAAAGTGGTTACCTTGAATTTTGTGAACTAGTTGGAGGATAAGGATGATGGGCTAGTGGCACAAAATTCTATATAAACCATTTTTGGGTGAATTCAAAAGGATTATTCAAGAAGTTTCTAGAGGAAACAAAATATGGGTCAGATACAATGAATCCTACCTAAACCATATGAATTGAAATTAAAGAATGGAAGAATTAAGCAAGAAAAGGAACTCCAAGACTTCTATTTAAGGAGTCAAAGACCAAGAAGAAAATGTTGTTGCTATTGAAGTACCAAATTGTGAAGTGGTTAGAAGGGTATCAAGGAGAAGACATCTAAGAAGAGATGATTGCACTGGTATATTGATCATGGAGATTCAAGGAGACTAATCTTGAAAGGAGGGTAAGCTATCAAGAGTTGCAGTGATTGAAGGCCATGCAATGAGAAGAGCTAAGAAGTGATCTAAGATCTACAAGTTTAGTTGTATGCTATAATCAAGTCAAAATCCCTAATTGTTACTCTCTAGCAATTGTATCAGTTAGGATAGAGGGAAAATCCTATGGACTTATGTTGACCTAACAACCATTTGTAAATCCTTTTACAAGGTGACATTCCAAGTGAATGTTCTAAAGTCCTCTAACTAGGCCCACTTCTAACAGGGTGGTTAAATCCTCTAACAAGGTCACATTTAATAGTGTGTTGTAAGTCTTTAACAGGGTAGGTCTTTCATAGGACATCACTTTAGAAGAGTGAGAATTGAGTAGCATGTTACTGGTTGGGTTTCCATGTAAATCACTATGCTATATGTTGATCTTTTATATTTATGCTTGCATGTTGATTTATAGTAACTTGCTGATTGGAAAAGTTAATGCTTGTGTTAATGAATGGTCGAATGGGCTCACTACACTTAGTGAAAAAGTTTGAATAGGACATATGGACCTTGAATAATTGATTCACCACCCCCCCCTCCCCCTCCCCCCCCCCCCCTCCCTTAGTTATTCTAAAGAATTTCTAACAATTGGTATTAGAGTCATGTACTAATTTAGTTTCAAAGTACTAGAAGCCAGAAGATCAAGATGTGCAAAAGAGAAGTTTCCAAGCTTGACAAAGATAACTTTGTTGCATGGCAGAGTTTGATGAAATTACATCTTGGATCAATAGGTGACTATGCACACACCTCAATTGGAATAGAACATGTAAATCCAATTGGACCTCTTACTATAAATGATTTGAGAAAAGGGAAGGAGCACAATCAAGCAATGTTGGAGATTTCCTTTACACTCAACTATGTAGAATATGATGACATCAAAAATTGTGAAACTACAATCAAGATGTGGAAATCTCTAATAGATATCTATGAAGGAGATCAGAATATCCAGAGATCAAAGAGAGAAAGCCTAAGAGGAAAGTTTGATGACATGAAAATGGAGGAAGGTGAAAATGCTGCTCAATATGCTCCTAGAATAAAAGAAGTGGTAAGTGTAATAAGAAGTCTAGGTGGTCAATTGGAAGAAGAAATTTTCATTAGAAAATACTTAAGAAATTTGCCCCCTATCTATGCTATTAGAGTTTCAGGCATCCAAGAGCTAAGGTGTGTACAAGGAAACACACTAACCTTTGAGGGAATAGTGGGAAGACTTACTACATTTGAGTTATCCAATGTTGATAACTATAGACCTAAAAAACCTTGAATCTTCTTTCAAGGCCAAGATGACAATAAAAAACATCGAGGAGGAGACATTGAGCAAGAAGAGAAGAAAAGGAAAACATGCATCTAGTGATAGAAGTGTAGATGAGGAAGATGTGGAACAATTAGAAGCACTACTAGGTAGGAGATTCCATAGAGGCAAAGGTAAGCTCCGTATCATATGTTTCAACTGTAATGAAGTAGGTCATATTGCTGCAAGATGTGCATAGAAGAAGAACTAAAAAGAGGGAAAAAAGTACATAAATAAGAGAGAACATGATAGCAAGGACTACAAAGAAAAAGGAAAAAGATGCTACATTGTTGGAGAAGATTCTGATGAGAATGATGATGAAGTAGTCTATGTGGCCATGATGGATGAATTAGATAAAGATGAATATGAAGCAATAGCATTGGTTACCTATGTGAACAAGAATGACAAGTGGATCATAGACAGTGGATGCTTACATCACATGACAGGAGATAAAAGTAAGTTCATTACCTTTACTCAATATGATGGAAATAGTGTTACATTTGGTAATGATGCCTCATGTCAAATAAAAGGAAAAGGTTCCATCAAACTCATAGAGAAAATTTCCATGTGATAATGCATACTATGTTGAAGGATTAAACTAAAACTTGTTGAGTGTATCATAGTTAGGAAATGTAGGTTGCAAAGTTGAATTTGGAAACAAAACTGCCAAGATCTATGACACTGATGGAAATCTGATAGGAAAAGGTGAAAAAACTAGGAGTAATCTATTTTACCTAGATATGAAAGATGCAACTTGTCTTGTTGTTAGACTTGATGATGTGTAGTTTGGCATAAAAGACTATGTCATGTTAATTTTGACAGTCTGATTAACATCAACAAAAAGAAGAAAGTTAAAGGGTTGCCCAAATTGAAGAAACTTGAAAGCACAATCTGCAAACAATGTCAACTAGGGAACATGACTAAGTTTATCTTCAAAAGAAAAACATACACTTCCAAAGAAGTACTAGAGTTGGTCCATATAGACTTATGTGGCTCAATAGAAGTTCAAAGCTACCTAGGAGACAAATACATAATGCTATTTGTAGATGACCATTCACGGATGATGATTGCTATGTTTTTAAAGAAAAAATTTGATGCATTTAAAATGTTCAAGTGGTATTTAGTTAGAGTTGAGAAGGAAATAGGAAAGAATCTAAAATGTTAAAGTTCAGATAGAGGAAATATTCTGCAATGAAAAAGGCATCAAAAGGTAAACATCAACACCAAGGACCCCACCATAGAATGGTATTTCTGAAAGAAGAAATAGGTTAGTAATTGACTATGCTAGAACCTTGATGATGGAGAAAATTTTTTCTCTAAAATACTAGAGAGAAGCTATAAGCACTATTGTTTACACCCTGAATAGAGTCCAAGTCAAGAAAGGTACAAATGCAACACCTTTTCAACTGTGCTATGGTCACTCACCTAGTGTAAAACATTTCAAAGTCTTTGGTTTTAAATGCTATATTCTTAAAGATAATAGAAATGGCAAGTTTGATGCAAAAAGTGATGAAGGAATATTCCTTAGATACTCCATTAGAAGAAAATCATATAAGTGTTTGAATACTAACACTAATAAGATTGTGGAGAGTGAAAATGTAAATTTTGATAAGCATGCAAAAGTTCAAGTTGATATGTCCAAGCAATCAGAGGATTATAGATCCTTTGTATATTTCTATGAAGGAATGACTACTGAAGAAAATTTTGTAAATCAAGTTGGAAATTAGCAACAAAATTCAGTATCAGTCAAGTCACAACTAGTGAATGCTGAGCTGCATTCAAAAGCTGAGCTGTAGAATGTAGACAATGCACATTCTAATTTTGAAAATAGTACACACGAGAGAAATGATGAACTACCAAATGAAGAAGAACAAAATGACTCTAAAACTAAAGGATCAAACATGGAAAGAAGAACAAAACCAAGGTTAGCCAAATATGTAAGAAAACATCACCCTATTGATCAAATCATTGGTGACAAGGATTCCAGACCAATGACAAGGAATAAACTAAGAAATGAATCATGTCTGCTAAGAAAGGTTGAACCGAAAATAGTGAAGAATGCACTACAAGATGATGACTGGTATAAAGCTATGGAAGAGGAGATAGATCAGATTGAGAAGAACAAAACTTGGACCCCACTTTCTAGACTAGCTAATAAGAATTTAATTGGTACCAAATGGGTGTTTAGTATTGGTAAAAAAAATTGTTCTTTCAAATTATTACTCTCTAATGCCCAATTCAAAATAATATATAATCATAAATAGTTGGAAAGCTACTTATGGATGTTTTGGATTTCCTCTGAATTGGTAGGTACAACTCCCTAAAATAGACTTGCAATGAATTTTATTTTCTTCCTAAATTACTTTGGGGTATGTTCTTAACCTAAGAATAGTAGAGGTATAATTGAGCTAGACCTAAATAAAATCCAACTCAGGCACATAGAAATTTTATCAACACCAAAATAGGTTTATGCATCCACACATCTTATGAATCCATAAATTTCCAAATAATAACTAATACTGAACTAAGATAATCCAAATATGAATTGTGACTAATAAACTGGAAAAAATTGGGAGGATTTCCTCTTTGAATGAATAATAAAAATACCTATTACATTCATCCATTGCCTCAAAATAGGGAAGATAAAACTCTATTTTTCCCTTGTCCCAATTCAAACTAAAGAGAAATCTTAACTAAATAAAATATTAACTGGAACAGAAAATGATTGACATAAAATATCATTCAATTGTCTCTACAACAAAAAGTACTTCACATCAAAAAAATTTTGACCTTTCATTCATCTTTTAATTTCATACATATAGAGTTTTTGAGATGACTATTATAATGGAAGTTTAATCGGTTCATCTTCTAAGGATGAAAAATGGCAAGATGCCAATTTTTTTTATTACAAAATTATAAAAGAAAATGAAAAAGGGAATAATATGAATCATTTAGACTTCTTCCCCTTTTTTGTTTTTCCTCTATATGTCCTAGCAGCAACCATTATTTGGATTAGCTCTTCAAGGTTAGGCACGTGTATATTAGTGAATCTCAAGATCCATTTTGAATGTTCCCTTGCCAGCTCCTTTACGACATTCAATTGATCTGGAAATTCCTTCATGGCCACATATATCCAACCATTGAGTATCTAGAGTTTTGTGGTCCTATTATGACTACTAGAAGCCACTCCAGACATATTATCTAGAAATGTAGAGAAGTTACTCTTCATTACATCTATTCCAATAAGAGCTTTACCTTGACCACTAGTTTGAGAATCAGTGTGTAGCCCTCTCATAAGCTCAAATCCCCTATCTTGAGCCTTCTTTACTTTACTCTCTATTTCCTTGAGTCCCTTCTCAACCACCTAGATCATTTCTAGCTGGAACTGCATACTTTGGAGGCATTCAAACAAAGGTTCATTTCCTTTCTTTAGAATCTTTGCTTAGACCACTTCATTTTCTTTCATCTAGATGATCATCTTTAAAAAGGAGATGTAGTAATCACATTTGACCCCTTCTCTAGTAAGAGTATTACTATTAGAAAATATATTATCTTTTTCTATCTCCAATCTAAGGATAGCATTTCCAATTTGATCTATGAGAGAAACTCCTTCTAATTTAAGTCTCTCAATCCATTCTCTACCAATCTGGCCATAATGCCTATCTTCCTAGAGCTAGGAAATGAGGGCTTGCACTTCAGTTGCACTAGGAGTTTGAGGCATAGACATACCAAAAATAGTTGCTAGTGGAGTGACTAGTTGCTTGATAAATTTATTCAATTCTTCTATCTTGGCTTTCATCTTGATCTTTGACAATTTGAGACTTTCCAATTGCCCTTCTATCACTTCATTACTTGATCTCCACAAGCCAACTTTTGTATCATGTTTGGCTTCCCCAAGATCAATTGAATGCAAATTAAAATCATTAGCTATCATATCCTCAATTCTCCCTTCTTTTTCTGGCTTGGCTATTTCCATTCTAGATCTTGCCCAAGTATTGAAAAAGTCTTTTGTTTCTTGACCTTTGTCAGCGCAGTACCTGAATGAACTACGAGAGATATAGTGTCTTTTGCAAAGACACTTTCATATTTTCTCTTTCTTTTCCTTTCCAAAGTATCTTCTAACTAGGAATCGGTTCCTATCACTTTGGAAGCTATTTTGAGTGATTCAATACTAAACATTTTATTCTTCACTAAATCATTGTTATAGCCATTGAAGAGAAAGGATTCTTTGAATCCTTAGAGATGAGTCTAGAAGAAATTTGGCCCTTCTCCATTTCTGAAGTCTTCTTCATCTCCTCATCTGACTTAGTAGACTCACTATTGCTACTCTTTCCATCCCCTAGGTCTACTATCTATATAAGGGAACCACCTGGCTTCAAAAGTGAAGCACTTGCTGATTGCACAGGGCTATGATGAGGAGATGGAATTGGGGTGGTATGTGTAGAAGGAATAGGGGCAGTATGAGGAGATAGAATTAGAGTAGCATGAGGGGATGGGACTAGAGTGGAGACACTATCCCTTGGTTCTTTTTTTTTCTTCTCTTCACTACTAGCATGGGTTCTTATAACTGGGAGAGAACCATCATGATAGGTTTGGGTTATAGGAACATTCTTGTTCAGAGGTTGATCACCTTTTCCTGTAGGTTGAGCTAGCCCTTCGGTGGAAGCTATGGTCACACCCACTATAGAACTTTGAGATGAAGTAGGAATTGTAGTTGTTGGAGAAGCTTGAGTGGATGATGCCTTGCTTTGACTCTTCCTGGTTGTCCACTCAACCCATTTCCTAGTTCTTTTGATGTTCCTAGCTGCCATGATATCAAGATTCTCCTCCACATCCACATATGGCTTAGAACTAATAGGAATCCCCTTAATTTGGTCAAATATGTATTGCTATACATATTTCAACTATTATCCTCCAATCCTTCAACATTGAGTTCAACACCATATGTCTTTATTTGTTCCACTATGAGCCTGGCAAAAGCACAATCTCTACTCTCCAACTCATCCTTGTAATCTGTCCAATAATCCTCTATAGTGGTGACATGCTAAATCACACTCCCAATTTGTAGCACCTCTCTCGCATATCCATTTAAATTAAACATGGGTCTCACAACCTCATATTCTTCCAATTTGTACTTATTCTTGAATGCCTTGAGCATATTTTTGGCATCAGACCAAGATTCATAACTGTATGCTCCGACCTTCATAGGGAATTCATACCCCTTCTTCCTTAAACTGGTGCTCATCACATTCACTTAGATAGCTTGTCTCATGATCTCTATCAACACAATCATGTCATTTGGGTATCTAGGTAGCTTCAAAGGAAATCTGTCAAAAATTGCAAGATGCAAATATGAGAAGGATGAGAATTAAATAAAGTAGCTACCAAACTAACTGATGGTTGCCATCACTTCTAGGCCGAACCTCCTCTTGAGGTACCCTTGGAGTTCTCTACAAATCCTCATGGTAAATGAATCATTAACTTTGACATACTTTGCATAGCTATTCTATAACTACAAGCATGGATAAAATTCATAACTTTTTACATCATCAAGGAAATTCTCTATTATGGGAAGGCCTAACCACAATTGTAGAGAGGCTAACATATAAATTAGGAAAGAAGACATGTAGAAGGTATTGTAAAACTTTGCATTACTGAGGGCTCTAGACAAATGCTTGCTTACCTCATATGCCCAATCAACATAATGTGTATCTGAGCAAATGATTTGTACCAAAAAGAAATATTGCTCTACGAAATTGAGTGCTTCTACCTTTCCTTTCAATCGATGCAAAAGAACCAAAATGTCCACAATCTTAGGCTTGAGATCGGTGCCAAAAAGAGTCTTAGGAACCTTATTCTTAGCTCCTCATGGCTTTTAGAACTAGGACCTCATAATTTCCTTCTGCCACACCATCTTCTTCAGGGAGAACTCAGACATGGCTCCTCCTATTGTCAATTTAGAAAATTCTTCTCTCTGGAATCTAGAGGCAATTGACTATGGTTTATCGATCAATTGAGATAAAAAAATATATGATCAGGCATCAAAATTTTCTTACTATCCAGATTGTAGTGGTTAATACATTCAACAATTAGCTCAGGAGCTTGAACTACCACTAGAAACTTAGCTACTTCTACTAGCCCACTTCCCTAGAGTTTCTCTATTACTGGGTGAATTGGCTCCATCCTCAGCCTCCTTTGAAAATCTTGCATGTTGAAGAAATGGAGTGAGGTGTCTATAAAATTTTGCAAAGTTGACTTAATTTTTTTCAGTCCATCAAATCTAGTGAATCTTGTTGCCATCTTATCTGAGATAGAGATGAATAAAAATTTAAAAATTGAAAATAACATAGAGAGTATAACTTTGCAACTGTGAGAATTTTGAAATCACTATTCAATTAAATAGCATAATAGTTCAATAAAGAAAGTGGTAGTTTGAAAATCCATTATGTTCATCTCTATATAGGAATCCCAATCCACCTGCTAATCTTCAAGATCTACGCCACACGAGTGAATTAAAGGATAAATCCATTATGTTAGTAAATGTGGGGGTTTCTAACAGATTTTTCCATTTCTTTTCACTATTTTATTTGGCCCAATAGTAACTTTCCTTTATTACATACTAACTTTCCTATTTTTCATCAAGTTTCAAAAAATTAAGAACGGGGTGCTCCACAGGGAAAAATTTTCTCAGCTAGATTTTTCTTAAGATACCTTCCCAAATATGAATAACTTTCTTTCATTATCCTTTTTAAGTATCCTAAAATGGATCTATGAGCCCAACATGCTTGTAGAAGTGATTTTTCAATAGATGCAAAAAATCACTTTCTAGGGTTGAAAACTGGCTGAGGAGAAGGCAACTTCTATTTTTTTGCCTTTGCTTTTATTTTCACTGTTGAGATAATGGGTGTTGCACACATTGCATAATATTGTTATTTTATTATTTTATTTTATTATGTAATGTTGTACCTAGATAGACGTGCAACATGTAAAGATTCCCATGGAATATTCTTAATGAGTTGTATTGTAACATTGTAAAAATATTTTATGTAATTATTTAATATTGGGGAAAAGAATTAAATGCCCAATATTAAATGTGGGGTCAGTGGGTTAGGTAGCACATGGTTTTAGCACATGGTTTATGTAATACCACTTGGTGGTTTTGTGGGACTTGCTACTATATAAGCAGCCACAAGGGTAGTTGTTGTAGAGAGTAAGAGAGATAAGGAGAAGAAAAAAGGTAAGAGTTGAGCACGACAAGGCTTGACAAGTTAGCCAAGGGAGCATTTGTGAAGGTTAGAAGCATGGCATGGGATGTGTGGATTCATTCTTGTTCACATAGTTTGCTCGGTTGTGGCTATGGCCATGCAGGCTTCCATGGTTGTATGGCAATGGTATTTTTGCTGAATAATACATGATGATGGATGCTTTTGGAGGCTAGGTTTTTTCCCTCAATGAGGGTTTCCCAGGGTATATCTTGTGTCACAATTTTGTGGGTATGTTGTCTATTCTCTTGCATGTGGATTTTAATTCCGTGATTATTTCAGATCTATTATGGGTTATGTGGAAACGGTTATATTTTTTATTGTCAAGTTTCCTTACATTCACTTTACCCTTTAAGTAAACATGCTTCTAAGCTTCAAAAAATCTAAAAGGGGTTGTGAATGTGAAAAATAAACCCACTTACTTTCTTTTCTCACTCACAAATGTCTTTGTCAAAAAATGGACTTCCTAGGTCGAAAACCCACTGTGGAGAAGTTACTTTAGAGTTTTCTACCAAACACTATTCTGATCATTGTGGTGAATTCTAAATGACTCCCAAGGTAGAATATTGCAATGTAGGGAAAATCTATGCATAAAAAAAATCATTTCTTCCTTGCTTTCACTTATAAACCTCCTTCATTGACCTCTACAGAAAATCCCATTCACGGGTCGAAAACTTGCTAAGGAGAAGGCAATACTAGATTTTTTGCAAACTTCCTTTTCTTTATGTGCAAACTATAATGAGCTGTGAGCAAGTTCATCCTCAAAAATGATTCTATGAAAATCATGATATGACCCTAGAATCTCCATCAGGAAAGGTCCTAGACTACCCACAAAACTCATGACAACAAGGAAAACCCACCCGGTTATGTAATGGGGGTGAGGAGAGAAGATGAAAACCTAATAGAGTGACTCTTCACTTGAGGGAAAAGAAATAGACTCAAACATACCTAGACCAAATTGAGACCTAAGATCATTTTCCACTTTTCATAATGGGTACAGGATGAAAAGTGGGGCAATAGTTGGCTCTGACTGGGGACTTGGGTTGAGCATATCCAAGAAAGGAACTCAAAATCTTTGGTTTTGCAAAGAAGGTAAAAGGTGGCAACACACAAAACAAAAATGAGGAAAAGAATAGGAGAACAAAGAAAAGGAAAAAGACTACCTATTCTCAATTAGCAATTTGATAAAGCTTAAGATCCTAACCATTATAGGTCAAGGGTAGTACTTCACCATCTTCATATGCCAAATTGAAAGAATTATTTTCAAATACCTGATGAATTCTAAATGGACCTTTCCATAAGGTGTCAAACTTCTTATGCATTCCTTTTAGAGCACTATACTTATCCCAAAGTAGCACACTATCTCCTACCATGAATTTTTGGGGTCTTGCTTTCTTATCAAATAGATCCTTCACTCACATTTGGTGCTATGTAATGTGATCTAAAATTTCTTCCCTTTCCTCTTCAAGTTTTCTCAAGTATAGGATCCTCTTCTCCAGACCATCTTTGTAAACATCATCCTCAATCACTATTATAAGTTTATTTGTGGCTAATTCCTAAGCTAAAGGGAGATTAGCTTCAATCCCATTAACCAATTCAAAAGGAGATATGCCAATTTCCCTTTTAGGTGTCACCCTATCTACCTAAAGCGCCTCATGAATCTTTTTGTGCCAAGTTTTTTGATTATCTAAAACTAACTTCTTAACAATATTCATTAGATTCTTATTACTAGACTTAGCTTGACCATTTCCTTGAGGGAAGTAATTAGATGAATGACCAATGGTGATCCCATACTCAAAGAAAAAATTGGTAATTTCAATTGAAGAAAAACAAGATCAATTATCCATCACTAATTTAATAGGAACACCAAACTTGACCAATATGTTCTCCTTTATGAATTTGCACACCACTTTGAAAGTAGTTTTCTTGGAAGCTTTAGCCTAGCACTGGATGCAATACTAATCATACCAATGAAATCAAGTCCCCATTTTTGGAGAGGCCCTTCAATAATGATAGGTCTCAATGGCAGAGCAGCTAATTGAGGGTGTCAAGAGAACATCTTTTACTTCTCACATTTTGCTACCTAGGCATATGCATCTTTAAACATTCTAGGCAAGTAATAACATTGCCTTGGTATTTTAAAAGTTGTGATTGAAGATGAGAAATGTCCTCTGCAAGCTTCATTGTGAAATGTTCTCAATAGCTTTTCTTGTTGTTTGTCTATGCACCTAAGGAAAGTTCCATCAATAGCTCCCTTGAATAGTTTACCATCCCAAATCACATACTTAACTACTTTTAGTTTAAGATCTCTTCTTTGTCTTATAGTTAGGCCCTTTGGACATTCACCATATGTTAGTAGATAAGAAATATTTTCAAACCATGAATCATAGAGGCCTACAACTAACACCAACTACTCCTCTCCTAATTCTTTTGATTCTTCAATTATCTTGTTTCCTGCAATCGCCTTGCATAGAGCATTTCCCCTTATTAGCTTGGTAGGATTGATTTCTATATCATACTCCTAAATTTTTGCTTCACATGCTCCTTTAACATTACAACCTATATTTTGTTGTGTCAACACACTCTTAACTGCTACATCTAGGACAAAGACTATAGAATGTGAATGCAAGATACAAAATCAAAAAATTTTGAGGGCCTTAACCACTGCAAAAATGTGTTTTAAAATTTACAAGTATTTTAGCTCATGATTTTTTGAAGGTATGCTCATTAAAGTTATTGGGGCCTATACTCAATCATTTTCTTCCATAAGTATCACTGATAGAGTATGTTTAGAAGCATAACAATAAATGATGAAATCTCTTCTATAGTTTGGATGACATAAAACTGGGGCATTGGAAATAGCAGTCTTTATATCTTGAAAAGCTCACTTTCCTACCTCACTCCATTTGAAATTTGAATTCCCTTTCATCATATCCACTATATGCTTAGTGGTTTAAACAAAATCAGCTACAAACCTTCTAAGGAAATTCACTTACCCAAAGAAAGATTTAACTCCCATTTTATCTGGAGGCAAGCTTAATCTTTGAATGGCTTCTACCCATTTAGGGTCAATTCTAATACCCTCCTAGCACACTATATGATGCAAGAGTTTTCCTTTTGTTACACAAAAAATTGACTTCTTGGGATTGAGATAAATCCCATGCTCTTTGCATCTTTGTAAAACTTTCCTCAAATCTTCCATATGATCTTTCCTTTTTTTTGAAAACATGATGAGGTCATCCAGATATATGACTATGATTTGATCCTTCAAAATTACAAATGTCTTGCCCATACATCTTTGGAATGTAGCACCAGTGTTGATAAGTCCAAAGGGCATTTTGTGATACACAAATGTACCCCAAGGAGTGGTGAATGTCGTATTATGTTGATCCTTCTCTTCCACTTCGACCTAGTTATAAACTAAGAAATCATTGAGCATAGACATCATTTCAGATCCCACCACTATTTTTAGTAAGTAGTCCATGTTAGGAAGAGAAAAGTTATCTTTAAGGGATGCTTGGTTCAAGTTGCAAAAATTGACACAAATTCTTATTTCTTCATTCTTCTTTCTAATTAGTACTATATTGGCTATCCAAGTGGAATGATGAATGCGATAAATGATCCTTGCTTTTAGAATTTTATCTACCTCCTAGAAGATAGTGTCTATGATTTTAGGATTGTAATTCCTTTGTTTTTGCCAGAAAGGAACTGCATCGAGCTTTAGTGGAATTTGGTGTTTTACCTTCCCATCTCTATAACTTTTCAAGTCTTCATAATTCTAGGCAAAAACATTTCTATATTCCATGAATAGATTTCTTGCAGCTTCTTTTTCTTTAGGTGAACAACAATTCCCAATATTAATCATTCTAGGATTATGAATATCTCCAATGTTTACTCCCTCATACTTGCCCATAGTAGGCCCTTTTTTTGCTCTCTTTTTCTTTATGTAGGCATCATGTCTATTACACATTTTTTCCAAAGCCACAAAATATGGGGGGATAATATTACCTTTTAGCTGAACTTCTCCATTTTGATTCCATTTCTTATCTACATTAGATCTTTCATGATTACTTCCACTAGATTCATGTTCAAAACTAGACTTTTCATTTTCCAGGAACATCTCCAAACTCTTATCATCATTGAGGACTTGTCAGGATTTTGTGTTATTTGGAATAGTAGATCAATACATAATTTAGATTTGATACTTCTTATCTTTGAAATCTAGATGAGGAAGTAATAGGGAGGTCGAGACTGCAAGAGAATTAGCCTTCATATTCATCTCCCTCAGAACTGCTTCAATAGAGAAGGAATCTAGGCCTTCTATCTCGTCCCATACTCTATTTTTGTAATTCTTCAGCTTGTGATTTTTCACAAAATATTGTCCTTTTACTTGTTTCATAATAAGCTCTACATCACCTTGAGCTTTTAGGATCTTTACCCATCTTTCTTTTGCTATTATTATCCCTAGTAATAAGGCCTCATATTCTACAGTGTTATTCATATTCCCAAATTCTAATTTGAAAGCCATAGGTTTAGGTTCTCCTTCCAAGGATATCAATACAACACCTACTCTAGACCCTGAAGAGGTACAACTTCCATCAAATTCAAGTGTCCATATGCTTGATGCATCTTTGTTTTCATTAAAAGCTTTCTTGCTTTGACTCTCATCTATTTGTTCATCTGAGCCTTCTTCACTAAAAAAAATATAGTTCTTGAACTCCAGCTCTTGGTATAGAATCTGAGCTTTAGGATCTTTTGATTTCAAGATTTTGAAATTTTCCTTTTCTTTAGGTTCTAATTTGACCTTCTTATTCCCAATAGGTATCACTTCTTGAGACCAGTCTAGCTTTATTTCTCCTCCTAAGTCCCAACAAAAATTTCTACTTAAAAGAAGTCCATAGCTTGATGGAATGTCAGCTACTAGAATAGTCAATAGGAGCTTCTTTTTTGGATGAAACGCTAAGGCTACCTGAGCATTTTTTATCTACCCAAGTAAGGGAACTTGTTTGGCATCCATTGAGTAGCATCTTCCATGCACTTTAGTGAGATTGAGACCCAAGGCTTTGGCCACAAAATAAGGCATAATGTTATCTGATGCACCCAAATCTATTATACAATTACTGAATTTACATCCATTTATATATAATGAGATATAAAAAGGCTTAGGCTTTTCCCCAAGGGATGTGGCTAAGACTGTAGAATATTCTTGATTAAACAAACCAGATGTCAAGGTTTCATCCTCTTTCTCAATAGTTATATTATAATTTGCATCTGATGTGTTTCCTTTACACTGGTCTACTAGTTTTTTTAGCTCAAAAGGATGCGACTTTAAATAATCAATAGTGGAAATTTGAATCTTTGATTCCTTAAAAAACTAAATCAAATCAAATGATGTTTTATCCTTACCTATTTGTGAAGTAGATTCTACTTGATCAGCATGTACATTACTCATCGAAGGACTAGAGTCATTTTTGTGAGTGTGACTAGAGGATTGATTCTTCAACCTTTCCCCCTAGGTAAGCACTGTGTATGAAGTCACATCAATGGTTGTATAACATTCACCTTTTGATTTAGAATCTGACTCATATTCTAAAATTAATTTCTAGAGTCACCATTTGAATAGGAATCAAGATCTAAAGAAGGATTTATAGTGTTCAATTCATTAGTAGATAACAATTGCATCATGTGGGTGATTTCCAAACAACTCTCACTATCATGATCTATGGTCAAATGAAAGATGCACATATTTCCATTTTTTGGTGCCACCTCAATTTGCAACCTGGGTTGTGAACTTCTAAGCTATAGGAATCTACCCTCGTTGTTCTTTTCTAGTGAATTTTGATAATTCTATTGATAGGAAATATTGAATCTGGGTAACTTTTTCTTTACTGCTACCAGCTCATTTGACAATTTTTGAATCATCTCCTCGAATGATGTGGTATTACTAGAACTTCCTTTAGTTTGAATTTCTCATTTCCATTTTCCTATGAAAATAAATCATCCTCACATTTAATCACTTTCTTTTGTGTGTCAGCTAGATCCATGGGATGTGCTCTCCTTAAATCATAATTGACATCTGAAGGCATCACACTAATAAAAAAGGTTTTTGAATTAATAGGTGCGGGTCTATCAGCAGCGAGGATTTCACTGATAATCTTATTGAACTTGTCAACAAAATCTTTCATACTCATAGTGGGTTTCTTCTTAATTGAAGTCAACTATTTCAGTAGGGCATGTTCATCCTTTGTGGTCTTGAATCTTGTCTCAAAGGTCATTCTCAATGTATCCCAATCAGTTATTGAGCTATTGGTTAGATGATAAAACCAATCTATTGCACTATCCGTGAGGATCTCTATGAACAACCTTACAACAACATCTTCATGTCCCACCCCTAAGATATGAGTGGCTACAAATAAAGCTTTAATGTGTTTGTTTGTAGTGACTTTCCCATTTACTGAGAATTTAGGAAATTTTTTCCTTGAACTAGCCAAGAGTGGATGATAAGAATTTAATGCTAATGCTCATGTTTTCGTGGCCCATGGAGTGGCCATGATTATCTTGGCAGTATATGGCAGGAAATTAACAACTGGAGGAGCAATAACTCTATGAAGTGTTGGTGTCTTGATTCCTATTAGGGGAAGGTGGCCTGCTCTGACTCTTACTTTCACTTTTCTACTTTGGAACATCTAAGATAGGAAAACTAAGCTCTGTAAGCTTATCAAAGATAAGGTCTTTCCCACCCTATTCCTTGGTACTTTTGAGAAACCTAAATTGTTCCAAGATGCTGGATTAGGTTTATCTCTAAGCTTCTTGTCTCAATTGTCTTTCTACTCTTTAGATATCTCTCCTTTGAACAACTATCTCTAAGGCTTGAACTCTTCTTTCTTCTTCCTCTAATACTTGGCTAGCATTCTTGTAATGTTCAGTGTTCCTTCTATGTCTCCAAATGAATGTGTTAAGGGATAAAATTATGTCTTCTTGATCATCTTGAAAACCAAGATTAGGTTGGAGCACTAGAATGATTTTTTCATGAGGTAGTACCATTTTCCCTCATGACATAGGCTTTTTAGTCAAGTGATTGTTCATCTCCCCAGTAGAGTCACCAAAAATCTATTGGTAAACAGATTTGTTCTTTCAGATTATTACTCTCTAATGCCTAATTCAGAACAATATCTGATCACAAACAGTTGGAAAGCTACTTATGGATGTTTTGGCTTTCCTTTGAATTGGTAGGTACAACTCCCTAAAATAGATTTGCAATGAATTATGTTTTCTTCCTAAACTACTTTGGGGTATGTTCTTAATTTGAGAATAGTAGAGGTATAGCTAAGCTAGACCTATATAAAATCTAACTCAAGCACATAGAAATTTTATCAACACAAAAATAGGTTTATGCATCCAAACATCTTATTAATCCATAAATTTTATCAAAATAATAACTAATACTAAACTAAGATAATCCAAATCTGAACTATGACCAATAAACCAAAAAAATTGGGAGAATTTCCTCTTCGAATGAATAATAACAATACCTATTACATTCATCTATTGGCTCAAAATAGGGAAGATAAAACTCTATTTTTCCCTTGTCCTGATTCAAACTAAAGAAAAAATGTAGCTAGATACAATATTAATTGGAATAGAAAATGATTGACATAAAATACAATTCAATTGTCTCTTCAACAAAAAGTACTTCACACCAAAAGATTTCCAATCTTTCATTCATCCTTTAATTTCATACATATAGAGTTTTTGATATGACCATTACAATGGAAGTTTAATCAGTTCATCTTCTAAGGATGAAAATTGCCAAGATGCCAGTTTGTTGTATTAAAAAATTATAGAGCAAAAATAGAACAGGGGAAGAAGTCTAAATGATTCATATTATGCTCTCTTTTCATTCTCTTTTGTAATTTTGTAATACCACAAACTGGCATCTTTCCATTTGTCATCCTTAGAAGATGAACCAATTAAACTTCCATTGTAATGGTCATCTCAAAAACTCTACATGTATGAAACTAAAAGATGAATGAAAGGTCAAAATTTTTTCATGTGAAGTACTTATTTTTGTAGAGACAATTGAATGGTATTTTATGTCAATTATGTTCCAGTTAATATTGTATTTAGCTACATTTTCTCTTTAGTTTCAATTGAGACAAGGAAAAATAGGGTTTTATCTTCCCTATTTTGAGGTAATGGATGAATGTAATAGGTATTGTTATTATCCATTCAAAGAGGAAATCCTCCCAATTTTTTTTGTTTATTAGTCACAGTTCAGAATTGGATTATCTTAGTTCAATATTAGTTATTATTTGGATAAAATTTATGGATTCATAAGATGTGTGGATGGATAAACCTATTTTGGCATTGATAAAATTTCTATGTGCCTAAGTTGGATTTTATTTAGGTCTAGCTTAGTTATACCTCTACTATTCTTAGGTTAAGAACATACCCCAAAGTAGTTTAGGAAGAAAATAGAATTCATTTCAAATCTATTTTAGGAAGCTATACCTACTAATTTATAGGAAATCCAAAACATCCATAAGTAGCTTTCCAACTATTTATGATTAGATATTGTTCTAAATTGGGCATTAGAGAGTAATAATCTGAAAGAAAAAATCTATTTACCAACATTTAGGAACAAAATTGATGAGAATGGTGAGATAACAAGAAACAAAGCTAGACTAATTTGCAAAGGCTATGCACAAGAAGAAGGACTAGATTATGGAGAAACATTTTCCCCTATTGCAAGAATGGAGAAAAAAGAACGCTACTTTCATATGCTGCTTACAAAGGTTTCAAAGTCTACTAAATGGATGTCAAGTCTACTTTCCTAAATGGTATAATGGAAGAGGAAGTCTACATAGAACAACCAAAGAGATTTATCAATGACAAGAACAAGGATATGGTCTACAAACTGCATTAGGCACTTTATGGATTGAAGCAAGCACCTAGAGCATGGTATGAGAGATTGCACAAATATCTTGTGAAGATAGGATTTGAGAGAACAAATGACAACAACAACTTGTATATCAAAATTGAAAAAGGTAAAGATAGTTTGATATCAGAAATCTTTGTTGACGATATAATATTTGGAGGAAAAGATACTCTATGCAAAAAAATTTCTAATCAAATGAAACATGAATTTGAGATGACAATGTTTGGAGAAATCAAATTATTTGTTGGATTGCAAGTACACCAATTAAAGAATGGCATATTTGTGACCCAATCTAAATACATCAAGGAGATACTTAAAACATTTGGATTAGAAGATTCAAAACAGGTTAGTACACCAATGGCAATAGGACATAAGCTATCCAAGAATGATGAGTCTTCTGAAATGAATCAAACATTATATAGATCAATGATTGGAAAGTTGCAATATGTTGTACATAGTAGACTAGACATTGCATTAGTTGTTGGAATAGTGGCAAGATTTTTTACAAATCTAAGAGAAAATCATTTAATGGTAGTAAAGAGAATATTGAGGCATCTAAAAGGAACTGATGAATTTGGTCTTTACTACAAGAGGAGTGAAAAGTTTAAGCTAAAAGCCTACACTAATGCAAATTCAGGAGGTAACATTGATGACATAAAGAGCACCAGTGGAGGAACACTTTTCTTGGGAAAATGATTGATTACATGGACCAGCAAAAAGCAAAGCTATACCTCACAGTCCACTGCTAAAGTTGAATATGTTGTAGTTGCTATAAATTGCACCAATATTGTATGGATCAAACATTTTTTGCAAGGTATGAAGGAAGAGGTAAATGAGCCTGTGATACTTTATTGTGATAATACAAGTGCTATCAACATATCAAATAACCCTATAATGCATGCTAAAACCAAGTATATTGCAATCAAGTATCACTATGTAAGAGAATTGGTGGAAGATAAGCAAGGATGAAATATATTAGCTCAAAGGAACAAATTGCTGACATCTTCACAAAAGCACTACCTAATGTAGACACCTAAATTTGATTACACTATTTTAGTAATCCTATTTAGTTATCTAAAAAGGCATTATTAATTAAATTTCTATTTAATTAATCCTTTGTCATCCCCTAGTTGATTAATTTAATTAATCATCTATAGTCCTAATTGATAAATCAAATAATCTATTATTTATCAATTAAATCCTATTCTTCTATCTAATTCCAAAAATCCCCATTTATTAAATAAATCTATTTGATAAATAAAATCCTCAAATTCAAAAACCCCTAACCTATCTCTAATCCTCCATTTAGCCTAATCCACCCCATCCACCCATGCTAACCAAGCTTAGCCACTAACTCACCCACCCTCATTAATGCCATCCACTTGCACATCTCTAACATCTCTAATCTAATCCTAAACCCAAGCCTAATCCGCCCCCTAATGTTGTCACATTCCTTAAACAAGTTTAAGACTTTCCTAATCCAAACTAAAGTCTTCCCTCAAAAAACCCAACCACTAAGTCATGAGTGCTCTTACAAAACATAAAGACTCTTACAAGCCCACTCATGACTCTTACATCCATCTTCCACACTCTTCCATCTTCCACACTCATTCCTCTTACATCCCTCTTACATACTCAACCCCACTCATCATGCCTTTAACCAACACCTTACCCTATCCTCTCACACTCATCCTCTTTGTGACAAGTGTCACCTTCCCATTGGTGCTAAACAAGCACAATCCATGTGCTCTCCTTTGAGTGCATCCTAGCCCTCCTTAAGCCTTCATCCATCCTTGCATCTAAGCCCTCCATCCCTCTACCCCTTAGCCTATAAATTGAATCCCATCCCAAGCCATTTAATCAACAATCTTTGAGCTAAAGTTACCATGCTATTTTGAGAACCAAAGCCATCAACCATACCCTTATAATGCCAAATTGAGAGCTCACAAAGCTACCAATTTGCCATTACCCATCTCCATTGAAGCAGCTTTTGAGCATCTTGAGCATACATCCACAACAAAAGGACACATCTACAGAATCAAGAAAGTATGGAGTGTTTTCTCTTGTGAGGTTTGCACTTCTTATTTTCTTTCTTAGTCTAAGCATATTTGTGAATTTAGTTTTTGGTTTGTGAATGTTTACTTCATTTGTTAATGTTCTTTGCATACTGATTCTGGTTCTACATTTTGGCACGCCCGGTGGGACCCCACTATGGGTCATTTAATCATCTATTTTCATCTATATGTCATTTTTCTAACCATCTAATGTTTTCTGTTGTTTGAGTGTGTTGTGAGGGTGTTTTTCTTGTTTTTGCAGGGTAAAGAACGCACTTAGGAAGAAGAAATACCAAAAAAAAAAAAAAAAAAAAAAAATCGCATTTTTCAGCTTTTTTGGTGCAGTTTTGGTGTCTGCAACCTGTTCTATCTGCGAAAATCCGCGTCTGCGCAAATCGACATCTGCGAAAATGCGCGTCTGTGAAAATCAACGTCTGTGAAAATCGACATCTGCGAAAATTGACATCTGTGAAAATCCGCGTTTGCGAAAATCGTCGTCTGCGAAAATCCGCATCTGCGCAAATCGGCGTCTCACCTGTGTTCTGTGCTGCAAATTTGTTTTGTCCTCTTCATATTTTGGCGTCTCTGTATTTAAGCGTCTCCATATTTTGACAGACTGTCTTCTCTGCTTGCCTATGTTCCATTTCTGCTTTACTATTTCTGCACTTTGTAGGATTTAGACCATTTTAAGCATTTTTACGCGTAGAAAAAACAACAAAAAAAGTTAAAAAAAAATTTCCCATAGTTAAGCTCTCATTTTTGAAGATTTTGGCTAACTAACTAAATTGCTTTTTTTTGTCTCATTGCAGGTTGGAGCACATATGGAACCACTAACCATGCTTCTTGCAGGTTTTCATGTTGCTAAAAAAATGAACTTGAATGTTTAACCATTTGTCTTTGAATGCATCTTGCTAAAAAAAAAAAAAATGAACTTGAATGGTTAAACACATTTTTCATTGAATGAATGTTGCTCAAAAACACACTTTTGAATGTCATGGATTAAAATCAACTTTCTTTGGAATGCATGCTTAAAACAAAAAAATTCAATCTTGAATGCCAAGGTAAAGTTGGATTTTTGGACATTTAAGAAACTTTGTTAAGTTAAAATACAAATTTACAAAAATCAATTTGAGTAGTTCCTTGGACTCACCTCTTTTCTAATCACCCATCAAATATTAACCATTGGTTGCAATCTCAGCGCCATTTATGGGGATGGGTCTACTTGAAAAAGGTGTTAAATGTTCCACAGTCTAACTCACTCACTTGGTCTTTGAACGTTTGCTTTAACTTTATCAAAATTATTAAATGGTCAAAACTCTAGATTAAATCGATCACACTTCAAGTTTGGGCACTAAAATTGAACAACAACTGACGTGGAGAGCCTCCGGGCACGCGCTTGAAATCGAATCTCACACACTTTTGTTTTGGGCTTAAAACAAACTCACACTCAATCTTGAATGCCTTAAAGAAAATTAATCGATACTTGACGTGGAGGGCCTCCGGGCGCTCGAGTTTGCTTTTGTTGACCCTAACTCTTCTTATTGTGTGTATTCTTCGATCGATTTACTTTTGTTGGCGCTTCAAGTTGGAATTGAACATTGTCTCTTAAACATGAGTGCTTGCAAAGTCTAGATTAGCACACATAAGAGTCAGTTGGTAAAAGAACAAGCGTGTTTTTTAGCCCAAGGTCATCCGAGTCTTCTCTCCCCTTGTCGTCTTTCGAGGCCATCTTGGGTGCATAAGATTAGGATCCAAAACCTTGTTTCTTTTTTTAGGAGGCCTGCTTGGGGATTTCATCACCCCTTGGATGACCTCAACTCCAGCGTTCTGGTGGAGTATAAGAATCGGGAGGTGAATCGAAAGACACCTCTCTTGGGATCAAGATTTTGTCATTCGGGCTAAGCCTCAAGGAACTTTATACCCTTGAGAAGTGAAAGAGGAGAAGTGGGTTACCGCTCCTCTCGGCTGTGTGACATCCTTTTGGTCTCATCTACGGATTTGGGCCTCACGTACCTTGCGTATATCGAGGACTCCCTAGCTAAACCAATTGTCTGCCTTGCAGAAAACCATCTAGGATGTTAATGTGTTTGGAGTGACTGATCGAAACATTTGTAGAACATACACACTCCTTGGCGCAAGTACCACATTCTGAGAACCACAAACTTCTATCTGGGTGTTCCTATCTATTGCTTGTTTTTATTTTACTTGTTGAATGAATGTTTGCCAAACTTGGTCAATCCTAGCTTAGGCCACACTTAGCGTAGTCACTGCCTATTTTGGAAGTTGAACAAGTTGAAGCAAAACAACTGAGATTTTTTCCAAAGCCAAGCAGATTCAAGAATTTATGTCGGAACAACCCAAACCCAAACCCAAACAGAAGTTTCACAAGGTCAAACTCAAGCCATCTCTAGCATACCAAGAACTTTCAGCCAAGAGAAAAGCAATAACACCAAGCCCACAAATTTCCAAACTCCACAAAGCAGAGGACAAAGCTACCGACGAAGCACTTCAAGAGGCCTGGTTAGAGTGCACCATCAAATTTAGCCAACATCCAGGAGTTAATCCTACTTATGCCTTACCAACTAGGCATGATTTCTATGATTAGACACCCTTGTTTCTCCACATCTTCTTGGATAAGCTTCACTCTAGAGTCATCTTTGTAGAAAAGCCAGCCATCTTAGCTTATCCCCTTAAGCATTATTAGCTCATCCATCTCATTTAGAATCATACCATCTAGCTAGTAATCGAAAATCTGCACATCTAAGCTTTCAAAATTGTTGTCACCTTGCTAAAAGTTTGCCATTCCTAAAATCTTCCAAATCCACCAATCTCACCAAGGTTATCCCTTTGATAGAGCTTTGTCTAGGGTAATCTAGCTTTGTCACTTGTTATCCCTCATCACCTTGAGCTAAAGGTTGGGATTTTCAAGTGGTCAATCTCGTGTTCTTCCTAAAGGATCATCAGTCTATCCTTAAGTTGACACAATCACCACCAAGCTTGCACATAGGAAAGCAAACCTTTTGTACTTTGACAACATATCTTTGAAGTTAGAATCCCCAACCCAATCCTCCTTAGGTTTTTTCATATAGCTTTGCCTCAACCTAGGAAATCATTTGCATAGAAAAGCCTTCCCCCTTTTGCATCCATCAGCATTATTGCATCTCATCCCTAGGAGCATTTTTTCATGCCACCCGTCACTCGCTTAGCCAAGAAGAAAAAAACAATGGAGCCCTATCATTTAGATCGAACAGCCTCACCCCCCTTGAGCACTCAGCCATCCTTTAGCCCAGACCTAGCTATGCCATCACCTACTGACATTGAAGCTTTCATGAACCAACCAGGAAATGCAGTATTGGTAAATGCCATTATAGACAAAAACAAAGAGACAATCATGGCTAATTTTTGAAGGGACAATGTAGGAACCTTTAACTTTGGAAGACCCCCTCCATTATCAGATCCATCTCACCCATTGTTTGGGCAGCTACCACCACCCATAGGCTCTTATGATCCAAATTATCCTCAATTTATTCCAAAAGAAGAGCCTCCAGCCAATCCATATGACCCAACAGACCCAAACATACCATCATCCACCCAAGTTGAAATCTTCATGCCTCAAGCCAACCCAGCCACCACCACTCCATCCTTGGTTCATACCTCTCCGCTCCAAACCCCCTTTACCCAAAACACCTCACCATTCACCCCCTTCAGTATTGCTGCTGCTCCCCAACCTAGCCTTCCCAATCCACCCATCTCCCAAATCAGTGCTAGCATCTTTGGCCAACCTCAGCAATATGCAACAGGGATGCCACCCATGGGGCCAAGTAATCAACCTTTCATCGCCCCCAACTTGTTCACCATAGCCCAAAGCACAATCCCATCATTTCCATTAGGTCTTGGGAGCTCAATACCACCAGCCACAAATCCACAAGCTACTACCTTCACTCCACAAAGCTATCAAAACCCACAAGCTACTGCCAATCTTCTACCAAACTCCCAAGTGACCCTAGCTCCCACCACCACTCTACCAAGCTTCCAAATCCAGCCACAAAGCTATCAAACCCCATCAGTTCCATTCCCAAGTTTTCAATTCCCACCACCTCCACCACCAACTAATCCATTACCTCCAATTACCAACTACTTTTCAATGCCACTTCTAGGAGGTAATCCACCACCCCAGCCAACCACCAATTATTTGCAGATGCCATCCCAAATGGGGGCACAACCCACATACATTGGTCAAACCCCACAAGCCCTCCGATCCTTTCCCCAAGCCTCACAACCACCTTATACCTTACCTCCACAAAGCAATCCATTTACCCCATAGCCAGCTTATGTTCCTCAATCCTAACCTCAAATCCCATATCAATAGCAAGCCTCGCAGCACATGCAACAATATGCGCCACCTCCCCCTCAACAACCCGTCATCCACCATGCAGCTGCCCAAACAATGTACAATCCCTATCAGCAAATCCCTCATAGCCATCCATATTCAGTGGCCCCATCCAACACATACCTACCTCAAGGCACTCCTACATTGGGGGCACCCCAACCATCACCTATCAATTCAGAGTGGGAGCAAATGAAGACAGCTCTGAAAGCCATCCAAGAAGGGAATGATCCAAAGACATTCAAGTTTGAGAATGTGTGTCCTTACCCATTTGACAGAGCCATTACCATGACACCATTTCCCAAACACTTTGAGGTACCTAAATTTGACAAGTTCAGAGGAAAAGGAGACCCTATCACACATATCAAAGAATTTTACATGCATTGCCAGGACGTGGCATACAATGATGTCTTCCTCTTGCGCCTTTTTCCCAAAAGCTTGGCTGGACCAGCTCTTGAATGGTTTTATAGAATCCCCTATGGCACAATTAAGAACTTTGCTGAATTATCTGAGGCATTTGTAGCCCAATATGCCCATCTTGTTGAAACAGAGCTATCAATAGTTGATCTTGTCCACACCAAGAAAAAAGGTGGAGAAAGCCTTGCCGAATACCTGCAAAGATGGCAAACCCTCACCACCCGCATATCCTGCACCTTGCCAGAATGCCATGTGGTGAAAATGTTTATTGATAATGCACATCCTAGCTTGGCTCACCACATGACCATGAACTGTTTGCAGACCTATAAGGATATCAAAGAGAAAGGAATGATCCTTGAGCAAGGACTCATCAAAGATGGTGTGGTAAAGATTTACAAAGAGGCCAACCAAAATCAATCACATTCCAATGACAAGTCTAGGTATTGGAACAAAAACAAGCATGTTGCAACAGATGGGGTTACTGACACCAGACATGTGAATATCATTGGTCCTTCTCGAAACCAGTCTAACCCACCATATCAAACAAACAACCAACAAGCTACCAATTACCAACAACGAAATAACCAAAGCTATCAAAACCACAATACAAGACCCAACTTTCAAGGGTCTAACAATCAAGCTAATGCCATCAATGTAGCTGCAGGGCAAAAGCCCAGATTCCAACCTGCACCTAGAAACTATACACCCCTTGGTGAGCCATTGGATGTTATTTTTGAGAAATTGGCTAAGGAAAACCTTATCAAATTTCCTCCTACCCAAAAAATTGATCCAAGCCAATCCAAAGCTGCATGGTACAAGGACAATGAGTATTGCAAGTTCCATAGGGTAAATGGTCACACCACCCTCAGATGCATGAAACTGAAAGACTATGTGCAAGACCTCATTGATCAGAAGGAAATAACTGTTGGTGCCCAAAACTCTCCCAATGCAAGCTTACAAATTTATCAAAATGCTTTTCCTCCACACAACAACCAAAATCTTGGAAAAGCACCTATCCAAAACAACACCAACAACCGCAAGCCAAACCAACAGCATGGGAAGAACAATGACCACACTTCATCCTATATAGACTATGGTAGCCTTATAGGTTGTATATCTGAGAAAGAGCCTTCAGTCAATGTTATCAATATCCGAGGACCAGACAATGAGTGTGCGGTCACCACTCGAAGAGCGCAATTTAACATTGCAGGCCCACCAGTTTCATCAACACCATCAGCTCCATCAAAAAGCCGGTACAATATCTTGGAACACCTTGGGAACATGCCAGCCCAAATATCCATTTTAGACCTTCTCCACACTAGTCCTGTGTACAAAGACATCCTTGACAGTGCTCTCATAGAATCCCATGTCCCTTCTGATATCAATGCTACTGATTTTCGTAATCTTGTTGGACACCTTTCATCCTCATGTGCCCTATCTTTCAAACCCACCGACATACCCGCGGTTGAGCCAGATCACACCCTTCCACTTCGCATAGCCATCATGGTATCCAATTTTTCCATGAAAAGAGTAATGATAGATAATGGATTAGCCTTGAACATTTGCACCCTAAAATTCATAAAACAAGCTGGGTATACTGAGGCAGATATGATCAGTGAGGTTATCACCATCAAAGCTTATGACAACTTGGAAAGGACCACAGAAGGAACTATTTTGCTACCAATCAAGGTTGGGCCAGTCATTCAAGAGATAGTTTGCCATGTTGTTGATCTAAACCTACCATTTAACATCCTCCTCAGTCGCCCATGGATTCATGCTATGAAGGCTGTTCCATCCACCTACCATCAGTGCATCAAATTTTTGCATCAAGGCACTGAGGTAACCATCCATGCCGATCCAGAACCCTTTGCTTACTGCAATGCAGTTGAAGCTTCATATACAAACCATTGCCCTGGAATAGACATCGACACAGCCATCGCCAGCTCATCCCACACTTGTAATGACACAGAAACCATCCTTGCCTCTACCCTATCTACTGTAAAGATCAACAACAAAGGATGTGGAGAATATAGTCTATCAGATGCATTTGCTGTCGGAGCAATCCCACTTGATCCACATACCCATGGATGGCCAACATATCACAAAGCTAAGGAGATTCCACCTCCTTGATACAAACAGTTTGGCCCAACCACCTTTGTGTCCTCAAAAACCCCTCTTCATGAGGAGCTCACTCCAGATATCAATAATTGGCTACATAAGGATGCACCTCCAAGAAATCAAGCACGCCTTGATCACTTCAGCCAAAAGTATCCCCAACAACATAAGCTCGTCACTAAAAAATGGAACTATCAAGGAGGTGGACTAGGACCAGAAGAAAGGGGCATGCAATGTCCCATCGAAGCACATGATTGGGAAATAAAGTCAGGTCTTGGCTTTGGCATACCCACAACTGGGGGCACCAACGAGAATGGTCACGCTTTTTCAAACATCCACTGCGACCTTGTTGAAATCGAAGACATTCCTGAGGAAGTTGAAAAGAGAGCCTACGACGATATCCCAGACCAAATCTTCCTAGGAGACTCTGTTCTCCGAGAACTATCCATCCATCTCATTGACCTACCACTTGCTCATCCACAACTCATAGATTGGGACCAACCAAGTGTCATACATATTGATGAGTTCGCATCAGAGGAAGCACTTCTAAGATTCATGGGAGCTGAAACTCCTCATAAGAAGACAAATCCAGATTCGGCCTACATCTACAAGCTAGATCCCAAGGGGTATTTTGGAGAAAATCCCCAACCTAGTTTCGATACACCCAAAACTGGAACTAAGGTAAATCTGGAACTAGCTAAGGCAGCGAAGAGAACCCCTCAGCAAGAAAATCCAGAGCCACAAGCAGAACATGAGGATTTAGTATTGCCTCCTCAAGATAATCGACCAGAGGTGTCTTCTATTCTAATAGAGGATACTAGAGAAGTCAACATTGGTTCTTCAGAGATCCCTAGAATTGTTCACATTGCTGCATCCCTATCACAAGACCAAGCTGACCTCCTCTTTGAGGTTTTACAAGAGAACATTGGCCGATTCGCATGGTCATATCAGGACATGCCAGGACTCGATCCAAAGCTTGTAGTTCATCATCTTGCAGTCGATCCAAAGATCAAGCCCGTCAGACAAAAGCTTAGGAAAATGCACCCCAAGGTGGCATTACTAGTCAAAGCTGAACTAGAAAGAATGTTAGCTGCTAAGGTCATCCGACCTATCGACTACTCAGAATGGATCTCCAACATGGTCCCTGTCACTAAGCCCTCCGGTGACATCAGAATTTGTACTGATTTTAGAGATCTTAACAAAGCTTGTCCAAAGGATGATTTTCCCTTGCCCAACATAGATATGATTGTAGATCTTACAGCTGGAGATGAAATCCTATCCCTTATGGATGGATTTTCTGGGTATAATCAGATCAAGATTGCAGAAGAGGACCAGCATAAGACAGCATTCACTACCCCTTGGGGAACCTTTTGCTACACCATGATGCCTTTTGGCCTAAAGAATGCTGGGGCTACCTATCAAAGAGCTATGATAGCCATTTTCCATGATCTTATCCATAGCATTTTGGAGGATTATGTGGACGATATCCTAGTCAAATCTCACACCTTCATGGATCATCTTGCTGACCTGGAGAAAGTCTTTGATAGGTTGGCCCAATATCATCTCATGCTAAATCCCAAGAAGTGTGTCTTTGGGGTCACATCTGGCAAGCTTCTAGGCTTCATAGTTTCTAAATGAGGTATAGAGATCGACCCCAAAAAGGTCAAGGCTATCTTAAACATGCCTCCTCCCCAGACACTATGACAGCTTCGCTCTCTTCAAGGAAAACTTCAATCTGTCCGACGCTTCATCTCCCAACTTGCAGATAAGTGTACACTGTTTTCACACTTGCTAAAGAAGAATGAGAACTTCAAGTGGGATCTTTTATATCAGCGTAGCTTCGATCAGCTCAAGCAGTATCTCACCAATCCCCCTATCTTGGTTCCACCAGTTCCTGGTCGTCCCTTGATCTTGTATATATCAGCAACACCTACTGCTCTAGGGGCACTTCTAGCACAACATGATGATTATAGCAGAGAGAGAGCCATCTACTATATCAGTAGAACCCTAGTTGGTTATGAAATCAATTACACTCCTATGGAAAAAGCTTGTTTGGCAGTTGTTTTCTCAACTCAAAAGCTTCGCCACTACATGCTAAGTCATACCATCCAACTAGTCTCCAAGATTGACCCCCTCAAGTATATGCTCTCCCGAACAACACTTACAGGCCGTTTGGCCAAATGGGTTATGCTACTAAGTGAGTTTGACATCCAGTATGTGGACAGAAAGGCAATCAAAGGGCAAGCTATAGCGGATCACCTAGCTGATGCACCTCTAGTAGATGCATATCCTTTGCTCACAGAATTTCCAGATGAGCATATTTGCCTAATTGAAGAACAGCCCCCATGGAAGCTTTATTTTGATGGCTCATACACCTCTCATGGATCAGGGGCAGGAATATTATTAGTTACACCTCAAGGAGATTACAATTCTAAAAGCCTTCAAGCTACAATTCCCTAGCACCAACAATATAGCAGAATATGAAGCTCTTGTAGCAGGCTTAAAGATAGCTGCAGAATGGAATATCACCGAGTTACAAGTCTTTGGTGATTCCCAACTCATCATCAAACAAGTCTTAAATGAATATCAAACCAAAGATGAAAAGCTATTACCCTACAAAGAGCTAGTTGATCAGCTGACCCAGCATTTTACAAAGCTTCAGTTTACACAAGTGCCTCAAATGCAAAACAAGGCAGTAGATGCCATGGCCACTATCAGCTCGCTCTTGGAAATTCCCCAAGAAGCTACACAATATGAGTTTTTAGTTGAGCAGCTCCTCACACCTGCCTATGCGAATGAGGATTCAAACCGTGTTTGTATCTTGGTTGGTCCCCAATCCCCTTGGTACCATGAAATTCATGCTTACCTTAACGATGGTATCATATCCCCTCACCTCACACATACCCAACGCCAGAACCTCATCCAAAAATCATCCCGCTATGTTATCATAGCCAATACCCTATATCGTCGGGGTTATCACGATACTCTCTCTCGATGTTTAGATGAAAATGAGGCCGCGATGGCATTAAAAGAAGTACATTCCGAACTTTGCGGTGCCCACACGAGTGGTATTTTCATAGCACGACAAATCCTTAGAGCAGGCTACTATTGGCCTACCATTGAAGAAGACTCTTGTGACTTTGTCAGAAAGTGTCTCCCATGTCAGCAGCATGCAAATCTTGTGCACGCTCCAGCAAAGGATCTATAGCCTATTGCACCACCTTGGCCTTTTGCTTGTTGGGGCCTTGATCTAGTTGGAACTATCACCCCTCTCTCATCTGATGGACATAAATGGATAATAACAGCTACAGACTATTTCACTAAGTGGGTGGAAGCAGTCCCCCTAGTCTCAGCTATAGGAGTTCAAGTCTCCAAGTTCATCTTGTACCACATTGTTTGCCGCTTCGGCATCCCATTCACCATCTTCACGGACCATGGAGGTAATTTTGAAAATCTCAACATGGAAGAATTATGCACTTCCCTCCGCATCCATCACCGCTTTTCTAGCCCATATTTCCCACAAGGTAACGGCCAGGCAGAGGCAACTAATAAAACCCTCCTCAAAATCCTAAAGAAAGTTGTCAATGATTCCGACCGTGATTGGCACCTTCAAATAAATCCGGCTCTATGGGCCTATCGAACTTCCTTCCATACATCCACAGGCACAACTCCATACTCCCTAGTCTATGGTGCCGAAGCAGTATTACCTATAGAAGTTGAACTTCCCTCACTACGCATATCTTTGCGAGGGCAAATCTCAGATGAAGAATACAGAGTAGCTCGACTCACCCAGCTAGATCTCTTAGACAAGAAGAGACAACAAGCCTATGACCATCTCACAGTCTATCAAACTCGTCTCAAAAGGAATTTCAACAAGAAGGTGCTCCCACGACACTTTCAGCCAGGTGACATGGTCCTCAAAGAAAATATGAAAGTCCAAGCAGATCGAGAAAAGAAAGGCAAGTGTGAACCTACATGGCTTGGTCCCTATGTGGTTACTGCCTCCTTTGGCTCCGGAGCCTATCAATTATCTACACCAGAAGGAGAACTCTTAAATGATCCCACTAACATCATTCATCTCAAGAAGTTCTATGCTTGAAGATCCTTGGTATACCCAGCTTTTGAAAAATACAAGAAAAAAATAGTAAAGAGAAATAAGCGTCCAATGGTGAAAACTTGGCAATTCAAGCACCTTGGATAGGTACCTTGGTGAAAACCTGGTAATTCAGGCACCTTGTGTGCTAAAGACTAATCCATTATCTATCACTATCCTATCCCTCATCCATCCACCCACCATCCCATAAAACACCTGCTTGTTCCCCTGATGTTCCAATCAAATATCCAAAATCTGATGGAGCTTGTCAATACCTCCTATACAGCTTGTAAATCTTGTACCAAAGCTTGTATTATACCTTGTAAATCTTGTACCATACCTTGTATATATCCAAATCTTGTCCAAAGCTTGTACCATATTCCATCTTGTAAATGATCTTGTATCCTAGCTTGTATCCTATCACATGCACACACAGAATCCCATTTTCCTTAAACTTTTCACAAACCATCTACCTATCCACCTATCAACTATTATAGACATCCCATCCTTCACAAAAATTTCCATCTCACAAAAAAACCAAAACATGAACAAACTTGTACATTTGTAACATATCTTGGTCTGTCAGCTTATACATCCTCTTTAGCTTAGTATCATTGTATCTATCCGGCTTTCATGTTAGTTCATCCTTGGTCAACATCTTGCACACATTGCACACCTTGGTTAGATATTCCAATGCATCCTTTAACTAGATCTCCTATCACCAAAGTGTTATCCTTCTTAGTTCAGCTTGCCAGATGCATCACTCATCCAGATCCATCAGCTTAGGTGCTCTCTGATAGATTTTTGCAGGATATAGCTTTTCTCATGTCTGATCTTGGTCCGTTAGTACCTCGTCCTACCCATCTCGTTGGCAAACAGTTCTCTTTTGGATTTTCACTTTCTTTTGATTTGGGATCTTCCCTTTTGGGTCTTGAAATATCTTTTCCAAGCAAACTCCTTGTTCCCTCCTCAAGGTTGCCATGATCTTCCATATCATGGTATGCTGCGAATGGGGCAATTAGAGCGTAAGGTCTTGATCAGGTCTTTTGCTTGTTTTCTTTTTCTGCTTGTGGGTTACCTAGTGTCATTTCCACGCTGCTTCTTCTGGGATTCATGTGTGATACTGGGGCAATCCTTGTGTGTTTGTTTTGAGTTAGTTCGTCCGTCCTCTGGACGGTTGGTGAAAAGGCCTTGATGTTCTTGGTAACCTTGGCAATTAACCAACAGTCCTATAGCAAATCTAGTGCTCAACTACATGGTGGTACTTCTCTTTGAAGTATCCCCCCGCTCAAAAAGCTTCAATGGATTCCTTTTATAGCGCTCCGCTCCTCCATCTCCCCCCCCCAATCCTAGAAAGTCTTAAGCTTGCTTTACTATTGTGCCTCTGATTTCCCTTTATCATTCTCTCATAGTGAGAGTTTGAGCTAATTCAGCCCCTTCTCTTCGCCAACCTGCGTCTTAGCTCGTCTCAATTTCTTGTACTTTTCAAGAAGTCATCGAGCCTCATTTCTCTCCTCGCCGCCTTCTTGAGGGGGCATCGTCTAAGTCTAGTCTCTCCTCTTCTTATCCGAGACTGGGGCAACCTTGTTGCTAAAACATCTTCTTTGTGTCGTCTTCATTCGAACTTCTTTGAAATAGTGTTGTCTCAACACTATGTCAAAGAGGGGCAAAATGTAGACACCTAAATTTGATTACACTATTTTAGTAATCCTATTTAGTTATCTAAAAAGGCATTATTAATTAAATTTCTATTTAATTAATCCTTTGTCATCCCCTAGTTGATTAATTTAATTAATCATCTATAGTCCTAATTGATAAATCAAATAATCTATTATTTATCAATTAAATCCTATTCTTCTATCTAATTCCAAAAATCCCCATTTATTAAATAAATCTATTTGATAAATGAAATCCTCAAATTCAAAAACCCCTAACCTATCTCTAATCCTCCATTTAGCCTAATCCACCCCATCCACCCATGCTAACCAAGCTTAGCCACTAACTCACCCACCCTCATTAATGCCATCCACTTGCACATCTCTAACATCTCTAATCTAATCCTAAACCCAAGCCTAATCCGCCCCCTAATGTTGTCACATTCCTTAAACAAGTTTAAGACTTTCCTAATCCAAACTAAAGTCTTCCCTCAAAAAACCCAACCACTAAGTCATGAGTGCTCTTACAAAACATAAAGACTCTTACAAGCCCACTCATGACTCTTACATCCATCTTCCACACTCTTCCATCTTCCACACTCATTCCTCTTACATCCCTCTTACATACTCAACCCCACTCATCATGCCTTTAACCAACACCTTACCCTATCCTCTCACACTCATCCTCCTTGTGACAAGTGTCACCTTCCCATTGGTGCTAAACAAGCACAATCCATGTGCTCTCCTTTGAGTGCATCCTAGCCCTCCTTAAGCCTTCATCCATCCTTGCATCTAAGCCCTCCATCTCTCTACCCCTTAGCCTATAAATTGAATCCCATCCCAAGCCATTTAATCAACAATCTTTGAGCTAAAGTTACCATGCTATTTTGAGAACCAAAGCCATCAACCATACCCTTATAATGCCAAATTGAGAGCTCACAAAGCTACCAATTTGCCATTACCCATCTCCATTGAAGCAGCTTTTGAGCATCTTGATCATACATCCACAACAAAAGGACACATCTACAGAATCAAGAAAGCATGGAGTGTTTTCTCTTGTGAGGTTTGCACTTCTTATTTTCTTTCTTAGTCTAAGCATATTTGTGAATTTAGTTTTTGGTTTGTGAATGTTTACTTCATTTGTTAATGTTCTTTGCATACTGATTCTGGTTCTACACCTAAAGATGCTTTTGAGTATCTTAAAAGTATTTTAGGTTTGATACCCCTAACTAAAGCTACTTAAGAATAAGCAAGACTTCCCTACATCAAATAAGTCGATTGTTAAAGATTCTACACATTGATGTAGAGGATATTTACTTCATGATTCATGCAGGTGAAGTAATCAAAGTGTAGAAGTTCCAAATCAGCCACAAGAAAGGTTACAAAGGGAGAAATTGAATGTCCTTTCAATTGCTACACTTGCATGATAATATGGTAATATGTCTTTGACATTGTTGTCAAAGAGGGAGAAGTTGTAAAAAACTAATCAATAGCATATGATCAAAAGTATGAGGAAGAAATGTTAAGAAAATGAAGAAATAATCAAAAGTTGATAGGAGAAGATGAAGAAGTTGATCATAATAGCAGAGGATGATCAATACAGAGGGAAAAACAAAGAACAAGGATACAACATCTAAGAGGGAGAGGTAGAAATAAAGCAATTAGGATAGTCAAGGGAGATATGAAAATTGATGGTGATGAGATGTGAAAATCAATGGTGATGGTAATACAATTAATTTTTTGCATTTGACTTACTATTCTAACCTAGTTAGCTTATGGTTGAATAGTTTAGTCTGATGGTTGATCAATTTGGTTTTCCATCAATGCCAAAGAGGGAGATTGTTGGAAATTTGATTGAAAAGCTCATTGTTGAAGATCAAAAAAGGAGATTGTTGTTAAAAAAATGTTTTCAATCATTTTTTTGTCATTGATGTCAAACTTGCTACTTGTAGGAATGACATTTCCTTATAAGATCCAAGTATAATCACTTAGTTGATTGATGAAGAGGATTTGAGCAACAAGATGGAACAAGAATACCTGAGGGAAAGGTTGAGTTATGATATTATAATGAATTAAAAGGATCAGTTAAGATAATGCTTAAATGATGTATTGATAACATACTCAAAGATAAAGAGGTTGGTCACACTTAGAAACATTGGAGGAATAAGTTGTAACAAGTTTGACTACAAAGCTTAAACTAAGTTCATTAGTGGGTGCCAAGAAAGCTAGTTGAAGCTGGGAAAATTCTTAATTGGAGCCAAGTAACAAGAAATTTTAGTGTATGCCAAGTGATATTTTGGTGTGGAGCATCAAAAAATTCTCAGTTGGTGTCAAGTGATCTTTAGATTCTAAGCATCAGGAAAAAACAGTTGATGTCGAGCAACATAGTATGTATTGAGCACCAGTATTTCAATAGTGTTGAGCTACTACATTATTTTATATGAAAAAAATTCACCAAATCTGATCTAACAAAGTGGTTACCTTGAATTTTGTGAACTTGTTGGAGGATAAGGACAATGAGTTGGTGGCACAAAATTCTATATTAACTATTTTTGGGCGAATTCAAAAGGATTATTCAAAAAGTTTCTACAGGAAACAAAATATGGGTTAGATACAATAAATCCTACCTAATCCATATGAATTGAAATTAAAGAATGGAAGAATCAAGTGGGAAAAGGAACTCCAAGACTTCTATTTAAGGATTCAAAGACCAAGAATCAAATGTTGCTAATGCTACTGCTATTGAAGTGCCAAATTGTGAAGTGGTTAGAAGGGTGTCAAGGAGAAGGAAGAACATAGAGGCTCTACTTCTATAAGAGCATGGAGACTCAAGGAGACTAAGCTTGAAAGGAGGGAAAGCTATAAAAAATTGCAGTGGTTGAAGGCCAAGTAATGAGAAGAGTTGAGAAGTGATATGAGATCTGCAAGTTTAGTTGTATGTTTTAATCAAGTCAAAATCCCTAATTGTTACTCTCTAGAAATTGTTACTCTCTAGTAATAATGTGATAAAAAAGGATTATGTTGATTTCGAGGCAGTTACAAATTCTTTAATAACTATACAAAGAGAGGCACTAATTTTTGATTGGCTAGAGGACACTGCTTATGATGAATGGAGAAAAAAATTTATGTTAGAAGAGCAATTGTTACAGGATGGTGAAGCAGAAGAAGAGGAGGAGGAAAATGCCAAAGTAAAAGTTACCTTCACGGTTAATGATGAAAACAAGGAAAATCCCCAAATTAAAGTAAGTTTGTATGTAATCTCAGATGATTCATCACTTTCATGTTTAGTGACCACTTACTCTAAGGAGGAAGAATAAATAAAAGAATCAGAGCTCTTGTCTCAATCAATGAAAATATAACAGAAAAGGACCCACCAAGGAATGTTCGATGTGATAGCCTTTCTATTATTCACATTTTTTTCCTTTTATTATAGATGTATGTGAAAATATTTTAAAGGACACCTATCAGTCACATCTTCCCTTTGTTTGTTGCAACTCATGTCTATATAAGTGAGTTTTCAAGGCAATGTGATGGTCTGAGACTTGTATAATTTTTGTTTTCTCTCAAGAAAAGTACATTCAATTGGCCCAATAGAGTGTAGCTGATTTGAGTTTGTTTCCATTGTACTTTTTGATAACATATTGAATGATAGAAATAGCAAGCTATTCTAGGCTTTCAATTGGTTTTCTATTGGTTACTGTATCAATCATATGAAAAGGATAATACAAAAGGGTATTTACACTATATTTGTGTCATCAGTTTCTGTCTCCAATTTATGGGTTTGTATACTTTGAAGTCATTTAAATAAGGTCTAATTGGCTAAATACAATCTGGATGGGTTATATACTGATTTCATTGTTGCTCTTAATTCAAGAAATTATATAAATGCTTCAGTAAATCAGTAGGATTTGTGAATTCATGAAGGGATATTTCATAAGAATGGAGATGGGTGATCATAATGTATTAATTCATTTACAAGTTATCTAAATTAGATCTCCCACCAATAGTTAATTATTTGCCCAATAGATAAGGCATTGGTCTCATGAGTCAGAAGTAAGAAGGATGAATTCAACTACTGCAGATCAAATCAATTTATAAAATCAAAATCATTTTTCATTCAATTTTGTTGAAAATTATAAGTGCTAGTCAATGCTCATTTATATCTATTCTCTAAGTCTTAGGTAGCTACTATTTCCAAGAATATTTGTAAATTCAAGGAGAATGACGACAAGATCTATTAACAAGAGATGCATATAAGTTTGAAAATATTGAAAGAATCGAGGTAAATTGCACATGTGTTAGTGGTTAATAGATGAGAATCAAAATGAAACTAAAAGAATCTCTAAACAACAGTTTGCATTAAAATTATCCCTAGGTACACCCACCTTGGTTTAGCAAAGCCAAAAGAGTAGGAAACCATGCTTTGGTTTTGTTGAAGTTGGGTCCAAACAATTTACTCATATAGCTGATAATGGGAATTAGCTGATCCTTATGTTGTGTGAATTTTATCATTCTTATATTGAACATTTTTTTGTTCAATAGTTTTAGAACACCAACAAAATGGCGACTCTACTAAGGAATTACACTTAGTGTTGTCATAAATAGTGAATTTTTAGAGATTTGTGTCCCCTTGGGTAGAGTTGCAAGTTTTTATATTGAAGTTTCTCATGGATTTGGAAGTGGTATACATTTTGCCCGAGATTATTACTGAAGGATTTATTATTTGTTCAGTTCTTTTCCTAGTTTGATAGAGTGGGTGGCAATCAAAAGGTTTTAACCAATATCAAAATTAAGAAAATTGTTGTCCCAAATTATGGAGAATAAGAGAAATACACGAGCAAATGTGAGCAAAAATCTGGCCATCAAACTCCAAACTAATCTCCCTCTTAGAGGAAGACAGAATTGGGCTTTAAAGGGAAACCAGATGCAAAAGGGGAGCTATTCATAGGACAAAGAAGTAGATAAAAATAATTCTCACCATTCTGCTATTAAATCAGTGGCTTTCTCCAAAGGTTTGATATCTCATCCAACTTTGTTTGATGATGATTTCTACAATACCCATAAAATGATATGTCAAGAAAAGGTTGTGCAACCCCCTATATTTAGTCTGGAGGGTAGGACTAGCAACAATCTCTTCCAGCATAGCACAAAAACTTTCATGTTAGATTATTCCGCTGAAAAGGTCAGACCTAGGCACTTAGAACCTAAAATTTTTGATGATGAGAAAACATCTGGGTCTAAATTTACTATCCCTAATCTTAATGAGAATGAAATATTGAGAGCATAGCTTGCTGAGAAAGAAGCTATTAATAGGAGATTTCAGAAGGAGAGGGGAGAAGTGATTACGAAGAATTATGAAGAAAAACATGAATTATTGAGGAGAATTGCTGCTCTGAAAAAGAAAAATGAGATAGCATCTACTGCTTGGCATCCTAAGATTGTAGGACAAGTTGAATAGCTTAGGAGGCAAGAGCAAAAATTGTTGGAAACTCAAAAAATGAATTAAGAGAGACTTGTAGTATAGAAAATCAAGAACTATCCTACTCTAAAAGTTGATAACAATAGAGTAAAAAGTATGGAACCAGTTGTAGGGGCTAAGGACAAAGGAAAATAGAAGGAAGCTGGTGTTAGGATCAATGAACTAGTATAACTTGTCCAAATTCATGATTCTCTGAGGCCTTCAGATATTGAGCTAGAAAAGAAAAGAAAAGAGAGAGATGCTTTAGCTAAGAAATTGGAGATTGTAGAACATGAGGCCACTATAGCTGAGATAAATAATAAGATCAAGTTCCTAGAAAATGCTAAGAAGAAATCTACAGCTATGCCTAAGGGTAATGTAGATGGTGGATGTGATAAGGTAGATTAGGATACTCTTCAGGTATCTTTTCCTCTTTTATCTTTTGTTTCACAAAGGATAGATCAAAATAAATCTCATGGTGATGCTAGTACTAGCAATGCTAATGATAATGTCAATGTCAAAAGAAATGTTCCCTCCCATCTCGGGATTGATTTGCAAAGAAGACCTGTCCATTTAGAACGATATAGGAAAATATGTTTTCACGGAATTCTTTGTTTTCCTAATCCTATACCACAAGAAATGAGAAAAAGATTGCCTAAATTTGATGGAAATAATGCTATCTCTTGTGAGGACCATTTGAGGAGTTTTCTTGATATGATGAGTGATTATGAGGTTGAGGCTGAAGATATCATTATGAAATTGTTTGTTCAATCACTAACTGAAGATGCTAGAGAATGGTTCAAGAGGCTCCTTGAATTATCTATTGTTGATTGGAAAGATATTGAGTCTTTTTTCAAAGAGAAATATGGTGATAAGAAAAAATAGAGTTATATTCTGAGTGAATTCAATAATATTAAGAGGTTTCCTAATGAATCTATCACTGAATTTAACACCAGATTCCAAAAAAGGATGTACAAGCTAATGCAAGCCATTAAAATTGATGACAAGGTATGTTTGATTACTTATCTAAATTATTTTGATGGTAAAATGACATACCAGCTTAGGGATAAGGAGCCTAGGACTTTAAGAGATGCTTTCAGAATTACTATTAACATAGAAAATAACTTAAGGATTTCAGGGAGATTAGAAAGCAAAAGAGATGATCCTAGGTTGTTTGGGAATAAGGGAAATAAAAGGGAAGAACAAAAGGTTACTGGAGGAGAAAAGCAAGAGTCTAGTGAAATGAGTCAAATTCTAAATGCTATAAAATGTTTGAATCTTCCTCAGGTAAAGAGTGATAGGAGCCCCACTAAAAATAGGGTCCCTTACCAATCAAATTTTAGTGGACAAAATAGATTGTAGAATTTCCCTTATGGTACTACCTAGAAGGATGGTCAACCTAATGTTCCTCCACCAAGAACACTAATAAAAAAGTGACCCCTGATCCTTTACCCAGAAACTCTATAAATTTGGTAGATCCTAAATTCACTACTGAACCTACCTGGTGTTCGGCTTGTCAACTAAGTCATGCCCCTGAATATTGTGTAGTAGCTTTGTCCTTTTCAAGAAATTAGAATGTAGTGGAAGAGTGTCAAGAATAGGAGGAAACCAATGATGATGTAGGATGTAACATGTCTGATTCATATTTTTTTGACAATGAAGGTTGTAATAGAGATGTAAATGATCAGAGATATTTTCATGGTGTCAATCAGCAGCAAATATTTTCTGATGAAAGTGATGTTGGGGATAATGTATGTAACATGGTAGGTTCAAAGGAAGAAGTGACCTTGAGAAAGCCCTCTAGGGAAGAAATTGACCAAATCACTGCTAATATGGTGGCTCAGATTCAAACTAGAAGTATGGCTCAAGGAATTGAGGGAAATAAAGTGGCTAATATTTTTATAAAGGGGACAGACCATAAGAAAAGGGAAATTGTGAAACCTAAAGAGTCCCCTGCTGTGAAGGGTAAGTTTGCAAATAGAAAATGGGAACCAAGGAAAGGGGGCAACCTAGAGAGTACAGAGTGCTCAAATAATATCTCCAAGAAAAGGGATGGAAAGGTATCACAGAATGTCATTGATCAAGATAAAAGTCATCATAATCTGTTGAATACTTTGGGTAAGCATGATGAGAAAGGGAATGTGAATAATAATAACCTTTTAGATTCTGCTATGGATATGTTTATTTTTTTTGTCTCAAATTAATATTAATGTTCCTCTGTGCAAATTATTGAGAATCCCAGAGCACCGAGATAAAGCCATACAATGGTTGGGGAACACTGAGGTAAAAATAAATTAGAAGTGTAATGAAAATCTTGTTCCTAAGGAAATAAAAAAGAAAAAGATGAAGGAACATGATACTAAAGTGGTTGAGTCTCGAATTTCTCAGATGTTTTTGGATAACTCTATTAATGAATGCCTAGGAAATGTTGAGCCATTTTTCTTAAGCATTTTGGTGAATGGTAAGACCTTGAAGAATTGTATGATTGACTCTGGTGCTTCTAGTACTGTTATGCCTTTTGAAATAATGAAAGAATTAGGTCTAAAGGTTGACACTACTCAAGGAAGATGTTGTGCCATGGATAAGAGGGAATTTATAGTCATAGGCACTATTAGTGCCCTACCCTATAGATTGACAGCCTGTCCAAAAAAAGAACTCACTATGAGTGTAATGGTTGTTGATATACCTCCTCAATATGGCATGTTATTATCTAGAAAATGGAGTGCTACCATGGGAGGAAGTTTACAATGTGACTTATCATTTGCTACCTTTAATATTGATGGAAATTTTGTAAAGATCAACAGAGAGCCAAAAAGAATATATATAATAGTAGAGGAATTTGAGGATGATACAAAAAAATTTGTGGATACAGATGTCAATGCATTTAGAGCTGAGGTCTTAACTCTAAAGAAAAATAAGCAAAGATCTCAGATAGAGATGAAAGTTGATACAAAGATAGATAAAGGTGACTTATGGGCCATGTTCTTTGACATTTCTTATTGCAAAGATGGAGTAGGTGTAGGTATTTTGTTAATCTCTCCTGCTAGTGTAACCTACAAATTTTCTTTCATATTGAATTTCCCCTATACTAATAATCCAATAGAATATGAGGCCTTTTTGTTAGCACTTAGACTGGCTCATAAGCATGGGATAAAATGTATACATGTGATAGGGGATTCTGAGTTAGTTGTATCTCAGGTGAGAAATATTTATGTGTCAAAGAATAAAAGGTTAAAATAGTATAGAAATGCAGTATGAGATACGATTGAGTGCTTTGATGCATTTGGGATAATTTGGAAGGATAGATCTAATAATAAGATGGCTAATCTACTGGCAAATATAGCCATAAAACCTAATGATATTACATTTGTTGGTATATCTAAAATTGAGACTTAGACCAGAACCTTCTGTGCCTGACAATGTCCAAAATTGGAAAATATTTGATGATGATAACGATATTTTAAGGTTTTTGAATTGTGAACATATGTTATCAGGGCAAGAGATTGATTGTGCAGCATATGTAGAGAACATAGATGGAAGAGACATTGTTTTTGGACAAGAAGTTGTGCAATTGAAAACAAATAGAATACCAAAAGGTTCAGTTGTCTTGGAAATTTTCTTTGACAATCATGATAGATCTCAAATGTATACTAGTGAATATAATGCTAAGGATTTGGAGGAGATAAATTTGGAAACTAAAGAAACCCTTAAGAAGGTGTATACTGCTAAAAAATTGTCTCCTAAGATATGATAGGGTTTGATAGGTCTGCTAAGAAAGTATAGACATGTGTTTGCATGGTCATATGATGACCTAAAGGCCTATAGGGAAGATCTATTTCAACATGAAATCCCTTTGAAATTAGATGCTAAGCCTTTTAGACAAAAGACAAGGCCAATAAATCCAACCCTAGCTCCCAAAATGCAGGAAGAACTAATTAAGTTAAGAGATGCTGGCATCATTAAGCCTATCAGAAATTCTTCTTGGGTATCAAATCTGGTACCAGTAAGAAAGAAAAATGGAGATATAAGGTTATGTGTTGATTTTAGGAATCTCAAGATATATTCATTAAAGGATAATTATGGTTTGCCAAATATGGAAGCAATGTTGCAAAGGGTCACTGGTTCAGAATTGATGTCCATGATGGATGGTTTTTCAAGATACATTCAAGTGGTTGTCAAAGAATCAAAACAGTTTAAAACTTCCTTCATCACTCCATGGGGTACATATGTCTATGTTAGGATGCCTTTTGGGCTTAGTAATGTTGGACTAGCTACTTTCCAAAGGGCCATGGATGTGGGTTTTTCTGATATCATTGACAAATTTCTAGCTATGTATCAGGATAACCTTACTACCTAATCCAAGGATGAAAATGATCATTGCATGCACTTAGAGAAGGTAGTTATTAGAGCCCTTAAATATGGAATATCTTTAAATCCAAGGAAATGTAACTTTGGTGTCACTAAAAGAAAATTGTTAGGACACCTAGTTGGCAAGCATGGAGTGAGGACTGACCCTGAAAGGGTAGAAGCAATAGATAAGATCCAGAAACCCAAGAGTGTTAAAGGTATCAAGTCATTTTTTGGATAGATAAATTTTCTTAGGAGATTTGTCACTAATTTTGCAAAAGTCAGTAGGCCTATATGGAGAATGTTAAAAAAGGGATCTAAAATAAAATGGGAAGGTGAACCTAGTATTGCATTTCAAAAAATTAAGCAAGCCATTAAAGATGCACCTGTTCTCAGAGCCCCTGATTATGACAAACCAATGCACATATTTTCTTTTGCCTCATTTCAAACTGTGGCTATAGTACTATTACAAAAAAATGAAGAGGGTTATGAAAAACCCATTGCATTCTTTAGCAAATCATTGCAAGTAGTTGAGTTAAAATATAATATTAATGAAAAACATGCATATGCATTGGTCAAAGGAGTTAAGGACTTCAGATTTTATTTAATGGGTGCTACAGTTATTGCTTTTGTCCCCACTACTATTGTGAAAGACAATTTGTCATAGAAAGAAGTATTTGGCAGGAGGTGTAGACGAATCAATAAAATACAAGAGTTCAAAATTGATATCCAGATCACTAAATTGGTCAAAGGTCAAGATTTAGCCAAGTTCATGGCAGATACAAATTTAGAGGCAAACCAAATTAACCAATTGGATGATAGTTGCAGAGAAGACCTCTATGATAAGGGCATCTGTGACTGGTACAAAGATGTAATTTATTATTTGCAAAAAATGAAGTCACCACCAGGGTTAACTGATAATCAAAGGAGATCCCTTAAGTTGCATGCTATAAGATATGTTATAGTATAAGGATAGTTATGGTGGACAAGTATGGAAGGAGTACTTTTGAAGTGTGTAGATAAAACTGAGGCTACAAGGATTTTGAAAGATATGCATGAAGGTGTGTGTGGAGCTCATTATATGGCTAAAACCACAGCCCACAAAGTCCTTAGATCTAGTTTTTGGTGCCCAACACTCTTTGAAGATGATCATGAACTTGTTAATACATGTGATGCTTGTCAAAGATTCAGTGGAAAATTGAATTTTTTTTGAAATTTACCACTAAGACCTATAGAAGTACAGGCACCATTTCAGCAATGGGGGATTGATTTCATAGGTGAAATCTCAAACAAATCTAGTGCTGGACATTCCTTGATTCTAGTGGCAACTGATTACTTCACCAAATGGGTTGAAGCAATCCCTACCAAGAATGCTACAAGTAAAGTGGTGATCAATTTTATCTTGAATAACATTATAACTAGATTTGGTTGCCCACAGAAGATAATTACTGATAATGCTATGTGTTTTAGATCTGATGAATACAAAGAGTTTTGTAGAAAATATGGCATTACAGAATATACATCCTCACTTTATCATCCTCAAGGGAATGGTTAGGAAGAATCGAGCAATAAGAGCATATTAAAGATTATCAAAAGAATTCTAGGGGAAAAATAGAAGGCATGGGATTCAAAATTACCACTAGCCCTATGGGCTGATAGGGTTATTGTTAGAAAGGCCATTGGTTGTACCCCATTTGACCTAGTTTCTGGTATATAGGCCAAACTTCCCTAGACTATTCTAAGGGAGATGTATAAATTCATTCAGTTATATCAAGATGATATAATTGATGAGATGCAACTTAGACTGGATGACATCAAATAGTTAGAGCAGACAAGAAAAGATTCCTTTTTTCAAAATGCTAAGCTCCAATCATAGATGAAGCACTTATATGATAAAAGGTCCTTTGGGAGAAATGTTGAAATAGGAGATATGGTATTGATGTGGAATGCCAGAATGGAAGATAAGGGGAAACATGGAAAATTTGACCCAATCTGGCTTGGCCCATATGACATTTATGATAAAAACGGAGAAGATTCATATTTCTTGAGGGAAATAACTAGATGTATTCTTGAATTGCCAGTTCATGGACAATTCTTGAAGATGTACTTTTCTTAAAAGTATTTGTTTTCTTTGAATAGTAGTTTTAGGCTTCCTTGTACATTTTGGTTTTGTTCTTGTGTGTTGTTTTGTGTTCTTTGAAGAAGTTGTCATTCTTACACCAAGTATGTGGTCTACTCTCCCATAGATTCTAAATTCTTGCATAGACCTAAATAGTTTATCATCCCCAGACAAAGCCACTGTTAGTCTGATTTTTCATAGTATAGAAAACTTCTGATACTTGGGTGAAAAATCATTTTAAGTCTTTGAATTATGCAGATTAGGCTTTTATCTCAAGAGATTTTGAAATTTTTTAGGTTACCCTAATTATGCCCTATTCCATGTGTTTCTTTTTTCCTTTTAAATTCTTAGGGTTTATCTCTCAAATCATTCATGAAAAAGCCCAAGTATGTGAGAAACCCTTATGCTTGTGTTTTGGTGTTGCCCTAGTCTTTGAAAGTTCAAAAGGATGTGATTTCAATTTTTTTTGGTGGAGTGTGTTTATCCTAAAGGTTATTTACATCAGAATAACCTTTTAATCTTTTTAATCTTTTGGTAATCTTTATTGAGTTGTTTTAATTGAAAGAAGGGCCAAATCATAGTATACTTTCAGTACCGTAGATCTTCTCAAGATCAAGGTTTCCCACATTCTCGCAGTATCAAGTTGCAAGATTTTTAAATAATGTGGGGAAACACATTTGTGACACGTAGCCCCTGCTGACATTCAAAACTTAGTGCACATAAAAAAGGCTATTATTTGTCAAAATTGATCAGTACCTTGTGCACGTTTTATTTTCCTGCACTGTCATTGGTTGTCAATTAATAAAAAGTTTTACCTTATGATCAAAGTCACCAACCATGGATCTTGACTAGATCTAGGGTTCCTACATTCCCAAATTATGAAGTTGTGTGACTTTTAAATAATGCAAGGAAGTGGGCATTTGACACATTGCATAGAGTGACATCATGGGCCCGCCTTTCTCAAAAAAGTAATAACAGTGTATCTTTCATGGCAAGCTATCAGATGACATGGAATACAAAGAATTTCTTCTATTGGTCTGATCAGTTGACTAGATCCACAATTATTTCAAGATTTGATCACCATCAATTAGGGTAAGATCGACGAAGCCTACATTCTTGCAATATGGAATTACTTGATATTTAAATAATGTGGGAAAATAGGCATGGTGGGACCTAGACTAAGCTTTAGGAAGTACGTCGAGTCATGCCATGTTGGAAGGGATTAAATGTAATGAAGCACGCTCATTGGTGGTGGGTGACAAGTGTGCCAAGTTGGAAGCAGCAATGTCATGGGTGCGAAAAATTTAATTACTCTCAGAGCACATGAATTAAAAGGTAATTTTTCATTGGTCAAGTTAACTTAGTGGGCCACCAAATAAAGAAATCTTGGTTCACCATCGATTAGGATGAGATCGATGATGCCTGCATTCCTACATTATCAAGATGTGAGGTTTTTAAATAATGTAGGCAAGCGAGCTTCTGATGTGTGGCTGGGGATCCAAAAGTTTCAAAAGGCTTTCTACTTTTGAAAGAAAACTATTTGATCTATGGGAAATCAACGGGTGAAATTAAAATTTCAAAATTCAGCATGAAATAATGGTTGCAGGAATTAATATGATACAGAGTTTCCTTTGTGCGACCTCAATGCTCTAATATAACATCTAAATTGGCCAATGTTGAAGCACAAATTGTAGGTTTTCTCAAAGTGAAAGGATTTCTAGAGCTAGGGCACAAAATTCCTCAAGGACTTCAGAAAATTTGTAGAGAAAATTGCAAAAAAGAAGAGCAAATTTGAGCAGGTAAGTGATCTATAACTAGTAGAAATCAAGAATTTTCTAAGTAAGATTTAAAGATTTTAGAAGAAACTAAATATTCTAAAAGGGGTATGTAGATGATTTTCTGGAACAATTTCCTTTGTCAATTCATGAGATAACTAAAGGGAGGGAGTTGATTCCTAAGAACCCTAGAGTGGCCGTAGCAAAGGGTTTCTATGACAAAGCTAATTGGGTACGAGATGCTCAGGTATCCATGGGAGGTTTGGAATTATTTAGAAAATGGATTTCAGAGCAAAAACTAGATACTCCTCTGAGCAATGTCTGGGAGTTTGATATTGGAAAATTAATAGTCCCTACAGTTTACTTCGATAGTGATTTATTAATGGATTTGGCCAAGATGTATGACCCAATTACAAGGTGGGTAAAAAATCATGCTAGAGTAAACCTCTTTAGGGTTTGCCCTGAATTAATTAGAGAAGTTTTCAATCTTAACCCTAACCATGCTGTGCATGAAACTATTGATATGGGTGATTTTCAAGCAAGGTATGATGCACAAAAAATCTACTTGAAAAGGGGGCCACTATAGGAGCATGCTGCTAAAGTTGGTACTTTGCCTGTGATTACTCCCAGCACCCTAGAGCCACTATTGAAAAGATATTTTAACATTAGGGATCAAGCATTGTATGTTTCTCTATGTTAGATTTTTGGAGTGGATGAAGTAGAACAAATCTTAGGCTCAATTTTCCTCATCATGGCACAAACTCTCCAATCTGGAATGAGCACTATTCTAGATTTTGCAACTTTTCTTGCAAGAGAAATTCACAATGGTTTGATGGGGATAGAAAAGGGAAAAGTAAATAAACCTTTCTATGAGTATTCAATGCTTATGCATATATGTTTGCATAAGGGACTTGCTTTCTTTTCCAAGGGTATGGAGCTAGAGACAACTAGGGATGGAGAAAAGAATCCAGTACAGTTATGGAGTGTGGATATGACCTCAGAAGCCATAGGTACCAGTTATGTGAGGTTTGATAGCTATTTCACATCAAATTTTAGACTACTTTTGAGAGGAGATAGCCCTAGAATTCCACAAGCATTGTTAGAATTGGTCAAACCGAAGGACCATGCTAAAGGGCTACTTTTCAGTCATAACTGGGGGGATATAATTCCTTACAATGTTTCAACAGTGATAAGAATATATGGTTTTTTGGGAAAACCTCATGTGCTACCATTTCATGTGCCTTCGAAGATAGGGATAGCTGAGATGTTATAGAAAATAGGCACCATAGATGAGAGGGAATTGTCTAGGAAGGGCACATTTTTTTCAATTGTTACTGTGGCCCACGATTTTGATTTTGTAAGGAAAGGTTGGAAGCATGTAAATTTGTTTTTAGACAGATATAACAAGGCAGAATCTCATGCTAGGTTTATTGATCTTGAAGGATTCTATGATGCCTTCAGGGAGAGAATAAAAGCATCCCGCATGGTCCAACAAATTTACTATCTTGAAGATGTGATTAGAAATGTTTTTACCTTACAAGAACTGGAATTGAAAAAGGAAAAATGGATAGTATTTAGCAAAATCCTTGATTTCATCAATGCTTTTCACCCCCACTATGACCCATTAAAAGAAAAGAAATACTGGGGAACCAAGATGCAGGCCTTGATGAATAATTTTGCAGAGATAATACAAGCTATGAATGAAAAGAAGGCTACATATGTTGAGGTATATCTAGACAGGGTTGCAGAAGTGCAGAAGAGAATTAACAACAAAAACATAGCAGCTTGTGGCCAATACACCTTGCAAATAAGGTCAGGTTATGTGATGATCCTGAATGTGCAACAGGGTCCTCTTCATCAAGGAAAAAGACCAAGAAGTCCACTTACAACAAGTGCTCCAAAAAGGCAAAAGTTAGAACAAGGGTCTTCTTCTTCTTAGCTAGAGCAATACTCCCCAAGCCAGTCCCCAATCCAGATAGATGATGAAGCATCTTTAAGTGAACAACTTAGAAAAATTGGTGGAGCAGGGGATGTAAATGTGACTTCCACTGATCTGGAGATTGGGGAACCACAAGAACCCCCTACACCTTCCTTGGAGCTCACTGTTGCTGATTATCAAGGTAAGGAAATTGATCTTATAGTTGCCCAAGCCTCTGAAAGGTTTATAAATGATGAAAATTTTGTGAAATCTAGGGCATTTTCATAGTTTTTGTGGAGGTTAAATATAGGCAATTTTGAAAAAGCTTGTGAAAAGATAAGGGTAGAGCAACCGTATAAACTAGACTCTATCATTAAAGAAGAGGTAAAATCAAAGTTTTTGAGTGATTTTTCCTGATTGACACCTGAGGCCTGGAGGCAATTAGTTAAGCAATCAAGAATCCTTATCTTACCTGAATGGGATATAGTGAATGCTATGGTTTTTGATTTAGTAAGAAAACAAAAGGATATCCTATTACAAATTGAAGAAGAGATACTACAAGCTCATAGAGGCATCAAATTTAGGGATGACCACCAAGCCCTTGTGATTTGTTCTATTGAGAAAAGGGATAAAACAAGGATACAGGAAATCTCCACTGCAGAACATACTGGTGCATTGACAATCTTCAGGGCTGGTGAAGTTGGCAGCAAAAAGATAATTGGGATGGCTGCAAAAATGCTAAAATTTGGTAGTGTAGTGTCTGAACAAGAAGAGGATAAGTTTGCCTAGTTAAATGGTAGATTTGAAGAAGTGATCAAGACATATGAAGAAAGGGGCATACAGATACAAAAATTGGAGAATCAGGCATCTCAAATGGAGAAAATGTTGGCGAAAAGAAAAATAGAAGAGTCTAATAGACCCAAGATTGTGTACCCTCCCAAGCCACCTATTGAGACTTTCAAATCCACTCCCATTATTGAGGTACCTGATACCCCTGAAAGGCCTCAATTCTACATTGCAGAGGATTTTGAAGAAGAGAAAGCAAAGCTTTATGAGTTGCATGTAGAATTAAAAAATCAATATGAAGAGAAATTGAGGCAGGCTGTGATGTATTTAATGGATAGGATAGATTGGTTAATTTATTTTCATCAATTGGCAAGGATTGCATCCATTAGGGATGAATTGCAGAGAGATGAAGATAGGTTGAGGCCTCTTGTGTAGAAATAGAGGGAGAGAAACAATGATAATACAATTATGTGCATATCTATCATCCAAATACCTTGTCATCAAATAGAGAAGATTTTTTATTTATTGAATAAATTAGAAGGTTTTGATAACAAAAAAGATTCTTTTCAAAGAAGATTAACAAAATTTTTTTTCTAGATATATGGCTGAAAACCTTATTCTGTTTGCTTGTGCTTTAAATACTATTGACAAAATAAAGGAAAAAGAAGAATAGAAAAAGGAGTTGGATGAGATATCTTGTGAAAGGATGAATTATATTGTTAATGAAAATAGCTATAGGCTATGGCCAAAAACAACTGAGGAACTGGTAAAAGTATAACTATTTTATAATGCCATCAAAAAGTATTTTTTTGATTTAGAGGTAGTTGCAACTTCTTTAATAACTGTACAAAGAGAGGTACTAAGTTTTGATTGGCCAGAGGAAACTACTTATCATGAATGGAGAAAAAAATTTATGTCAGAAGAGCAATTGTTACAAGATAGTGAAGCAGAAGAAGAGGAGGAGGAAAATGGCAAAGTAAAAGTTACCTTCACGGTTAATGATGAAGACAAGAAAAATCCCTAGATTAAAGTAAGTTTGCAAGTAATGACAGATGATCATCACTTTCAAGTTTAATGACCACTTACTCTGAGGAGGAAGAATTAATAAAAGAACCATAGCTCTTGTCTCAATCAATGAAAATATAATAGAAAAGGACCCACCAAGGAATGTTCGATGTGATAGCCTTTTTGTTATTCATAGTTTTTCCCTTTTATTATAGATGTATGTGAAAATCTTTTAAAGGACACCTATCAATCACATCTACCCTTTGCTTGTTGTAGCTCATGTCTATATAAGTGAGTTTTCAAGGCAATGTGATGGTCTGAGACTTGTATAATTTTTGTTTTCTCTCAAGAAAAGTACATTTAGTTGGTCCAATAGAGTGTAGCTGATTTGAGTTTTTTTCTATTGTAGATTTTGATAACATAATGAATGACAAAAATAGCAACCAATTCTGGGCTTTCAATTGGTTTTCTATTGGTTACTATATCAATCATATGAAAAGGATAATACAAAAGGGTATTTACACTATATTTGTGTCATCAATTTCTATCTCCAAATTATGGGTTTGTATACTTTGAAGTCATTTAAATAAGGTTTAATTGGCTGAATGCAATCTGGATGGGTTGTATACTGATTTCATTGTTGCTCTTAATTCCAGAAATTATATAAATGCTTCAGTAAATTAGTAGGTTTTGTGAAATCATGAAGGGGTATTTCATAAGAATGGAGATGGGTGATTATAATTGATTAATTCATTTACAAGTTATCTAAATTAGATCTCCCACTAATAGTTAATTCTTTGCCCAATGGATAAGGCACTGGTCTCATGAGTCAGAAGTAAGAAGGATGAATTCTACTGCTACATATCAAATCAATTTATAAAATCAAAATAATTTTTCATTCAATTTTTTTCAAAATTATAAGTGCTGGTCAATGCTCATTTATATCTATTCTCTGAGTCTCAGGTAGCTGCTATTTCCAAGAATATTTGTAAATTCAAGGAGAATGATGACCAGATCTGTTGACAAGGGTGCATACAAGTTTGAAAATATTGAAAGAATAGAGGTAAATTGCACATGTGTTAGTGGGTAATAGATAAGAATCAGAATGAAACTAAAAGAATCTCTACACAGCAGTTTGCATTAAAATTATCCCTAGGTACACCCACCTTGGTTTAGTAGAGCCAAAAGACTAGGAAACCATCCCTTTGTTTTGTTGAAGTTGGGTCCAAATGGTTTACTCATATAGATGATAATGGGAATTAGTTGATCGTTAGGTTGTGTGAGTGTTATCATTTTGGTATTGAACATTTTGTTGTTCAGTAGTTTTAAAACACCAACAAAATTGTGACTCTACTTGGGAATTACTCTTAGTGTTGTCATAAATAGTGAATTTTTAGAGATCTATGTCCCCTTGGGTAGAGTTGCAAGTTTTTATACTGAAGTTTCCTGTGGATTTGGAATTGGTATACATTTTACCTGAGATTGTTACTAAAGGATTTATTATTTGTTTAGTTCTTTTCCCAGTCTGATAGAGTGGGAGGCGATCAAAAGGTTTTAACCACTGTTAAAATTAAGAAAATTGTTGTCACAAATTATGGAGAATAAGAGTAATACACAGGCAAATGTGAAGAAAAATTTGGCCATTAAACTCCAAACTGATCTCCCTCCTATAGGAAGACAAAATTGGGTTGTGAAGGGAAACTAGATGCAGAAGGGGAGCTATTCACAGGACCACTTAGTAGATAAAAATAATGCTCACCATTTTTCTCTTGAAATAGTACCTTTCTCCAAAAGTTCGAGATCTCATCCAACTTTGTCTGATGATGATTTCTACAATACCCCTAAAATGATATGTCAAGAAAAGGTTGTGCAACCACCTGTATTTAGTCTAGAGGTTAGGACTAGCAACAATCTCTTCCAGTGTAGCACAAACCCTTTCATGTCTGATTATTCCCCTTAAAAGGAAAGACCTACGCACATAGAACCTAAAAGTTTTAATGATCAGAAAACATATGGGTCTAAATTTACTATCCTTGATCCTAATGAGAATGAAATATTGAGAGCATAGCTTCTTGAGCAAGAAGCTATTAATAGGAGATTTCAAAAGGAGAGGGAAGAAGTGATTACGAAGAATTATGAAGAAAAACATGAATTACTAAGGAGAATTACTGCTCTGAAAAAGAAAAATGAGATAGCATTTGCTGCCTGGTAGCCTAAGATTGTAGGACAAGTTGAATAGCTTAGGAGGATGGAGCAAAAATTGATGGAATCTCAAAAAATGAATTTAGAGAGACATGTAGTATAGCAATTAAAGAACTACCCTACTCTAGAAGTTGACAACAATATAGTAAAAAGTATGGAACCAATTGTAGGGGCTAAGGACAAAGAAATATAGGAGGAAGCTGGTGTTAGGATTAATGAACTAGTACAATTTGTCCATATTCATGATTCTCTGTCACCTTTAGATATTGAGCTAGAAAAGAAAAGAAAAGAGAGAGATGCTTTAGCTAAGAAATTGGAGATTGCAGAAGATGAGGCCACTATAGCTGAGATGAATAATAAGATCAAGTTCCTAGAAAATGCTAAGAAGCAATCTATAGCTATGCCTAAGGGTAATGTAGATGGTGGATGTGATAAGGCATATCAAGATACTCCTCAAGTATCTTTTCCTCTTTGATCTTCTATTTCACAAAGGATAGATCAAAATAAATCTCATTTTGATGCTAGTACTAGCAATGCTAATGATAATGTCAATGTCAAAAGAAATGTTCCCTCCCATCCTGGGATTGATTTGCAAAGTAGACCTATCCATTTAGACGGATATAGGAAGATATGTTTTGATGGAATTCCTAGTTTTCCTAATCATATACCACAATAAATGAGAAAAAGATTGCCTAAATTTGATGGAAATAATGCTATCCCTTGTGAGGACCATTTGAGGAGTTTTCTTGATATGATGAGTGATTATGAGGTTGACGCTGAAGATGTCATTATGAAATTGTTTGTTTACTTACTAACCAAAGATGCTAGAGAATGGTTCAAGAGGCTTCCTGAATTATCTATTGTTGATTGGAAAGATATTGAGTATTGTTTCAAAGAGAAATATGTTGATAAGAAAAATCAAAGGTATATATTGAGTGAATTCAATAATATTAAGAGGTTGCCTAATGAATTTGTCACTGAATTTAACACTAGATTCAAGAAAAGGATGTATAAGCTGATGCAAGCCATGTAAATTGATGACAAGGTATGTTTGATTACTTATCTAAATGCTTTTGATGGTAAAATGGCATACCAGCTTAGGGATAAGGAGCCTAGGATTTTAAGAGATGCTTTTAGAATTGCTATTAACATAGAAAATAACTTAATAATTTTAGGGAGATTAGAAAGAAAAAGAGATTATCCTAGGTTGTTTGGGAATAAGGGAAATAAAAGGGAAGAACAAAAGGTTACTAGAGAAAAAAAGCAAGAGTCTAATGAAATGAGTCAAATTCTAAATGCTATAAAAGGTTTGAATCTTCCTTAGGTAAAGAATGATAGGAACTCCACTAAAAATAGGGTCCCTTACCAATCAAATTTTAGTAGACAAAATAGATTGCAAAATTTCCCTTATGGTACTACCTGGAAGGATGGTCAACCTAATTTTCATTCCCGCAAGAACACTAATAACAAAGAGACCCCTAATCCTTTATCCAAAAACTCCATAAATTTGGTAGATGATCTTGAATTCACTACTGAACCTACATGGTGTTCTAGTTGTCAACTACCTCATGCCCTTGAATATTGTGTAATAGCTTTTTCCTTTTCTGGAAATCAGAATGTAGTGGAAGAGTGTTAGGAATAGGAGGAAACCAATGATGATGTAGGATGTAACATGTTTGATTTATGTTTTTCTGATAATGAAGGTTGTGATAGAGATGTAAATGATCAAAAATATTTTCATGGTGTTAGTCAGCAACAAGTATTTTCTGATGAAAGTGAGGTTGGGGATAATGTATGTAACATGGTAGGGTCAAAGGAAGAAGTGACCTTGAGAAATCCCTCTAGGGAAAAAATTGACCAAACCATCGCTAATATGGTGGCTCAGGTTTAAACTAGAAGTATGGCTCAAGGAATTGAGGGAAATAAAGTGGCTAGTATTTTTATAAAGGGGACAGACCATAAGAAAAGGGAAATTGTGAAACCTAAAGAGTCCCCTACTATGAAGGGTAAGTCTACAAATAAAAAATGGGAACCAAGGAAAGGGGGCAACCTAGAGAGTATAGAGTGCTCAAATAATATATCCAAGAAAAGGGATGGAAAGGTATCATAGAATGTAATTGATCAAGATAAAAGTCATCATAATTTGTTGAATACTTTTGGTAAGCATGATGAGAAAGGGAATGTGAATAGTGAAAACCTTTTAGATTCTGCTATAGATATGTTTACTATTTTGTCTTAGATTAATATTAAGGTTCCTCTATCTAAATTATTGAGAATCCCAGAGCACCGAGATAAAGGCATAGCATGGTTGGGGAACACTAAGGTAAAAATAAATCAGGAGTGTAATGAAAATCATGTTCCTAAGGAAATAAAAAAGAAAATGATGAAGGAAGATCATACTGAAGTGGTTGTGTCTCAGATTCCTCATATTTTTTTGGATAACTCTATTAATGAATGCCTAAGAAATGTTGAACCATTTTTCTTAAGCATTTTGGTGAATGGTAAGACATTGAAGAATTGTATGATTGACTCTAGTGCTTCTAGTACTATTATGCCTTTTGAAATAATGAAAGAATTAGGTCTGAAGGTTGAAAGTACTCAAGGAAGATGTTGTGCCATGGATAAGAGGGAAGTTATAGTCATAGGCACTATTAGTGCCCTACCCTATAGATTGACAGCCTGTCCAAACAAAGAACTCACTATAAGTGTATTGGTTGGTGATATACCTCCTCAATATGGCATGTTATTATATAGAAAATGGAGTGCTGACATGGGAGGAAGTTTACAATGTCACTTATCATTTTCTACTTTTAATATTGATGGAAATTTTGTAAAGATCAAAAGATATCCAAAAAACATATATATGATAGTAGAGAAAGTTGAGGATGATATGACAAATTTTGTGGATATAGATGTCAATGCATTTAGAGCTAAGGTCTTAACTCTGAAGACAAACAAGCAAAGATCTTAGATAGAGATGGAAGTTGATACAAAGATAGATAAAGGTGACTTATGGGCCATGTTCTTTGATGGTGCTTATTGCAAAGATGGAGCAAGTGTAGGTATTTTGTTAATCTCTCTTGCTGGGGTAACCTACAAATTTTCTTTCACATTGAATTTCCCCTATACTAATAATACAATAGAATATTAGGCTTTGTTGTTAGGACTTAGACTGGCTCATAAGCATGGGATAAAATGTATACATGTGATAGGGGATTCTAAGTTAGTTGTATCTCAGGTGAGAAATATTTATTTGTCAAAGAATAAAAGGTTAAAATAGTATAGAAATGCAGTATGGGAGAAGGATAGATCTAATAATAAGATGGTTGATCTACTAGAAAATATAGCCATAAAACTTGATGATATTACATTTGCTGGTATATCTAAAATTGAGACTCAAACCAGACCCTCTGTGCCTGGAAATGTCCAAAATTTGCAAGTATTTGAGGATGATAAAGATATTTTAAGGTTTTTGAATTGTGAATATATGTTATCACGGCAAGCGATTGATTGTGCAGCATATGTATAGAGCATAGATGGAAGAGACATTGTTTTTGGAAAAGAAGTTGTGCAATTGAAAACAAATAAAATACCAAAAGTTTTAGTTATCCTAGAAACTATCTTTAACAATCATGATAGATCTCAAATGGATACTAGTGAATATAATGCTAAGGATTTGGAGGAGATCAATTTGGGAACTAAAGAAACCCCTAAGAAGGTGTATATTGGTAAAAAACTATCTCTTGAGATAAGATTGGGTTTGATAGGTCTGCTAAGAAAGTATAGACATGTGTTTGCATGGTCATATGATGACCTAAAAGCCTATAGGGAAGATCTTTTTCAACATGAAATCCATTTGTAATTAGATACTAAGCCTTTCAGACAAAAGCAAAGGCCAATAAATCCAACCCTAGCTCCCAAAATGCAAGAAGAATTTATTAAGTTAAGAGATGCTGGCATCATTAAGCCTATCAGACATTCTTCTTGGGTATCGAATCTGGTACCAATAAGAAAGAGAAATGGAGTTATAAGGTTATGTGTTGATTTTAGGAATCTCAACATATCTTCAATAAAGGATAGTTATGGTTTCTCAAATATGGAAGAAATGTTGCAAAGGGTCACTGGTTCAGAATTGACTTCCACAATGGATGCTTTTTCAGGATACAATCAAGTGGTTGTCAAAGAATCGGAATAGTTTAAAACATCCTTCACCACTCCATGGGGTGCATATGTCTATGTCAGGATGCCTTTTGGCCTTACTAATGCTGGAGCTACTTTCCAAAGGGCCATGGATGTGGCTTTTGCTGATATCATTGACAAATTTTTGGTTGTGTATCAGGATGACCTTACTGCCTACTCCAAGGATGAAAATTATCATTGCATGCACTTAGAGAAGATATTTATCAGAGCTCTTAAATATGGAATATCTTTAAATCCAAGGACATGTAACTTTGGTGTCACTAAAGGAAAATTGTTAGGACACCTAGTTGGCAAGCATGGACTAAGGATTGACCCTGAAAGGATAGAAGGAATAGATAAGATCCAGAAACCCAAGAGTGTTAAAGGTATCTAGTCATTTTTTGGATAGATAATTTTTCTTAGGAGATTCATCACTAATTTTGCAGAATTCAGTAGGCCTATATTGAGAATTTTAAAAAAGGGATTTGAAATAAAATGGGAAGGTGAACCTAGTATTGCATTTCAAAAAATTAAGCAAGCCATTAAAGATGCCCCTATTCTCAGAGCCCTTGATTATGACAAACCAATGCACATATTTTCTTTTGCCTCATTTCACACTATGGCTGCAGTACTATTATAGAAAAATGAAGAGGATTATGAACAACCAATTGCATTCTTTAGCAAATCATTGCAAGCAACTAAGTTAAAATAGGATATTAATGAAAAATAGGCATATGCATTGGTCAAAGGAGTTAAGGCCTTTAGATGTTATTTAATGGGTGGTACAGCTATTGCTTTTGTCCCCACTATTGCTATTTAAGACATTTTCCCACAACAAGAAGTATCTGGCATGAGGTGTAGATGGATCAATAGAATACAAGAGTTCAACATTGATATCCAGATCACTAAATTGGTCAAAGGTAAAGGTTTAGCCATGTTGATGGTAGATGCAAATTTAGAGGCAAACCAAATTAACCAATTGGATGATAGTTGCAAAGAAGACCTTTGTGATATGGGCATCTCTAACTGCTACAAAGATGTAATTTATTATTTGTAAACAATGATGTCCCCACCAGGGTTAACTGATAATCAAAGGAGATCCCTTAAATTGCATGCTATAAGATATGTTATAGTAAAAGGATAGTTATGGTGGAAAAGTATGCAAGGAGTAGTTTTGAAGTGTGTGAATGAAACTAAGGCTACAATGATTTTGAAAGATATGCATGAAGGTGTGTGTGGAGCTCATTAAATGGCTAAAACCACAGCCCACAATGTCCTTAGATCTAGTTTTTGGTGGCCAACACTCTTCAAAGATGCTCATGAATTTTTTAAGACATGTGATACTTGTCAAAGATTCAGCAGAAAATTAAAATTTTCTAAAAATTTACCACTAAGACTTGTACAAGTATAGGCACAATTTCAGCAGTGGGGGATTGATTTCATATTTGAAATCTCAAACAAATCCAGTGGTGGACATTCCTGGATTCTGGTGGCAATTGATTACTTCACCAAATGGGTTGGAGCAATCCATACCAAGAATGCTACAAGGAAAGTGGTGATCAATTTTATCTTGAATAACATTATAACTAGATTTGGTTTCCCAAAAAAGATAATTACTAATAATGCTATGTGTTTCAGATGTGATGAATACAAAGAGTTTTGCAAAAAATATGGCATTACAGAATATACATCCTCACCTTATCATCCTCAAGGGAATGGTAAAGTAGAATCGAGCAATAAGAGCATATTAAATATTATCGAAAGAATTCTAGGGGAAAAAAAGAAGGCATGGGATTCAAAATTGCCACTAGTCCTGTGGGCTAATAGGGTTACTATTAAAAAGGCAATTGGTCGTGCCCCATTTGACCTAGTTTCTGGTATACAGGCCAGACTTCCCCAAAATAATCTAAGGGAGATGTATAAATTCATTCAGTTATATGAAGATGATATCATTGATGAGAGAAACTTAGACTTGGTGACATCAAACAGTTAGAGGAGACAAGAAAAGATTCCTCTGTTCAAAATGTTAAGCTCCAATCATAGATGAAGCACTTATATGATAAAAGGGCCTTTGAGAGAAAGTTTGAAATAGGAGATATGGTACTAATGTGGAATGCTAGGATGGAAGATAAGGGGAAATATGGAAAATTTGACCCAATCTAGCTTGGTCCATATGAAATCTGTGATAAAAATGGAGAAGATTCATATTTCTTGAGGGAAATAACTAGATGTATTCTTGAATTGCCAGTTCATGGACAATTCTTGAAGAGGTACTTTTCTTAAAAGTATTTTTTTTCCATGAATACTAGTTTTAGGCTTCCTTGTACATTCTAGTTTTGTTCTTTTGTGTTGTTTTGTGCTCTCTAAAGAAGTTGTCATTCTTACACCAAGTATGTGGTCTGCTCTCCCATAGATTCTGAATTCTTGTATAAACCTAAATAGTCTATCATCCCCATATAGAGCCACTGTTGGTTTGATTTTCACAGTATAGAAAACTTTTGATACTTGGGTGAAAAATCATTTTAAGTCTTTGAATTATGCGAATTAGTGTTTTATCTCAAGAGATTTTGAAAGTTTTTAGGTTACCCTAATTATTCCCTATTCCATGTGTTTCTTTTTTCCTTTTAAATTCTTAGGGTTTGTCTCTCAAATCATTCATGAAAAAGCCTAAGTATGTGAGAAACCCTTATGCTTCTGTTTTGGTGTTGCCCTAGTCTTTGAAAGTTCAAAAGGGTGTGATTTCAATTTTTTTTGGTGGAGCGTGTTCATCCTAAAGGTTATTTACATCAGAATAACCTTTTAATCTTTTTAATCTTTTGGTAATCTTTATTGAGTTGTTTTAATTGAAAGAAGGGCCAAATCACAGTATACTTTCAGCACCGTAGATCTTCTCAAGATCAAGGTTTCTCTCATTCTTGCATTATGAAGTTGCGAGATTTTTAAATAATGTAGGGAAATGCATTTGTGACATGTAGCCCCTATTGATGTTCAAAACTCAGTGCGCATAAAAAAGGCTCTTATTTGTCAAAATTGGTCAGTACCTTGTGCATGTTTTATTTTCTTGCGCTATCATTGGTTGTCAATTAATAAAAAGTTTTACCTTATGATCAAAGTCAACAACCATGGATCTTATCTAGATCTAGGGTTATCACATTCCCACATTATGAAGTTGTGCAACTTTTAAATAATGTGGGGAATCAGGCATTTGACAAATTGCATAGAGTGACATAATGGGCCCACCTTTCTTAGAAAAGTAATAGCAGTGTATCTTTCATGGCAAGCTATCAGATGACATGGAATACAAAGAATTTCTTCTATTAGTTTGATCAATTGACTAGATCTGTAGTCATTTCAAGATTTGATCATCGTGAAATAGGGTAAGATCAACGAGGCCTACATTCTCGCAATATGGAACTACTTGATATTTAAATAATGTGGGAAAATGGGCGTGGTGGGACCTAGACTAAGCTTTAGGAAGTATGCCGAGTCATTCCACGCTAGAAGGGATTAAATATAATGAAGCACGCTCACTGGTGGTGGGTGGTAGGTGTGCCAAGTTGGAAGCGAAAATGTCATGGGCATGGAAACTTTAATTATTGTCAGAGCACATGGATTAAAAGGTGATTTTTCATTGGTCAAGTTAATTTAGTGGGCCTCAAAATAAAGAAATATTGGTTCACCATTAATTAGGATGAGATTGACGATGCCTACATTCCTGCATTATCAAGATTCAAGGTTTTTAAATAATGCGGGCCAACAAGCTTCTGATGCGTAGTTGGGGATCCCAAAGTTTCAAAAGGCTTTCTACTTTTGAAACAAATCCATCTGATCTATGGGAAATCAACAGGTAAAATTAAAATTTAAAAATTCAGCATGAAATAATGGTTGCAGTAATTAATATGATATAGAGTTTCCTTCGTGCGACCTCAATGCTCTAATATAACATGTAAATTTTCCATTGTTGAAGCAAAGATTGTAGATTTTCTCAAAGAAAAAGGATTTCCAGAGCTAGGGCACAAAATTTCTCAAGGACTTTAGAAAATTTGTAGAGAAAATTGCAGAAAAGAAGAGCAAATTTTAGCAGGTAAGTGATCTATAACTAGTAGAAATCAAGAATTTGCTGAGTAAGTTTTAAAGATTTTAGAAGATGCCTCCACAGAAGGATTTTTTTTGGCAAACTGAATATTCTAAAAGGGGTATGCACGATGATTTTCTAGAAAAATTTCCTTTGGTAGTTCATGATATAATTAAAGGGAGGGAGTTGATTCCTAAGAACCCTAGAGTGGCCATAACAGAGGGTTTCTATGACAAGGCTAATTGGGTACGAGATGCTCAGGTATCCATGGGAGGTTTGGAATTATTCAAAAAATGGATTTTAGAGCAAAAACTGGATACTCCTTTGAGCACTTTTTGGGAGTTTGATATTGCAAAATTAATAGTTCGTACAGTTTTCTTCGATAGTGATTTATTAATGGATTTGGCCAAGAAGTATGACCCAATTATAGGGTGGGTAAAAAATCATGCTAGAGTAAATGTCTTTAGGGTTTTCCTTGAATTAATTAGAGAAGTTTTCAAACATAACCCTAACCATGCTATGCATGAAACTATTGATATGGGTGATTTTCAAGCAAGGTATGATGCACAAAAAATCTACTTGAAAAGGGGGTCACTACAGGAGCATGCTACTAAAGTTGGAACTTTTCCTGTGATTACTACCAGCACCCCAGAGGCACTATTGAAAAGATATTTTAACATTACGGCTCAAGCATTGTATGTTTCTCTTTGTAAGATTTTTGGAGTGGATGAAGTAGAACAAATCCCAGGCTCAATTGTCCTCATCATGCCACAAACTCTCCAATTTGGAATGAGCACTATTCTGGATTTTGCAACTTTTCTTGCAAGAGAAATTCACAATGGTTTGATGGGGATAGCAAAGGGAAAAGTAAATAAACCTTTATGTGAGTATTCAATGCTTATGCATATATCTTTGCATAAGGGACTTTCTTTCTTTTCTAGGGGTATGGAGCTGGTGACAAGTAGGGATGGAGAAAAGAATCTAGTACAATTATGGAGTGTGGATATGACCTTAGAAACCATAGGTTCTAGTTATGTGAGGTTTGATAGGTATTTTGCATCAAAGCTTAGACTTCTTTTGAGAGGAGATAGCCCTAGATTTCCACAAGCATTGTTAGAATTGATCAGACTGAAGGACCATGCTAAAGGGCTACTTGTCAGTCATAATTGGGGGGATATAATTCCTTACAATGTTTGAACAGTGACAAGAATATATGGGTTTTTGGGAAAAACTCATGTGCTACCATTTCATGTGCCTTTGAAGATAGGGATAGCTAAGATGTTATGGCAAATAGGCAACATAGATGAGAGGGAGTTGTCTAGGAAGGGCACATTTTTTTCAATTGTTACTGTGGCCCACGATTTTATTTTTATAAGGAAAGGTTGGAAGCATCTGAATTTTTTTTAGACAAATGTAATATTGCAGAATCTCATGCTAAGTTTATTAATCTTTAAGGATTCTTTGATGTATTTAAGGAGAGAATAAAAGCTTCCCGCATGGTCCAACAAATTTACTATCCTGAAGATGTGATTACAAATGTTGTTACCTAAGAAGAACGAGAATTGTAAAATGAAAAATGGATAGTATTTAGCAAAATCCGTGATTCCATCAATGCTTTTCACCCCCACTATGACCCATTAAAATAAAAGAAATATTGGGGAGCCAAGATGCAGGCCTTGATGAATAATTTTGCTTAGATAATACAAGCTATGAATGAAAAGAAGGCTACACATGTTGAGGTATATCTAGACAGGGCTACAAAAGTGCAGAAGAGAATTAATAGCAAAAACATAGTAGCTCCTAGCCAATACATGTTGCAAAGAAGGTCATGTTATGTGATGATCCAGAATGTGCAATAGGGTCCTCTTCATCAAGGAAAAAGACCAAGAAGTCCACTTACAATGAGTGCTCCAGAAAGGCAGAAGTTACAACAAGGGTCTTCTTATTCTTAGCTAGAGCAATACTCCCCAAGCCAGTCCCCAATCCAGATAGATGATGAAGCATCTTTAAGGGAACAACTTAGAAAAATTGGTGGAGCAAGGGATGTAATTGTTACTTCCACTAATCTGGAGATTAGGGAACCACAACAACCCCCTACACCTTCCTTGGAGCTCACTGTTGCTGATTATCAAGGTAAGGAAATTGATCCTATAGTTGCACAAGCCTCTGAAAGGTTTATAAATGATGAATTTTTTTTGAAATCTAGGGCATTTGCATAGTTTTTGTGGAGGTTAAATATAGGCAATTTTGAAAAAGCTTGTGAAAAGAAAAGGGTAGAGAAACCGTATAACTCAGACTCTATCATTAAAGAAGAGGTAAAATCAAAGTTTTTGAGTGATTTTTCCCGATTGACACCTGAGGCCAAGAGGCAATTATTTAAGCAATCAGGAATCCTTATCTTACCTGAATGGGATATAGTGAATGCTATGGATTTTGATTCAATAAGAAAATAAAAGGATGTCCTATTATAAACTAAAGAAGAGATACTACAAGCTCATAGAGGAGTCAAATTTAGGGATGACCACCAAGCCCTTGTGATTTGGTCTATTGAGAAAAGGGATAAAACAAGGATACAGGAAATCTCCACTGTAGAACATACTAGTGCATTGACAATCTTCAAGGTTGGCTAAGTTGGTAGCAAAAAGATGATTGGGATGCCTGTAGAAATGCTAAAATTTGGTAGTGTAGTGTCTGGACAAGAAGAGGATAAGTTTGCCTAGTTAAATGCTAGATTTGAAGAAGTGCTGAAGGCATATGAAGAAAGGGGCATACAAATACAAAAACTAGAGAATCAGGCATCTCAAATGGAGAAAATGTTGGGGTAAAGAAAAATAGAAATAGACCCAAGATTGTGTACCCTACCAGTGTACCTATTGAACCTTTCAAATCCACTCCCATTATTGAGGTACCTAATACCACTGAAAGGCCTCAATTCTACACTGCAAAGGATTTTTAAGAAGAGAAAGCCAAGCTTTATGAGTTGCATGTAGAATTAAAAAATCAATATGAAGAAAAACTAAGGCAAGGTATGATGTATTTAATGGATATGATAGATTGGTTAATTTTTTTTGATCAATTGGCAAGGATTGCATCCATTAGGGATGAATTGCAGAGAGATGAAGATAGGTTAAGGACTCTTGTGTAGAAATAGAGGGAGAGAAACAATGATATTACAATTATGTGCATATATGTCATCCAACTACCTTGTCATCAAATAGAGAAGATTTTTTATTTATTAAATAAATTAGAAGGTTTTGATAACAAAAAAAATCTTTTCAGAGAAGATTAACAAATTATTTTTCCTGATATATGGCTGAAAATTTTAGTTTGTTTCCTTGTGCTTTAAAGACTATTGATGAAATAATGGAAAAAGGAGTTGGATGAGATATCTTGTGAAAGGATGAATAATATTGTTAATGAAACTGGCTAATGGCTATGGGCAAAAACAACTGAGGAACTGGTAAAAGTATAGCTATTTTATAATGCCATCAGAAAGGATTTTGTTGAGTTAGAGGTGGTTTCAACTTGTTTAGTAATTGTACAAAGAGAGACACTAAGTTTTGATTGGCCAGAGGACACTGCTTATGATGAATGGAGAAAAATATTTATGTTAGAAGAACAGTTGTTATAGGATGGTGAAACAGAAGAAGAGGAGGAGGAAAATGCCAAAGTAAAATTTACCTTCACGGTTAATGATGAAGACAAGAAAAATCCCTAGATTAAAGTAAGTTTGTAGGTAATCACAGATGATTCATCACTTTTAAGTTTAATGACCACTTACTCTAAGGAGGAAGAATAAATAAAAGAATCAGAGTTCTTGTCTCAGCCAATGAAAATATAATAGAAAAGGACCCACCAAGGAATGTTCGATGTGATAGCCTTTCTGTTATTCATAGTTTTGTCCTTTTATTATAGATGTATGTGAAAATCTTTTAAAGGACACCTATCTACCACATCTGCCCTTTGCATATTGCAACTCATGTCTATATAAGTGAGTTTTCAAGGAAATGTGATGGTCTGAGACTTGTATAATTTTTTTTTTCTCTCAAGAAAAGTACATTCAGTCGGTTGAATAGCGTGTGGTTCATTTGAGTTTTTTTCCATTTTATATTTTGATAACATACTGAACGATAGAAATAACAACCTATTTTGGGCTTTTGATTGGTTTTCTATTGATTACTATATCAATCATATGAAAAGGATAATACAAAAGGGTATTTACACTACATTTGTGTCATCAGTTTCTATCTCCAATTTATGGGTTCGTATACTTTGAAGTCATTTAAATAAGGTTTAATTGGCTAAATGCAATCTGGATGGGTTGTATACTTATTTCATTGTTGCTCTTAATTCAAGAATTTATAAATGCTTTAGTAAATTAGTAGGGTTTGTGAATTCATGAAGGGATATTTCATAAGAATGGAGATGGGTGATTATAATTGATTAATTCATTTACAAGTTATCTAAATTAGATCTTTGATCAATAGTTAATTCTTTTCCCAATGGACAAAGGCACTGGTCTCATGAGTCAAAAGTAAGAAGGATGAATTCTGCTGCTACATATCAAATCAATTTATAAAATTAAAATTAGTTTTCATTCAATTTTGTTCAAAATTATAAGTGTTGGTCAATGCTCATTTATATCTATTCTCTGAGTCTTAGGTAGCTGCTATTTCCAAGAATATTTGTAAATTCAAGGAGAATGATGACTAGATCTACTAACAAGGGATGGATACAAGTTTGAAAATACTGAAAGAATTGAGATAAATTGCATATGTGTTAGTGGGTAATAGATGAGAATTAGAATGAAACTAAAAGAATCTCTACACAGTAGTTTGCATTAAAAGTATCCCTAGGTACACCCACCTTGGTTTAGCAGAGCCAAAAGAGTAGGAAACCATCCTTTGGTTTTGTTGAAGTTGGGTCCAAACGGTTTACTCATATAGTTGATAATGGGAATTAGCTGATCCTTAGGTTGTGTGAGTGTTATCATTCTGGTATTGAACATTTTTTTGTTCAGTAGTTTTAAAACACCAACAAAATGGTGACTCTACTAGGGAATTACACTTAGTTTTTTCATAAATAGTGAATTTTTAAAGATCTTTTTCCCCTTGGGTAGAGATATAGGTTTTTATACTAAAGTTTCCCATGGATTTGGAAGTGGTATAGATTTTGCCTGAGATTTTTACTAAAGGATTTATTATTTGTTTAGTTCTTTTCCTAGTCTAATAGAGTGGGTGGCAACTCAAAAGATTTTAACCAGTGTCAAAATTACGAAAATTGTTTTCCCAAATTATGGAGAATAAGAGAAATACACAGGAAAATGTGAGGAAAAATCTAGCCATCAAACTCCAAACTGATCTCCCTCTTAGAGGAAGATAGAATTAGGCTGTGAAGGGAAACCAGATGCAGAAGGGGAGCTATTCATAGGACCCAGTAGTAGATAAAAATAATGCTCACCATTCTATCATTGAAATAGTGCCTTTCTCCAAAGGTTTGAGATCTCATTCAACTTTGTCTAATGATGATTTCTACAATACCCCTAAAATGATATGTCAAGAAAACATTATACAACCACCTATATTTAGTCTAGAGGGTAGGACTAGAAACAATCTCTTCTAGCATAGCACAAACCCTTTCATGTTAGATTATTCCCCTAAAAAGGTCAGACCTAGGCACCTAGAACTTGAAAGTTTTAATGATGAGAAAACATCTAGGTCTGAATTTACTATCCCTGATCCTAATGAGAGTGAAATATTAAGAGCAGAGCTTGCTAAGAAAGAAGTTGTTAATAGGAGATTTTAGAAGGAGAGGGAAGAAGTGATTATGAAGAATTATGAAGAAAAACATGAATTACTGAGGAGAATTGCTGCTCTGAAAAAGAAAAATTAGATAGCATCTACTGCCTGGCAGCCTAAGATTGTAGGACAAGTTGAACTTTGGAGGCAAGAGCAAAAATTGCTGGAAACTCAGAAAATGAATTTAGAGAGACCTGTAGTATAGCAATTCAAGAACTACCCTGCTCTAGAAGTTGATAACAATAGAGTAAAAAGTATGGAACTAGTTGTAGGGGTTAAGGAAAAAGGAAAATAGAAGGAAGCTGGTGTTAGGATCAATGAACTAGTACAATTTGTCTAGATTCATCATTCTCTATCACTTGTAGATATTGAGCTAGAAAAGAAAAGAAAAGAGAGAGATGTTTTAGCTAAGAAATTGGAGATTGCAAAAAATGAGGTAGCTATAGCTGAGATGAATAATAAGATCAAGTTCCTAGAAAATGCTAAGAAGCAATCTGCAGCTATGCCTAAGGGTAATGTAGATGGTGGATGTGATAAGGCAGATCAAGATACTCCTCAGGTATCTTTTCCTCTTTTATCTTCTATTTCACAAAGGATAGAACAAAATAAATCATGGCGATGCTAGTATTAGCAATGCTAATGATAATGTCAATATCAAAAGAAATGTTCCCTCCCATCTTGGGATTGATTTGCAAAGAAGACCTATCCGTTTAGAATGATATAGGTAGATATGTTTTGATGGAATTCCTAGTTTTCCTAATCCTATACCACAAGAAATGAGAAAAATATTGCCTAAATTTGATGAAAATAATGGTATCTCTTGTGAGGACCATTTGAGGAGTTTTCTTGATATGATGAGTGATTATGAGGTTGAAGCTGAAGATGTCATTATGAAATTGTTTGTTTATTCACTAACTGAAGATACTAGAGAATGGTTCAAGAGGCTCCTTGAATTATCTATTGTTGATTGGAAAGATATTGAGTATTGTTTCAAAGAGCAATATGGTGATAAGAAAAATCAGAGTTATATTCTAAGTGAATTCAATAATATTAAGACGTTGCCTAATGAATCTGTCACTTAATTTAACACTAGATTCCAGAAAAGGATGTACAAGCTGATGCAAGCCAGGAAATTTGATGATAAGGTATGTTTGATTACTTATCTAAATGCTTTTGATAGTAAAATGACATACTAGCTTAGGGATAAGGAGCCTAGGACTTTAAGAGATGCTTTCAAAATTGCTATTAACATAGAAAATAAATTAAGGATTTCAGGGAGATTAGAAAGAAAAAGAGATGATCCTAGGTTTTTTGGGAATAAGGGAAATAAAAGGGAAGAACAAAAGGTTACTAGAGGATAAAAGCAAGAGTCTAGTGAAATGAGTCAAATTCTAAATGCTATAAAAGGTTTGAATCTTCCTCAGGTAAAGAATGATAGGAACCCCACGAAAAATAGGGTCCCTTACCAATCAAATTTTAGCAGACAAAATAGATTGTATAATTTCCCTTATGGTACTACCTGAAAGGATGGTCAGCCTAATGTTCCTCCCCCCAAGAATACTAATAAAAAAGTGACCCTTGATCCTTTATCCAGAAACTCTATAAATTTGGTAGATGATCCTGAATTCACTTCTGAACCTACATGGTGTTCTGCTTGTCAACTACCTCATGCCCCTAAATATTGTGTAGTAGCTTTGTCCTTTTTTGGAAATTATAATGTAGTGCAAGAGTGTCAGGAATAGAAGGAAACCAATGATGGTGTAGGATGTAACATGTTTGATTCACATTTTTCTGACAATGAAGGTTGTGACAGAGATGTAAATGATCAGAGATATTTTCATGGTGTCAATCAGCAGCAAGTATTTTCTGATGAAAGTGATGTTGGGGATAATGTATGTAACATTTTAGGTTCAAAGTGAGAAGTGACCCTGAGAAAGCCCTCTAGGGAAGAAATTGACCAAATCACTGCTAGTATTGTGGCTTAGGTTCAAACTAGAAGTATGGCTCAAGGAATTGAGGGAAACAAAGTGGCTAGTATTTTTATAAAGGGGAAAAACCATAAGAAAAGGGAAATTGTGAAACCTAAATAGTCCCCTGCTATGAAGAGTAAGTCTGCAAATAAAAAATGGGAGCCAAGGAAAGGGGGCAACCCAGAGAGTACAGAGTGCTCAAATAATATCTCCAAGAAAAGGGATGGAAAGGTATCACATAATGTCATTGATTAAGATAAAAGTCATCATAATTTGTTGAATACTTTGGGTAAGCATGATGAGAAAGGGAATGTGAATAATGATAACCTCTCAAATTTTTCTATAGATATGTTAACTATTTTGTCTCAGATTAATATTAAGGTTCCTCTATTTGAATTATTGAAAATCCCAGAGCACTAAGATAAAGTCATAGCATGGTTGGGGAACACTAAGGTAAAAATAAATTAGGAGTGTAATGAAAATCACGTTCCTAAGGAAATAAAAAAGAAAAAGATGAAGGAACATGATACTAAAGTGGTTTTGTCTCAGATTCCTTAGATGTTTTTGGATAACTTTGTTAATGAATGCCTAGGAAATGTTGAGCCATTTTTCTTAAGCATTTTGGTGAATGGTAAGACATTGAAGAATTGTATGATTGACTCTGGTGCTTCTAGTATTGTTATGCCTTTTGAAATAATGAAAGAATTAGGTTTGAAGGTTGAGAATACTCAAGGAAGATGTTGTGCCATGGATAAGAGGGAAGTTATAGTCATAGGCACTATTAGTGCCCTGCCCTATAGATTGACATCCTATCCAAACAAAGAACTCACTATGAGTGTATTGGTTGTTGATATACCTCCTCAATATGGCATGTTATTATCTATAAAATGGAGTGCTACCATGCGAGGAAGTTTACAATATGACTTATCATTTGCTACTTTTAATATTGATGGAAATTTTGTAAAGATCAACAAAGAGCCAAAAAGCATATATATAATAGTAGAGGAAGTTGAGGATGATATGAAAAATTTTGTGGATACAGATGTCAATGCATTTAGACCTGAGGTCTTAACTTTGAAGAAAAATAAGCAAAGATCTCAGATAGAGGTGGAAGTTGATACAAAGATAGATAAAGGTGACTTATGGGCCATGTTCTTTGATGGTGCTTATTGCAAAGATGGAGTAGGTGCAGGTGTTTTGTTAATCTCTCCTACTGGGATAACCTACAAATTTTCTTTCACATTGAATTTCCCCTGTACTAATAATACAACAGAATATGAGGCTTTAATGTTAGCACTTAGACTAGCTCATAAGCATGGGATAAAATGTATACATGTGATAGGGGATTCTGAGTTAGTTGTATCTCAGGTGAGAAATATTTATGTGTCAAAGAATAAAAGGTTAAAACAGTATAGAAATGAAGTATGGGATATGATTGAGTGCTTTGATGCATTTGGGATAATTTGGAAGGATAGATCTAATAATAAGATGGATGATCTACTGGCAAATATAGCCATAAAAATTGATGATATTACATTTACTGGTATATTTAAAATTGAGACTCAGACAAGATCCTCTGTGCTTGACAATGTCCAAAATTGGCAAGTATTTGTGGATGATAAAGATATTTTAAGGTTTTTGAATTGTGAATATATGTTATTAGGGCTAGAGATTGATTGTGTGACATATGTAGAGGACATAGATGGAAGAGACACTATTTTTCCAGGACAAGAAGTTGTGCAATTGAAAACAAATAAAATACCAAAAGGTTTAGTTGTCCTAAAAACTGTCTTTGACAATCATGATAGATCTCAAATGTATACTAGTGAATATAATGCTAAGGATTTGGAGGAGATAAATTTTGGAACTAGATAAACCCCTAAGAAGGTGTATATAGGTAAAAAATTGTTTCCTAAGATAAGACAGGGTTTGATAGGTCTACTAAGAAGGTATAGACATGTTTGCATGGTCATATGATGACCTAAAGGCGTATAGGGAAGATCTATTTCAACATGAAATCCCTTTGAAATCAGATGCTAAGCCTTTTAGACAATTGCAAAGGCCAATATATCCAACCATGGCTCCCAAAATGCAGGAAGAACTGATTAAGTTAAGAGATGTTGGCATCATTAAGCCTATCAGACATTGTTTTTGGGTATCGAATCTGGTAACAATAAGAAAGAAAAATGGAGATATAAGGTTATGTGCTGATTTTAGGAATCTCAAGATATCTTCATTAAAGGATAATTATGGTTTGCCAAATATGGAAGCAATGTTGCAAAGGGTCACTGGTTCAGAATTGATGTCCATGATGGATGGTTTTTCAAGATACAATCAAGTCGTTGTCAAAGAATCAGAATAGTTTAAAACTTCCTTCACCACTCCATGGGGTACATATGTCTATGTCAGGATTCCTTTTGGGCTTACTAATGCTAGAGCTACTTTCCAAAGGGCCATGCATGTGGCGTTTGTTGATATCATTGACAAATTTTTGGCTGTGTATCAGGATGACCTTACTGCCTACTTCAAGGATGAAAATGATCATTGCATGCACTTAGAGAAGGCATTTATCAGATCCCTTAAATATGGAATATCTTTATATCCAACAAAATGTAACTTTGGTGTCATTGAAGGAAAATTGTTAGGACACCTAGTTGGCAAGCATGGAGTGAGGATTGTCCCTGAAAGGGTAGAAGCAATAGATAAGATCCAAAAACCCAAGAGTCTTAAAGGTATCCAGTCATTTTTTGGATAGATAAATTTTCTTAGGAGATTCGTCACTAATTTTGCAGAAGTCAGTAGGCCTATATCGAGAATGTTAAAAAAGGGATCTAAAATAAAATGGGAATGTGAACCTAGTATTGCATTTCAAAAAATTAGGCAAGCCATTAAAGATGCCCCTATTCTCAGAGCCCTTGATTATGATAAACCAATGCACATATTTTCTTTTTCCTTATTTCACATTGTGGCTGCAGTACTATTACAGAAAAATGAAGAGGCTTATGAAAAACCCATTGCATTCTTTAGCAAATAATTGCAAGTAGCTGAGTTAAAATATGATATTAATGAAAAATAGGCATATGCATTGGTCAAAGGAGTTAAGGCCTTTAGATATTATTTAATGGGTGCTATAGTTATTGGTTTTGTCCCCACTGCTACTGTGAAAGACATTTTCTCATAGCAAGAAGTATTTAGCATTAGGTGTAGATGGATCAATAGAATACAAGAGTTCAACATTGATATCCAGATCACTAAATTGGTCAGAGGTCAAGGTTTAGCCAAGTTGATGGCAGATGCAAATTTAGAGGCAAACCAAATTAACCAATTGGATGATAGTTGCAAAGAAGACCTCTATGATATGGGCATCTTTGACTGGTACAAAGATGTAATTTATTATTTGCAAACAATAAAGTTCCCACCAGGGTTAACTAATAATCAAAGGAGATCCCTTAACTTGCATGCTATAAGATATGTTATAGTACAAGGACAATTATGGTGGACAAGTATAGAAGGAATACTTTTGAAGTGTGAAGATGAAACTAAGGCTGCAAGGATTTTGAAAGATATGCATGAAGGTGTGTGTGGAGGTCATTATATGGCTAAAACCACAACCCACAAAGTCCTTAGATCTAGTTTTTGGTGGGCAACACTCTTCAGAGATGCTCATAAATTTGTTAAGACATGTGATACTTGTCAAAATTTAGTGGAAAATTGAAATTTTCTAAAAATTTACCACTAAGACCTGTAGAAGTACAGGCACCATTTCAGTAGTGGGGGATTGATTTAATAGGTGAAATCTCAAACAAATCTAGTGGTGGACATTCCTAGATTTTGGTGGCAACTGATTACTTCACCAAATGGGTTGAAGCAATCCCTACCAATAATGCTACAAGTAAAGTGGTGAACAATTTCATCTTGAATAACATTATAACTAGATTTGGTTGCCCATAGAAGATAATTACTGATAACACTATGTGTTTCAGATCTGATGAATAAAAAGAGTTTTGCAGAAAATATGGCATTACAAAATATACATCCTCACCTTATCATCCTCAAGGGAATGGTTAGGAAGAATTGAGCATTAAGAGCATATTAAAGATTATCAAAAGAATTCTAGGGGAAAACAAGAAGGCATGGGATTCAAAATTGCCACTAGCCCTGTGGATTGACAGGGTTACTGTTAAAAAGGCCATTGGTTGTGCCCCATTTGACCTAGTTTATGGTATATAGGCCAGACTTCCCCAAACTAATCAAAGGGAGATGTATAAATTCATTCAATTATATGAAGATGATATCATTGATGAGAGCAACTTAGACTGGGTGACATCAAATAGTTAGAGGAGACAAGAAAAGATTCCTCTGTTCAAAATGCTAAGCTCCACTCACAGATGAAGCACTTATATGATAAAAGGGCCTTTGAGAGAAAGTTTGAAATAGGAGATATGGTACTGATATGGAATGCCAAGATGGAAGATAAGGGGAAACATGGACAAGTTGACCCACTTTGGCTTGGTCCATATGACATTTGTGATAAAAATGGAGAAGATTCATATTTCTTGAGGCAAACAACTAGATGTATTCTTGAATTGCCAGTTCATGGACAATTCTTGAAGAGGTACTTTTCTTAAAAGTATTTGTTTTCCATGAATTATAGTTTTAGGCTTCCTTGTACATTCTAGTTTTGTTCTTGTGTGTTGTTTTGTGTTCTTTGAAGAAGTTGTCATTCTTACACCAGGTATGTGGTCTACTCTCCCATAGATTCTGAATTCTTGCATAGACCTAAATAGTCTATCATCCCCAGATAGAGCCACTGTTGGTCTAATTTTCATAGTATAGAAAACTTCTGATACTTGGGTGAAAAATCATTTTAAGTCTTTTAATTATACAGATTAGGGTTTTATCTCAAGAGATTTTGAAATTTTTTAGGCTACCCTAATTATGCCCTGTTCCATGTGTTGCTTTTTTCCTTTTAAATTCTTAGGGTTTGTCTCTCAAATCATTCATGAAAAAGCCTAAGTATGTGAGAAACCCTTATGCTTCTATTTTGGTGTTGCCCTAGTCTTTGAAAGTTCAAAAGGGTGTGATTTCAAATTTTTTTGGCAGGGCGTATTTATCCTAAAGGTTATTTGCATCAAAATAACCTTTTAATCTTTTTAATCTTTTGGTAATCTTTATTGAGTTGTTTTAATTGAAAGAAGGGCCAAATCACAATATACTTTCAGCACCGTAGATCTTCTCAAGATCAAGGTTTCCTGCATTCTCGCATTATGAAGTTACAAGATTTTTAAATAATACAAGGAAACCCATTTGTGACACGTAGCCCCTACTGACATTCAAAACTCAGTGCACATAAAAAAGGCTCTTATTTGTTAGAATTGGTCAGTACCTTGTGCATGTTTTAGTTTCCTGCAATATCATTGGTTTTCAATTAATACAAAGTTTTACCTTATGATCAAAGTCACCAACCATCAATCTTGTCTAGATCTACGGTTCTCGCATTCTTGCATTATGAAGTTGTGCGACATTTAAATAATGTAGGGAAGCAGGCATTTGACATGTCGCATAGAGTGACATCATGGGCCCACCTTTCTCAGAAAAGTAATAGCAGTGTATCTTTCATGGCAAGCTATCAGATTACATGGAATACAAATAATTTCACCTATTCCTCTGATCAGTTGACTAGATGTGTAGTCATTCCAACATTTGATCACCATCAATTAGGGTAAGATTGACGAAGCCCACATTCCTACAATATGGAATTGCTCAATATTTAAATAATGCGGGCAAGCAGGCATGGTGGGACCTAGACTAAGCTTTAGGAAGTATGTTGAGTCATGCCACGCTGGAAGGGATTAAATATAATGAAGCATGCTCATTGGTGGTGGGTGACAGGTATGCCAAGTTGGAAGCGACAATGTCATGGGCACGAAAACTTTAATTACTATCAGTGCACATGGATTAAAAGGTAATTTTTCATTGGTCAAGTTAAATTAGTGGGCCACCAAATAAAGAAATCTTGGTTCACCATCGATCAGGGTGAGATTGATGGTGCCGACATTACCGCATTATCAAGATGTGAGGTTTTTAAATAATGTGGGCAAGTGGGCTTCTTATGTGTGGCAATGGAACCCAAAGCTTCAAAAGGCTTTTTTCTTTTCAAACAAAACCATCTGATCTATGGGAAATCGATGGGTAAAATTAAAATTTCAAAATTCAGCATGAAATAATGATTGTAGGAATTAATATGATACAGAGTTTCCTTCATGCGACCTCAATGCTCTAATATAACATGTAAATTTTCCATTGTTGAATCACAAATTGTAAATTTTCTCAAAGCGAAAGGATTTCCAGTGCTAGGGTACAAAATTCCTCAAGGACTTTAGCAAATTTGCAGAGAAAATTGCAGAAAAGAAGAGCAAATTTTAGCAGGTAAGAGATCTATAACCAGTATAAATCAAGAATTTGCTGAGTAAGTTTTAAAGATTTTAGAAGATGCCTCCACAGAAGGATTTTTCTGGGCAAACTGAATATTCTAAAAGGGGTATGCACGATGATTTTCTAGAACAATTTCCTTTGTCATTTCATGAGATAACTAAAGGGAGGGAGTTGATTGCTAAGAATCCTAGAGTGGACGTAGCAGAGGGTTTCTATGACAAGGTTAATTGGGTACGAGATGCTCAAGTATCCATGGGAGGTTTGGAATTATTCAAAAAATGGTTTTCAGAGTGAAAACTAGATACTCCTCTGAGCACTGTCTGGGAGTTTGATATTGCAAAATTAATAGTCCCTAAAATTTTCTTCGATAGTGATTTATTAATGGATTTTGCCAAGAAGTATGACCCAATTACAGGGTGGGTAAAAAATCATGCTGGAGTAAACCTCTTTAGGGTTTTCTCTGAATTAATTAGAGAAGTTTTCAATCTTAACCCTAACCATCCTATCCATGAAACTATTGATATGGGTGATTTTCAAGCAACGTATGATGCAAAAAAAATCTACTTGAAAAGGAGGCCACTATAGGAGCATGCTGCTAAAGTTGGTACTTTGCCTGTGATTACTACCAGCACCCTAGAGCCACTATTGAAAAGACATTTTAACATAAGGGCTCAAGAATTGTATATTTCTCTTTGTAATATTTTTGGAGTGGATGAAGTAGAAAAAATCCCAGGCTCAATTGTCCTCATCATGGCACAAACTCTCCTATTTGGAATGAGCACTATTCTGAATTTTGCAACTTTTCTTGCAAGAGAAATTCACAATGGTTTGATGGGGATAGCAAAGGGAAATTTAAATAAACCTTTCTGTGAGTATTCAATGCCTATGCATATATTTTTGCAAAAGGGACTTGCTTTCTTTTCTAGGGGTATGGAGCTAGAGACAACTAGGGATGGAGAAAAGAATCCAGTATCATTATGGAGTGTGGATATGACCTCAGAAGCCATAGGTGCAAGTTATGTGGGCTTTGGTAGGTATTTTGCATCAAAGCTTAGGCTGCTTTTGAGAGGAGATAGCCCTAGAATTCCACAAGCATTGTTAGAATTGGTTAGACCCAAGGACCATGCTAAAGGGCTACTTGTCAGTCATAACTGGGGGGATATAATTCCTTACAATGTTTCAACAGTGATAAGAATGTACGGTTTTTTGTTAAAACCTCATGTGCTACCATTTCATGTGCCTTTGAAGATAGGGATTGCTGAGATGTTATGGAAAATAGGCACCATAGATGAGAGGGAGTTGTCTAGGAAGGGCACATTTTTTCCAATTGTTACTGTGGCCCACAATTTTGTTTTTGTAAGGAAAGGTTGGAAGCATCTGAATTGTTTTTTAGATAGTTATAGCATGGAAGAATCTCATGCTAGGTTTATTGATCCTAAAGGATTCTATGATTTCTTCAGGGAGAGAATAAAAGCTTCCCGCATGGTCCAACAAATTTACTATGCTGAAGATGTGATTAGAAATGTGTTTACCTTACAAGAATAGGAATTGAAAAAGGAAAAATGGCTAGTATTGAGAAAAGGGATAAAACAAGGATATAGGAAATCTCCACTACAAAACATACTAATGCATTGACATTTTTTAGGGCTAGTGAAGTTGGTAGCAAAAAGATATCTAGGATCACTGCAAAAATGCTAAAATTTGGTAGTGTAGTGTCTGGACAAGAAGAGGATAGGTTTGCCCAGTTAAATGCTAGATTTGAAGAAGTGTTAAAGGCATATAAAGAAGGGGGCATATAGATACAAAAACAAGAGAATCAAGCATCTCAAATGGAGAAAATGTTGGGGAAAAGAAAAATCGAAGAGTCCAATAGACCCAAGATTGTGTACCCTCTCAAGCCACCTATTGAGCCTTTCAAATCCACTCCCATTATTGGGGTACCTTATACCCGTGAAAGGCCTCAATTCTACACCATAGAGGATTTTGAAGAAGAGAAATCCAAGCTTTATGAGTTGCATGTAGAATTAAAAAATCAATATGAAGAGAAATTGAGGTAGGGTGTGATGTATTTAATGGATAAGATAGATTGGTTTTTTTTTTTTTTGATCAATTGTCAAGGATTACATCCATTAGGGATGAATTGCAGAGAGATGAAGATAGGTTGAGGCCTCTTGTGCAGAAATAGAGGGAGAGAAACAATGATATTATAATTATGTGCATATCTATCATCCAACTGCCTTGTCATCAAATAGAGAAGATTTTTGATTTATTGAATAAATTAAAAGGTTTTGATAATAAAAAAGATTCTTTTCAAAGAAGATTAACAAATTTTTTTTCCAGATATATGGCTGAAAAATTTAGTCTATTTCCTTATGCTTTAAAGACTGTCAATGAAATAAAGGAAAAAGCAGAATGGAAAAAGAAGTTGGATGAGATATCTTGTGAAAGGATGAATAGTATTGTTAATGAAACTAGCTACCGGCTATGGGCAAATGTAATTGAGGAACTAGTAAAAGTATAGCTATTTTATAATGCCATCAAAAATGATTTTGTTGATTTAGAGTTAGTTGCAACTTCTTTAATAACTTTAAGAAGAGAGATACTAAGTTTTGATTGGCTAGAGGACACTTCTTATGATGAATGGAGAAACAAATTTATGTCAGAAGAGCAGTTGTTACAGGATGGTGAAGCAAAAGAAGAGGAGGAGGAAAATTCCAAAGTAAAAGTTACCTTCATGATTAATGATAAAGAGGAGGAAAATCCCTAGATTAAAGTAAGTTTGTAAGTAATCATAGATGATTCATCATCACTTTCAAGTTTAATGACCACTTACTCTAAGGATGAAGAATAAATAGAAGAATTAGAGTTCTTGTCTCAATCAATGAAAATATAACAGAAAAGGACCCACCAAGGAATGTTCAATGTGATAGCCTTTCTGTTATTCACAGTTTTGTCTTTTTATTATAGATGTATGTGAAAATGTTTTAAAGGACACATGTCAGTCACATCTGCCCTTTTCTTGTTGTAGCTCATGTCTATATAAGTGAGTTTTCAAGGCAATGTTATGGTCTAAGACTTGTATAATTTTTTTTTCTCTCAAGAAAAGTACATTCAGTCGGTCCAATAGAGTGTAGCTGATTTGAGTTTTTTTCATTGTACTTTCTAATAACATATTGAATGATAGAAACAACAACCTATTATGGTCTTTCAATTGGTTTTCTATTGGTTACTGTATCAATCATATGAAAAGGATAATACAAAAGGGTATTTACACTATATTTGTGCCATCATTTTCTGTCTCCAATTTATGGTTTTGTATACTTTGAAGTCATTTAAATAAGGTTTAATTAGCTGAATGCAATATTGATGGGTTGTATACTAATTTCATTGTTGCGCTTAATTCAAAAAATTATATAAATTCTTTAGTAAATCAGTAGGGTTTGTGAATTCATGAAGGGATATTTCATAAGAATGGAGATGGGTGATTATAATTGATTAATTCATTTACAAGTTATCTGAATTAGATCTCCCACCAATAGTTAATTCTTTGCCCAATGGATAAGGCATTGATCTCATGAGTTAGAAGTAAGAAGGATGAATTTTGCTGCTGCATATCAAATCAATTTATAAAATCAAAATTAATTTTCCTTCAATTTTGTTCAAAATTATAAGTGTTGTTTAATGCTCATTTATATCTATTCTCTGAGTCTTAGGTAGCTACTATTTCCAAGAATATTTGTAAATTCAAGGAGAATGACAACCAAATCTACTAACAAGGGATGCATACAAGTTTGAAAATATTGAAAGAATCAAGGTAAATTGTACATGTGTTAGTGGGTAATAGATGAGAATCAGAATGAAACTAAAAGAATCTCTACACAATAGTTTGCATTAAAATTATCCCTAGGTACACCCACCTTGGTTTAGCAGAGCCAAAAGAGTAGGAAACCATCCTTTGGTTTTGTTGAAGTTGGATCCAAATGGTTTACTCATATAGCTGATAATGGGAATTAGTTGATCCTTAGGCTCTGTGAGTGTTATCATTCTGGTATTGAACATTTTTTTTATCAGTAGTTTTAAAACACCAACAAGTATAATCCTGCATTAGAGGATGTACCCTTTGCCCTATGAGAGATCATACATGTTTCAACAATCTTCCTCACTTTAGTCTAAGGTTTTGGCCAATAGTAGAAACTTCTCACCTATTCTAAGGTCTTGTCCAATCCAAAATGTCCCCCCGTGTTGCATGCATGCTTCTCTTTAATGATTTTCTCCCTCATGGAACATTATAGAATGCAAAGTGGATGCCCCTTGAATAGTAGCCCATTTTAAAACAATTAGTCAACATATTTAGTGTGATATGCCTTAGAGAAGTTAGATCACAGCTTATAGATGTCCTTAAAATTATTATCATCTTTATACATGCCTTTCAAAGCATTGATCCCTACACTTTGGAGTTGGATTTCTTGCACAACTAGATTTCTGCTAGTTAGTGCACTTGCCACCTTATTGGCAACTCCCTTCTTGTGTTTTATTCAAAAGTGTAGGCTTGAAAGGATTCTACCCATTTCATGCGCTTGTAGCTTAGTTTCTCTTGGCTATTTAAGAAACTTAAGGCTTGGTTGTTTGTGAAGACAACAAATTACTTTGAAAGGAGGCAGTGCCTCCATTTCTTCAATGGCATGTCTAAGGCATATAGTTCCAATTCATAAGAGGAGTATTTCCTCATGGCTTCATTCAATTTCACACTTAAAAAGGTGATTGGACTCCCTTCTTGACTCAAGATAGCCCCTATACCCAAGTTAGAAGCATGAAATTCAATAGTAAAGATTTTCTATAAATCAGGGAACACTAGGATAGGTTTCTCCATTACCTTCTTCTTCATCATTTGAAATGCCTCCTCAACACCCGTGTTCCACAAATACTTTCACTTCTACCCACCCTTCATTTTCTCAAGGATAGGAGCACACAACTAGTTGAAACCTCTAATAAAACTTCTATAGAAAGAAGAAATCCCATGAAAACTTCTGACATCAGACATGGTCTTTGGGGAATGCCAACTCAAGATGGCTTCCACCTTCTTAGGATCCTTTTTATGTTACCTTCAAAGTTTACTAATCCCAAAAAATAAGTTCTCCCTTCATAAAAAAATACTTGTCTAAGTTTATAAAAAGCTTTTCTTCATGCAATCTCTTCAACATAAAGTTAAGATGTTATTTATGTTCCTCCTTACTCCTAATGAAAATAATGATGTCAACAAGGTATACTATGAAAAAATTTCCAAGGAATGACTTAATAACATTATTAATTAGTCTCATCAATGTTCTTGGAGTATTTGATAGGCTAAAATGCATCACCCTCCATTCATACAAGCCCTCATTGGTTATAAAGGAAGTTTTCCATTAATCACCATCCCTAATCCTTATTTGGTAATAACCACTTTTTAAGTCTATCTTGGAATAGTACCTTTCTCCCCCTAATTGGTCCAACAGGTCTCTTATCCTAAGCATAGGGAATCTACACCTAATAGAGATTCTATTGATTTCTTTGGAATTAGTGCACAATCTCCATGTGCCTTCTTTCTTGGGTGCCAATAGGGTAGGTACTACACAAGGACCAAGGCTTTTTGAGATCAATCCCTTATTTAGGAGTTCTTGTATTTTTCTTGGCATCTCTTGATTTTTCTCTAGGGTTAACTTATATGCTACTTTGTTAGGTAATGTTACTCCTAGGATCAGATCTATGTTATGACTTATATCTTTGATTGGGGGCAACTCACTTGGTAATTCTTTGGTGACAATGTCCTTATCCTAGTCCAATAGGTCTGCAACCTCATTAGAACCTACATATCTCAAGGGATTCACTTCTTTCAAAAAATTTATAGGTCCATCATCCTTAGGAAAAATGAATAGAGCATAGCATGGAGCCTTTTCCTATTTTACAATGTTTATAAATTCCTTTCCATCTAAAAGCCATTTTTTTGGATCCTTTCATTCTTCTACAAAATTTGGTAAGGTTAAGAGAGTTACTTTTTCACCTCTATGGTTGATGGTATATGTTCAACTTACCATCACGGTGTTCCTCCACATCATATTTCCATGGTCTCCCTAATAGAAAATGACCTATATCCATTGGTACAATATCACAAAGAACTTTGTCCTTGTATTTTCCAATTTGGAATTCTACACAAGCTTGGTCCTCTATGATGGTTTTTTGTTTCCTTGTGATCCAAAAAACCTTATAAGGGTTTGGATGTGGTACCCTCCTCAATTTTAACATCTTCACCACCTCCTTAGCTAATAAGTTATTAGTAGATCCACTATCAATCAACATCTTGCCAACTTTGTCTCCACACTTGCATGTGGTTCTAAAAAATTCTTCCTTTAAGGTGGTTCATGGGTGCTTGGTGCATTCAATAGTGTCCTTATCATCATAACGTCTTATCACTTCTCAAGTGATGCATAAGATCCTTGGTCTTCCTCTTCTTTACTATCCTCTTCCCTGACTAGATTTTCTCTCCTATCAGTTTGATTCTTTGCCTTTTTAGGACACTTAGATGCTAAGTGCCTCAATTGGTTACATTTGTAACATCTTGGAGGTCCTAGTGATATCCCTCTAAATATTTCCCTTGTGTCTCCTCTCCTTCCCCTATGGGATCATCTATCATTGTTTTCACTAAAGGAATTTTTTTGACTGGTCTCTCCACAGTCTCTAGGAGTTTTTCCTCTACCACCATTTGTTCCTCTTCCTCTATTACCAAAATCTCTTAGATTTCTTCCTTTCCCTCCTTGGTCTTGTTTCCTCTTAATATTTTCCTCCACCGTTAATGCAATTTGAAATCAGTTTTGGACTCTGTTAGGAGAACACAAGCTCATTTCATTTTTTATATTCATTCTTAACCCTTGCATATACCTAGCAAGTTTGATACATTTTGATTCCACCAATTTGGAATTCGTAGTGAGTTTGTGGAACTCCTTAGTGTAACTAGAGACATCCATCTCTTTCTATGAATTAGAATATCATATTCCTTAGGCACATAGGATTTCTTTATCAAGTTCACCATTTTCTTCCATGTGTTGATCTAGTTTTTGTCCATCTACACCCTCTTTGCTTGAGTGAAATTCCAACAAGTTAAGGTTGATCCCTTCAACTTGGATTTTTCTATTTTCACTTTCTAATGCTATGGTATCACCTCATAGCCAAAGAAACTAGTGAGTGCATCAATCCAATCCATCACTTCTTCTAGATCCATCTTCCACTATAGATAAGAAGATCAAGTTTAGTGTCTATGATCCTTCTCTCCATGGATTTTAATGTCTTTAGGAACAACCTCTATTCTACAGGGATCTCTTCTTCTTCCACCTACCAAGGGGTTTCTTCATCACTCCCCTCTTTCTCATTCTTAGAGTTACAATTGAATCCTTTCTTAACTTGTTCTTTTAATTTTTCCATCTCTCTCATCATTTGCTTGCTCTCAACATCATACTCTTTCACCACCCTTAGTAGTTCAACATTTGTCATTCTATTAGGAAGATCATTTTCATTTTCATTTTCATCTCCACCATCTAACATAGTTGCAACTTGTCTTTCTCCAAAGATCTACTAAGTTTCTCTGATACAACTTAAAGTTGAGTACCCTCCTATATACCCCAGATATTTCACCTATAGGTGCACAAATGTTTCACAAACATACAATATAGGACTCCACTATGTGATTCCCAATACCCACTCTCCTTAGACTATATTAGATTCAAAATCTAAGACACCTCCTTGAGGACTAACAAGACACAAATTTAAGAAAAATGTTGTTAGGGATGAAATATGGCTTCTTTCAACATTAGATTTAGTTTCCCAATGTTTTCATACATAAGTCCCACAATATTTGCTTAAAAAATCCACTTACACACCTAAAACTCCAAACAGGGCTATAAGGAGAAACTAAGGATTTGTGAAGGAAACCTTCTTGTAACTCCACCACAAAAAGTCTTAAGAACCTTAAAACACTCCAATCCTTTATTCAACAACTCCTACCAAATTAGGACTCTTGACCAATATCCCAACTCAAGTTGTTTGCAAAACTCTCCTAGGCCTAATAGGGCTAATTAGGTCTATTTTCCAAAGTAAGTACAAGAAATTCAATAAATATTGTAACTAAACCTATTGTAATACTTTAGAAACATGAAAAAATATCTAATTCCAAGTTTTTATGGTTCTATTTCACCCTTGGGCTAGGTTGTGCCTTAGAAACCCAAAACTAGATAGTCACATTTATTTGCTTGTCTATGGGGTTTAATGTTTTCTCCCAACATCTACTTCCTCTTGTCCTAGGAACAAAAAATTATTAATGTGAATCCTCTCCCACTTCTTTTAATTGGGGTTTATCCTTTTCCCATGGTGGAATATCTAGGAAAGAGAATTTTTCTCTAAAAACCCTAGTTAGGGCCTCCATGCAACCAACAAGCAATCAAAATTCAATTTCTCTTAACTAGTATGACATGAAGATTTCAAACCACTTGAAAAACCTTCATAAAAAAATTCTTAAACTTTTCCAATCCTTCAAAGGTTCATGTGAATCCTTACAATTCCATGCAAGTAGTTTCTCAGGCAGTTTTGATAGGAAAACAACATATTTTTATTGATTTGAAACAATGGTTACAATAGGTTCTTCTCTTCTATCTCAAGAAAGGCTTCTCAACCCTATTTATGTCATTCAAAAATAGTTCCAACTAATAAAGGAGGTTGTGAAAATTGGGATTCAAAAGTTGTATTTTTGCACAAAAGTTGCATTACACAACATAGACAACTTTAACAACTTTTTGCAAAAGTTCTCAAATGTCTCTGAAATTTACTAAACTTTAATCCTAGATCTTGCCTAGGATTCCAAGAAGGTTTTTATCAATAAGAACTCATTATTTAACCTTCTAAACTATCTTATCCTCATTCTACCTAGAAATTTCCTATAAAATAACTAAGGTAGACAATTAGGTTTATAATACACCTAATGTCTCCTTGCCTTACAACTTGGACATTATTCCTAGCATTGGATTCTAGGTCCAATTTCTATCCTAACCCTTTGTGTTTTCTCCTTGTGATGTGATTTCAATGGTAGGTACTTAAAGTTCTCTTCTACCATATCCTTTGGATCATAGTTTATCAATTATACAACTAGGGTACCATACAATTTCTCTATGACATCCATTAGGGATCTTTGTAGGATTTTTACCTTTCTATTCTTGTCAATTATCTTTCTCAAATATGAAATCAGCTAAATTTAACAATCATCATCTAATCATATCAAATATTTAATAGTTAGGGGTGTCCTAGATGATCTAGGTACACTAACCTTCTTCTCTTCTACCTCCTTTTTCTTCTCCTCCTCTTCTTCTCTTCTTTTCTTCTCTTCCTTACATCTCCTTTTATTTTATTCTTCTTCTTTATTTTCATTTTTTCCTTATTTCTTCTTTTTCTTATCTTCTTATGTCATGTCCCCTTTTCAAATAATTAAAAAAATAATAATTTTTGCTAAGGCAGGCAGGCCCAAGAAAGTGAAGTTTCAGAAAAAGGGGGTTAATCTTTGGAAACCGTTGGACTAATAAATGAAAATTATTATTAAAATATGTTTCATTAACCTCTCTTGGATGTGAGTTACAGTTATGACCTCTTTTAAGGGGTTTTGGAGGCATTTTGGGCTCATTCCAGAACTTGATTTTTGCTCATTCTTTGTTATTCTTCAGAGGCTGCCAAACCTGTGGAGAAGGAGACCCAAGAACGGGAGTTTGCAGGTTTTCAGGGAGACCCAAGAACGGGAGTTTGCAGGTTTCTAGGAAGGCTAAGGATGGGAGTTTGAAGCCATTCCATGTGCATGCTCATACAGAGTTTGCCTTTGTGCTGAACAGTGTAGATTTGTGGGTTTTTGGGTGTGTTTTTTGCATGAGTTTGGTGTTTTCAATTGAGTATTTCATATCAGTTTTGGTTGCTGCTGTATTTCAGAATTTAAGCTGTTAAAATAGAGCTGAATATATGTATTGGGATGTGATTAAACTTTTGAGATAGTTTATTAGTGTTTTTGTGGTGTTTTCGGGCATTTTTGTGTTAATTTCGAGAGCCCGATGAGCATAGTTTTTGTCCTACATTTTTGAGCTGTTGTGTAAAGGCTATACGGATCTAGAAATTTCAATTTGTAGGCTGTTATGCTGCTGAAAGTTATGCAAAAATTTCCATTTTCAGATTTATTAATAATTTGTGAAGTTGTGAAGCTTTTAGCACTATTTTCAGCATACCCGATTTGGGGTTTCATTGAGAAATTGGTGGATCTTTGTGATATCAGTTGTTTGATTTTGAAAATCTGATTAGAGGTGTGAAATACCATATCAAATCAGAAAAGGGGAAATTTCAGTGGTATCAGAGCCATGATCTTGCCAGCCTGAGGGTTTGTAGAAGTTGCAGGTCAGTTTTGACAACTACCCAGATCTTGCATGTTAGTTTTGACAACTACCCAGATTTTGCATGTCATAATTTATGGTTGCATGTTTCTTCTAATCAGCTGAATGTTAAAATTTATGGTTACATTCTACTTCTAATAATTTTCATGTTAGGTCTTGGTGAATTTGATGGTTGTAGAAGTTTGCATTTCAGTTTTGACAACTACCCAGATCTTGCATGTCAGTTTTGTCAACTACCCAGATCTTGCGTGTCATAATTTGGTGGTTGCATGTTGCTTCTAATCAGTTGCATGTCAAAATATATGGTTGCATGCTACTTCTAATCATTTTCATGTTAGTTCTTGGTGAATTTGGTGGTTGTAGAAGTTTGCATGTCAGTTTTGACAACTACCCAGATCTTGCATGTCGGTTTTGACAACTACCCAGATCTTGCATGTCATAATTTGGTGGTTGCATGTTGCTTCTAATTAGTTGCATGTCCAAATCTATGGTTGCATGCTACTTCTAATCATTTTCATGTTAGTTCTTGTGGTTTGAAGAAGTTATATCCTATTGGGGTTACACTCTACTTTATCCAGAATGGACAGGTATAGTACAGAGTCTCAGAGGACACGATCTTGGACAATTGATAACCAGAGTCAAAATAGTAGAAAGGTAGGTTATTTAGACATTCGAGATAAACTTATGAAAATAAGCCATGACATGTCTGAACAGTTGGTTGAGCACCACCGTATAATGAATGACATGTTATCTGACCCAGCTAAGGTGGATAAGTTGACTGGATTTCTATTTGGCATAATTTCTCACAGGACAGATGACACAATTCCCAAGAAGTTGCATGAGGAGTTTGAGAAACTAGCTGATAGCTAGGTAGAGGTCTCAGATTCTACTCTACCACAGGAGGTGGTGGGAAAGGATATTACACAGATTGATAGTAACGGTCAACTTGATATTCAAATTGAGACAATTGTTTACAGGTTGTCAAAGGGTGATGCCACAGGTATTCAGGATGGTATAGTTACAACAGGCAGTGACTACAGTGTAGTGGGTTCAGATGATGATTATGAGGATGTTGTTGTGCAGGATGGTGAGATACCTGGTAGAGATGAGCAAACATTGAGCATTCATGACTTTGCTGAGAAAGAGTACCAGGCACAGTTAGATGCTTCATCACATGAGGTTGAGGTAGGTAGTACTTCACATGATTTATCCCACCAGCTGAAGGTGAGTAAAGATAGTATTTTGACTTCATTATCTCATCATGATAGGTATGTGGAGTTAGTTGGTATAGGTCATATTACTCAAGTGAGGATTTTGCTTAAGTTACCAGCTGATTCTAGTTTACAGATATGGACTCAAGATTGTTATATTGGCATTTGGGATTTAGTTGATAGGAGATCTTTAACACTTTTTGGTAGCAGTGTTTGTTTGGGTGCTATCATGGATTTGATTAGCAGATTGCATGGTGTTGTCTTTTCTTGTGCTAGCAGCTTGTCCAATGTTGGTATTAGTTTTTATACACCGATGTTGGGCTTTGTTCATATATCTAGTCGACCATACTTGCTAGAATGTGTTGATGATATTTCATATTTGGTAGTGTGTATAGATGAGTCCCAGGATCATATTGGCATTGATGACATCTAGGAGGATGCAGTGGGTAGTTTTGAAGACTTAGTTTCCTTGGGTATAGAGGAGTTGGACAGCAATGCTAATGTTTTTGATACTCCGTATTTTTATATGAGCTTTAGATTTGATTCACACGATATGGATGGTAATACTCTAGAGACTAGTAACTTTGAGGATACTCTTTTAGACAATGCATCAAAGGAGGTTTGTAGGAGACAGTCAAGCCAATGCCATCATGTGTCTAATCAGTTGAGAGTTAGTGATCGAGACATTGCTATCACTTGCCAGCATTTCGATGCTGTTCGTCAGTTGTTAGCAGTTTATGGATGGGGTTCTCCTACTAGTGATGAGTAGGAAGGAAGTTATCTTTCCTTGACAAAGATCCACTCTTTATGGGAGGCTATTCGGATTTTGAGACAGAATTATATGCAGTTTCTAGCCGACAGAGATTATCTTATGGAGTGGGGTAGTACAACATATGATGCATTGTTGGCCAAGGAAGATGAGGTGAGTGAGCTTACTGAGCAGCTTGAGGTGACTTCTGAGATTCTTGAGAGTACACAGTTGGCTTTCAAGGAGTCACAACTTCATTTGGCTAAGGTGATCATGGAGTTAGAGCAACTACAGTCTTTACCTGATTCTATACAGTCACAAGCTATGGTGTTTGGTGATCTGAGGATGTCCATGGCCGAGATTGTCAGAGACAGTGGAGATGGGGATGCATCCATCCTTGATACTAACATTGGCATATCAGGTTCATTCCCACTAGAGTCAAGTTCAGTTGATTTGGGTGTTATAGTAGATTTTTGTATGCTTGACATGGTGGTGGCCTCTGGTACTGATGGCACAGAGACTAGAGATGCATCAAAGATCGTGTGTGATGTTGGTGAGTCGACAGTTGGCATGGTTCTTGCTAGTAATACTACTCCCTTGGTGATATCTTTGGAGGTAGTAGTCAGTTCCAACATGGTTAATGATCAATTGCAGTTAGTTTCATCTAGATTACAGTCTGAGCCACTGACTGAGATTGGCGCATTCTATCGGCATTACACTATGAGGTACGCTCATCAATTTACCTTTGATGACCATGTTGATGAGATTATGATACTGAGATGTACTTTGGTTCCTAGTGCTTATCATCAGTTATGGAATAGTTTGATGCCTCGGGATGAGAGTTGTGATGGGCACGACATGGTGATAGGTCCTGTAGTTGATAGCTTGATAATACATGACTTAGAGCAGGAGTTTTGGAGTGATGCTTCAGCAGGTGTTGTTATTGATTCTACTCCTTTGGCTATGACATCTCCTGACTTAGCTAGTGATCAGTCACAGTGGGTTATATCACTTGTTCATGGTGAGTTGTTGACTGAGGTTGGTTTTTTTAATCAACATTATATTGCAGGTCATGTACATCAGTTAGCAAATGATCCTTGTGTTGAGGAGTTGATGGCAGGAAAATTTGGTTTGGGTTCCATTTCTTGTTGTTTATCCTGTGATGGCTTTTCACCATTAGGGGTGCATGGGAGTTATGTTTATGAGACAGTGGTCGATGATCTACAGAGTTGTGTTGATTACAAGAGTTGTACAGTGTGTGGATTCTCCATACTTGGTATAGTTTTATTTGAGAGCATTCACCATTGTTGTAGAGTTGGATTGTACATTCTGTATAGGCCAGTGGGATGCGTTGATGGTATTTATGGTGTTGGCAGTTTGATTTGTCCACTTTACTTGGGTTCTAATGTTCTAAGAGTTTGTGTCAAATGGGTTTTTGACTATGGTAGTGGTGATTTTGGAGTTTGGTTGAGCTATAATTGTCAGTTTGATTATGGATTCATCTTTGTCATATTACAGAGGATATTGCAGGAGCCTGTGTTAATTAGTAGTAGTATAGTTCATGACTACATTTGGGATCCAGGTGGATTGATTGGTTTTTTTTTCATCCATTGCCTGAGGAAAAGCAATGTTTGGGAGGGGAGGACTTTTCATGTCCCCTTTTAAATAATTAAAAAAATAATAATTTTTGCTGAGGCAGGCAGGCCCAAGAAAGTGAAGTTTCGAAAAAAGGGGGTTAATCTTTGGAAACCGTTGGACTAATAAATGAAAATTATTATTAAAATATGTTTCATTAACCTCTCTTGGACGTGAGTTATAGTTATGCCCTCTTTTAAGGGGTTTTGGAGGCATTTTGGGCTCATTCCAGAACTTGATTTTTGCTCATTCTTTGTTATTCTTCAGAGGCTGCCAAACCTGTGGAGAACGAGACCCAAGAATGGGAGTTTGCAGGTTTCTAGGGAGACCCAAGAATGGGAGTTTTCAGGTTTCTAGGAAGGCTAAGGATGGGAGTTTGAAGCCATTCCATGTGCATGCTCATACAGAGTTTGCCTTTGTGCTGAACAGTGTAGATTTGTGGGTTTTTGGGTGTGTTTTTTGCATGAGTTTGGTGTTTTCAGTTGAGCATTTCATATCAGTTTTGGTTGCTGCTGTATTTCAGACTTTAAGCTGTTAAAATAGAGCTGAATATATGTATTGGGACATGATTAAACTTTTGAGATAGTTAATTAGTGTTTTTGTGGTGTTTCCGGGCATTTTTGTGTTAATTTCGAGAGCCCGATGAGCATAGTTTTTGTCCTACATTTTTGAGCTGTTGTGTAAAGGCTATACGGATCTAGAAATTTCAATTTGTAGGCTGTTATGCTACTGAAATTTCTGTAAAAATTTCCATTTTCAGATTTATTAATAAATTGTGAAGTTGTGAAGCTTTTAGCACTATTTTCAGCATACCCGATTTGGGGTTTCATTGAGAAATTGGTGGATCTTTGTGATATCAGTTGTTTGATTTTGAAAATCTGATTAGAGGTGTGAAATACCATATCAAATCAGAAAAGGGGACATTTCATCTTATTCCTTCTTGTTCCTTTCTTCTTCTTCTTCTCTTCCTCTTCTTTCTTCTTCCTTTCTTCTTCTTCCTTCTTCTTTCTTTCTTGTTCTTCGTTGTTCTTCTCCTCATCTTTCTTTCTTTTCTCCTCTTCTTCTTTCTTTTTCTATTCTTCTTCATCCACTTCCTCCTCAAATGTGTTGTCACTAGAAACATTGCCAACAATATTTTTACCATAATCCTTAAAAGGACCTTTAGTTGTATCAACTATCACTTTAGTGTTGTCAATCTGAATTAAGTCCCTTCCTATAGTGACTTGTGGTTTTGTTTCTACCTTATTTAGATTTTGTATCATTTGTAAAATAACCTTTTTTGTCTCTTCATTGACTTCCTAATAATTACCTCCTACTATTAGTATGGATCTTGTCTTGTTCCTAAGATAAGGTTCAAGATTATTCAATAGGTTGGCTAGGTGTTCATCACTATCAATTTGGCATATTTATCTCATCTAATTTCTCTTATGCCTTTTTCTTCATCAACTACTATTTTTATTCCATTTAAAAATCTTTCGTAGAGATCTTTAAGGATCTCATCCTTAACATCTTCATACTTCTTATTGTAGATACTTAAAAATGGTTCAAATCTACTGTCTAATTACTTTTTCATACTAACCTATCCCATTTTCTCATTTCACTAATTCTAATATTTTGGCCAATCTAATTGTCATTTGGGAATATTCCAATAATATTCTTCATTATTCATATCCCCTTTCACATCAATTGAAGATTATTTTGGAATCAATTCCTATTTTATCCAAACTTTATAGAATTGAATCCAAATTGTCTCAAGATCATAAAAATCTCATCCAATCAACTTGAAATCATTTCAACATCACTAGAATCCTTTCTAATCAACCCAAAATCATCCCAAATCAGGCCTAATTAACCTGAAATGTGTCAAATATCTTAAATTGATCATCATCTATCAAAGCCTAGGCATTTTCATGTCCCTCAGTGTCTTTGCAACCTATCAAATCTAACTTTAGTAGTATCATGTCCCTTAGTGCTAGGTGAAATCTATCATTTTTATCATCTGATCATTGACATTTTTAAGTCACTTACTGTCAAGTCATGAGATTATCAAACCAATTTAATAACATCGGCAATGTCTATTGATGCTATTATGATCAAATCTATTAATCAATTTCAATCCTATGCCATTTATAATGTCCATTACATGTCACATAACCTTAAACCATGTCATATGTCCTTGGCATGTTATCAATCCTAATCAATCAATCAATTTTATCATGGCTTTGATCTACCCACTGACATGCTAGTCAATCTGCATAACCATCATATTTCATCAAAGGATAATCCTATATTTTCTAATCAAACTGGCTAGTCATTTACTAATTTACTCTGTAGGATTAGATAGTTTAAATAATCTATTCCTATGTCATTTAAATCATGTTTCATTTCACTTTGCTAATATTTCTTACTAACTAATATTCTCAACTAGTTAAGATTTATTAATTAATTTCTTCATCCATTGCAAACTATGGGAATTCTTAAATTTCCTAAGTCCTATTTTGCACTTCTAATATCCATTTTGCTAATTACCATTTTTGTGGAATTATAAATTTTCAATTCAAGTATTCCACCTAGACTTCCCTTTACACTTGGCTAATATGTGTCATATTTGACATATCTTATTCCTTACACATGTTTATAATTGTAATGCCCCAAAATTGACTCATTGCCATGATTACAATTCTGGTCTATTTTGATAAACTCTAAAGTCCTATTTCACTAGGCAATTCTTACTCTGATATTCACTACTTGGCTTAATTCTCAAATGCAAAAAACCCTAATCTACATTAATCATGCTACTTATTTAATTCCTAAATTATTGACTCATATTAGTGATATTAAACCTATTGATTAAGATTTAATTTAATTTAAAGTATTTATACTTTAAATTAATAAGATTATCTCCTAAGGCTAATGTACTAAGAAATTAAAAATATTTAATTTATAAATATGCTTATTTTAGTTAATTGAATGTAATTATTCAATTAAATAGAAAAGGCATTTATGAAGTCATATCTCATTTTATTAAATTAAATATCTTTCCCAAATTCTCTCTTAAGCTCTAAAAATGGAAACTTTGGGTGAACTACTTCTTGAATTAGAATCAATCCAGTTAACTTGCTCTCACACTTATGAGGAGTTTAGTTAACTACTCATCACACTCAGATCTAAAACCATTAGCTTCACCTACACAAGAAAGTTTCCATCTCAACTAAATCTTTTTCTTAATCTTAACCATTCATTTGGGTTGATCTTGACCATTGATCCATTCCTGGATTCTATTTAAGGGGCTCTCAATCCCCTCATTATGGAGGTTGGAATTTTATTTTGTATTGAATCTCTACTAAATTGTGCACTCATTTGCTTACTATTATCATAGATTTTTATTGCCTATATTTAATATCATATAGTTTTAATATGCACACATATAGTATAATTTGTTTTACATACTATTAAATTAATCAAATACACATTTAGATTAATTGCATATCATCTAGATTTAATTACATTCTTTAAACCCTTCATACTAGATGGTTTGGTTGCCTACATCTCAACTTTGAGAGCATAAATAGGAAAAATCCTTCTAGTTAGAAGACAATGGGTTGCATTGTCAGACCTCTTGGATGAACTATCCCTTGTTCATTGCATGATGAATTTTAAGCAATGACCATGGTGAAGTGTGTGTGAGGTTCAAAAAATTCACGCATACATTTTTGGTGCCCATAGTGGGGCCAGGAAAAATAGTTTTCTAGCCTCATTTATTTAATTTTCTATCATTTTTATTATTCTATCCATATTGTTCTATACAATTTTCTAAATTCTAGCATGAGAAATCTCATTTCTACATGAAGATTTGAGGATCTCGCTTGAATCTCTACACTTTCTTGCATGAAAAGAAGTGCCCTATTGTGCAAGTCTTTGCATGGCACCTCATTTTCTTGCATGGGTTGGTGATAGATCTTGCATGGTCCTATGCAAGATTTTGTGCAAAATCCTAAAATAGCAAGGTTAATTTTGTTATTTTTCAGCATGTTGTTCATTATCTTTTACTGACACATTTTTCTCTAAAGCATTACTATTCTATTTTTCTGATTTTTTTTAGCTTAATAGTTGTCTGTAGGAGGTTTGATGAAGATTCCTTATACAAACTCTCCAAACATGAACTAACTATTTCTTTGCAGTACAATTGCTGAAGATACGTTTGTTAAAGAATAACATTAAAACCCACAAAACAATGTGTCTTCTTTCGTACTTTCTAAACATAGTCTAATTAGGGCTTGTGAACTTCTTAGGGTGCAAGATAGAAGAATAGGGAATTATGCTCTTTACAACTTGGAGGTCATGACCAAGGGTGAATCAGAAACCTAGATGCTTCTAAAAGAAGGCATTCAGAGGGAGGCAAACATCTTAGTGGTTCTCTAGTGCTAATCCTTTTCTATGATGAGATGATGATTTCCTTTCAAGCGGATCAAAATCTTTAGGAAGGATGAGTCTAGATTGATTAAGTTGAGTTGGTAATTAATGTGTTCTGCATGTTTGGGTGAGAAACTAAGGTAGAGGAGTATGCTCTTTCCCCTCGAGGGAAATCAAAAAATTTAACCCTTATGTTCGAACTACCAGTCTAAGTCAATCCTTTAGAGGGCCTGCTAGAGTGATCCAACCTCCAGGAATGACCCAAGTGAGCACACTCCTTTCACTAGAGATTCCTCACTATAATCAAGATGCTTAGTAGAGAAAAAGACTCCAAAGCCAAATTAATTTATTTCCCTTGACTCTTGATATCACTTATCAAGGGGAAGCTTTATTTGTTGCACTAGCCAGAGCTAGCCTTAGTCTTATTGAGCAAGTGTGTGCACTCTAAGATGCTCGTGTACGTTGTTGGTCTCAACTCCACTTGTGGAGCCACCAAGAATTAATATGAATGGAAGCCAAGCAAAAACCTCTTAGTTAGAAGCTACCTAGTTCACCTTCAAAAGGAGGCATAATCTTTGTGTAAGGAGGGGGAAGAATCTCTCTTGTAGAACTCACCATAGGAATGCTACTAGGCATTTAAAGGTGGTATACATTCTTGACCCCTACCACAAGGGTGTTCACTTAGTGTATATGTTATTGAGCCCATTGAATACACCAAAAACATGGGCACCCTCTAGGGGGTGACACGACTATGTAAGGTGCACACATGCACATAAGTTGTGGGACAAAGGTTTTACCTTCTCTACCATTTTCTATTTCTAGGGATAAAGTGTGTTTTTTATTAATTCCTAAACATGTCCAAACTTGTTTTAAAAAACTAAAATTCAAAGACTCCCCTATCCCTCTAGGTTTCTTTTCCCTCAGTTGGATTGTATTCGACTACTACTTGCTTCTTGTGTCCTATTGAAAGCACTTTGTCTTACTCAAAACTCAACATTATTTCACAAATCTAGAAATCAACCCTACAATCTATCTATTATCAGTCAAAAAAACCTAGAATCTATCTAAAAACATCCAAAACTATTGAAAATCTCTTCAAAATCCAATCCTATTGTTAGTCTGGTCTTGAATTTTGAGGACAATCTTGCAACATTTCCAGCGAGAAGTCACATCTTTGTGTGAGCCTATCCAAATCCTCACGTGAGAACTTCCATAGATCCATGCGAGATCTTTTTGTTGTCTTTTTCCAAACTGGTCATTTCTTTGCATGTCCTAAAGCAATCCCTCACACAAGCTTATATTGTTGTTCTGAGATTTTGCGTCCCCTAGTGTACTTTCTTGCACACCTCCCAGAGGATCTTCATGAGAGACCTTGTGTTAAAATTGTCAAATCAGCTTATTGAACAATCTGTGATCTACATCTAGTCTATTTTCTACATTGATTTATCTCTTCTTTGTCTGTGAATAGTCCCAAATAGTGGCATTTTGCTTAGCTAAAGATTTGTGATCTGTACTTTGACTAGTCTCATCTTTTAGTTTCTTTGATTCCTACTCTTTAGTGTTTATCATACTGCACATTATGATAGTGATAATTGTTGGCTATTCTAGACTTCAAATTAGAGTATTCATGCCTTAGTATACAACACTCTTATCTTCTCCCATTGAGACTAAGTTCTAGTGCGGTACTTGTCCAAATTTTTGCTTCTTGTCCTTGTCTATGACTGCTGCAACAAGAAGCAATAGCATGTTTTATCCTCTTAGACTTAGGTGAGGTCATGTTAGGGGTCTTAATTTTGGTAGAGGTCACCTTCCTTTTGTTACATGGTCTACATCCAGTTCGTCTAGTGAGGCATCTTCATGATCTCACTTACCTGTCAGGTCACCTCAAGTCCAGCAAACATTCTGCATAAACTTGTGACAAACCAAGAACCCTCTATATCAAGAGGATCCTGAGACTAGTATAGGTCTCATATCTCCAAAAAAAATGTCTAACTTCCTTTTCAAAGGACCTTTCAAATCAAAGCATACTAAAATTGAACACATTCCTACAATAACTGATCATGAACCTAAATATGGTAGTTACATCAAACATCAACAACCACCTAGGAATGACAAAGAGAAAGACCATGAAAAAGATGAGGAACTAAAAGAGGTGAAAACATTTCTTGAACACATAGTAAAATCTCAAAAGATAAAAATATTCAAAAGGTCATGGAAATTCTACTCAATGAAGAGAAAGAAAAGTACCTTCTCAAGCTTGCCTAAGAGGGAGCTAAGCTACCCTCTCATTTCAATGTGGAAACCATCATCATGCCTGAAGAGGAAACTAAGACTTCCAAACTCCAAAAATAACTAAAAATCATGCAAGACCAACTAGCTCAAATGATGCATGAGAAAGAAAAACTTGCTAAAACATACACCTTAGATGCTCTCTGTCCATTTCCATTTGATAAGAACATAGACATGCCTCCTTTCCCACAAGGAGTAGAACTACCTAAGTATGAAAAATAATTTGGAACCACCAATCCCCAACATCACTTGTAGGAATTTGGTGCCTTGTCTATAGAATTTATGCATAACTAGACATATCTCATGTGTTTATTCCCTAGAAGTCTAGGTGGTTAGGCATTAGAGTGGTTCTCACACTTGCCTCCCAGCATCAAAATGTTTGATGAAATTGCTAACTTGTTTGTCCAGCAATATTCTCATAACATTCAACACCCTGTCAATATTTGAGATTTATGTAACCTTAAGCAGAAGGTTGGGGAGCCCTTCCTCACATTCCTCCAAAGGTGGAGACAACTCTACACTAATTATTCATGCAAGATTCTAGAAATGGAAAAGCTTGACATCTTCACTAATAATCTCCTACCTAATTTTGGGTATAGAGTTCAACTTCAAGGTTTGTGCACCTTTGAAGACATGATTGCACAGGCCATCCACGTAGAAGAATTTATGGTCAAAAAGGGTGAACTCACTCTTCAGAAGGACACAAAATAGGGTTCCACATCCAACAAAGGAAAAACCAAGTATGTCAACAAGAACCAAGAAATTTTGTATGATGGAGTTGTTAACAATATCACTCCTAAACCTGATAAGGTAGCATTTAATCTCACAAATGGTCTCAATTTGGCCAAAAATGCTAAGAAACCTCCTCCTAACAATAAGACATATAGGAAGAAATTGAGAAATTCATGGGCTACATGCTCTAAATGAGAGTATACACCTCTGGGTGAACCTTTGGATGTGGTTTACCAAACCTTGTTGCAAAACAAGCTTATTTCACCATTGGACAACTCTCATCCTTATGATCCACAACCACACCCATCATTGTGGAGTGAAACCACATTTTGTGAGTACTACCAAAATAAGGGGCACAAAACTAGCAACTGCATAAACTTACACCACAAAGTCTAGGACATGATTGATTTTGGTGACATTATTGTAGATGGACATAACAAGAATTCAGATCACAAGGCATTCAAAGAGTCCTTCTCAGCCTATGAAAAAGGAGAGAGTTTGAAACCAAAACATAACAACAAGGTCAACTATACATATTCTAACAATGATGATATGATAATCAACATGGTTGAACCTATGGAATTCAAATACTATGACATCATTACCATCAAGGGCAACCAAGATAATGATAAACCCAAGACACTATTTGTCTTGATGGGCCCTAGTTCCAATGTAATAGACAACACACCTTCACAACACTATGCTAAAATTGTGACGCACTCTATTGACAATTGGTGCTCAAAGGCCCCACACCTTCTACTCTTGATCCTAAACAACATAAATACAAAAATCTTGCTGGTCCATCTAGAAAAGGTGCATAACTCATAACAAATTCAACAAAATCCAGCTATAGTGTTCTCGATCAATTGAAATGAACTAGTGCTCAAATCTCCATCTTTGAGCTGCTTAAAATCTCACCTGCTCATAGACAAATTTTGGACAAAGCCCTCATTGAGGAAAAAATTCCTCAAGATCTAGATCTTGAGCAATTTCAATCCATGGTAGGCCACCTGACCTTGCCTTACTTTATGTCTTTCTCTAAGGAGAATGACAACTCATTGAGCCACCCACACAATCAACCTCTACACATATAGGTTATGATACATCAGACACGTGTTCATTAGGTACTCATCGATAATGGCACTAGGTTAAACATTGTCTCTACTTCTTTTCTTAGACAATTGAATTATTTTGAGGACTCTATTGGTCCTTGATGCAAGATCACTATCAAAGTGTATGATGAAGTTTAACAAAAGTCTCTAAGTCTTGTGGTCTTACCCATTCGCACCAGTCTTGTAAAAAGGGATGTCACTTGTCAAGTGCTCAATATTCCCTTAGCTTATAACATTCTACTAGGATGACCATGGATACATGAAATGCACACTGTGCCATCCACATACCACCAATGCATCAAATTCTTGTTTCATGGCTTTGAGGTCACTATTCTTGCCACTACTAGCTATACTTCCAATATGCCCAAAGTTGCTGAAAATTTTGTCTCTGCTAAGAGGGAATCTATTGATTATCATGACAATAAGCTAAAACAAATTGAGCAGTCATTCAAACTTAAAGAAACTAGCATGAGGGAGTACCATATTGAACTAGTGCTATCATTAACATCTCTTCCAGAGTCTCCTCATCATTATGGGAGACCCTCAAAGGCAAAGAAGCCATTTGTGCTAACCCCTCTAACCAAGTATAATGGCACTTTTATCAAAGCTATAGTTCCCCTAGAGGATGAACATGAAAAAAGAGCCATTTTTGCATGGTTTTATAAAGAAGAGACTCCAATAGACTTAATAGAGCAAGCTTGAGAGATCATTCCTAAGAAATATGAGCCTAGTCTTAGAGTCATGAAGCATTTTTCCTACAAGGGAACTGGCTCTATTGGGTGCAATAACAATGGCCTAATTAATCCTATCAAGGAAATAGCTTGAAGAAACAATGATACAAATGGTCTAAGCTTTAAGAAGGTTCCATTCTATATGGGAGCTAATAAGTTCATACTAGAACCCAAGAGTTCATCTAGAAATGAGTCACGAGTTGTGTCTGATACTTAGGATGATCAATTTAATGATGAGAATCCTTATCCTTATCCTATTCCTCATTATTTGGCTAAATTCTTTATTGAGCCAGATGACTTTGTGCCACATGTTAGCACTGTGGATGATACTAGTGATTCTTATAAGGATAATACTAATCCACCTAGAGCTCATTCAAAAAAGGGAGAGTCTAGTTAGTCATTGTGAATTGAGTACTTATGCAAGAACCTAGATGATGAAAGTGAGTATGTCCATATCATTGTTGGGGAGTTCTACAGTCTCTCACCATGTAGCACTAATTTTAAGGATTTTGAGTTTGACTCTCTTTCAGAAGAAACTACTGATAAATACATTGACCAAGTTCATTTCTATGAAAACCAACTTGAAGTGGGTGAAATGTCTAGGGTTAGGTCAGATGGGTCTGATCCAACTAGTGTCCTAGAGTTGTCAATTGATGATGTTAGTACTCAAAGGCATTCAAACACACTTGTGGATGAAGTCATTGTAGGCCTTGAATTGCTGGTCCAAGAACTTAATGACTATACCATGAATGCAATTGAACCCATCATGACTCTTTCACTCACACATTCTACAATGACTATGCTTTTCTTTCTACGTAAACACGATCGAACCTGTAACGTCTTCCACTAGTGATTAGAGCATTAACATGACTAAAGTTGACATCAAATATCTTATTCATATAATTAAAAGGAAAAAATGCAAAAGGTCTGATGGTGAAAACCACATTGTGGTAGTATTAGAACCCCAAGAAGTAAAAACAAAAGATGTATCCAAGGATGAAAACCTCTCTAAGGTGTCCATGGATGAGATATTTGATGCACTTCCAAGTAACTTTCAATAGATATCATCAATGTTGATAGAGCAAACACAATCGATCAATCTGGGCACAAAAGAACACCCACATATTATACACATGGCATAGACGCTTTCTCCTAAAGAAAGGGAGGAATTTATTTCCTTCTTGTAAGAGAAAATAGATAAATTTTGCTTGAACAGATTCTTACATGCTAGGACTAGATCCTGATCTTATGATGCATCATTTGTCCATTGCACCAAGCATCAAACTAGTTAAATAGAAACTTCAAAAAATGCATCCTCATGTTGCATTTCTCATCAAAGTAGAATTGTAGAAACTATTGAAAGTAGGATTGATCTATGCAATTGATTATGGCGAATGGATATCCAACATTGCCCCAGTCTCTAAGCACAATAAATCTATCAGAGTTTGTACTGACTTCTATGATCTCAATTTGACATGTCCTAAGGATGATTTTCCACATCTGAACATTGATATAATAGTGGACATGATAATAGGATATGAGATGTACTCACTCATGGATGGATTTTCTAGTTATAATTAGATAAAAATTGTGCCAAAAGATCAGGAGAAGATTGTTTTTACATGTGCATGGGGAACCTCCTGCTAGAATGTAATGCCATTTGGTTTTAAAAATACTAGTGTGACCTATTAGAGGGTAGTGACTACAATTTTCAATGACATGATGCATAAGACCATGGAGGACTACATGGATGATACCTTGGTCAAAAGTGAAAAACATAATACTCATCTACAAGATTTGGGACCCATCCTAGATTGTATGGAAAAATTTAGTATTTGGCTCAATCCTAAGAAATTCACATTTGGTGTCACATTAGGAAAGTTGTTGGGATACATCATGTCTATGAAAGGAATTAAGGTGGAAACAAAAGAAAGTTCAAGCAATTATGGATATGCCTCCACCTTGAAACATTAGCCAGATGAGAGGTCTACAAGGAAGACTCCAATCTATTCATAGGTTCATCTCATAGTTGGCATATAGATCATAACCCTTCAAAAAGAATTTACATAAGGGTTTCAAATTCAACTGGAGTTAGGACTATGAGCAAGGCTTAATACAGATCAAACAATATCTTTCCAATCGACTAATCCTGATGCCTCTTATCTATGGGAAGCCATTTTGTACATTTCAACAACTAAAACATCTTTAAGGACCATATTAGCTCAAGAGGACAATGATAACAAGGAGAGAGCTATTTACTACTTGAGTCACACATTGATCTTTTATGAGATGAATTACAACATCATTGAGAAAGCTTGCTTGGAAGTTATCTTTGCTTCTCAAAAGTTGAGACACTACATGCTTTCTTACAAAACATAGCTAATGTCTATGATAGAACCATTGAAGTACTTTCTCAGTAAGGCAACTCTCATAGGAAGATTGGATAAATAGGTCATGATAATCAATGAGTTTGACATTCAATATGTTGAATGAAAAGCTATCAAGGGACAAGCAATTGTGGATCAGCTAGTAGATGCACCTATGCAGAGTATTCTCCCAATGAACATTGATTTCCTTAATGAGTCAATCCTAACATGAACACACCAAATGTGGGTGATGTTCTTCGATGGGTCCTTCACACAATAATGATCTGTTGCTGGATTACTCTTCATAATGCCATAGAGATATTCATTACCCAAAACATACAAGATTTTGTTTCCTTGTACAAACAACATTAATTAATATGAGGCTTTGATTAATGGCACGAAGATTGTAGCTGAATGGAGACTAGATTAATTAGATATCTTTGGGGACTTTCAGCTCATAATCAACCAGGTTAACGATGTGTATCAAACAAAGGATGAAAAAATGATTCCTTACAAATGCATGGTTGATGATCTAAAGAAGTATTTTGTGCACATCACCTTCTATCAAATTCCTCAAGTAGATAATAAAGCAACTGATGCTATGGCTACTTTGGCTTCCTTGCTATAGATGCCTAAAAATGATCTCCAACATGAATTCCTGGCGGAAGTGTTACACTACCCAGCCTATGACACCCCTAATTCTAGGATGATTTTTCTATCATAAGATAAGACTCATCCCACTACCATCACATCTATTCCTATCTCTATAACCAAATCATTTTGGAAGGTCTAACCTATAATGAGAAACATTACCTAATATTCAATGCTGCCTGGTATGTCATTATTTCTAATGACCTATATAAGAGAGGTCTCAATGGAACACTCCTTAGGTGTTTAGAACCCAAAGTGTTCAAACATGCACTAATTGATGTTCATGAGGGCATTTATAGATTCCACTCAAATTGCTTGACACTAGCTCACAAACTCATTATAGCTAGTTACTATTGGCCTAAAATGGAGCAAGAGGCAATCAAGTACGCTAAGTCCTACAAGTAGTGCTAGCTCCATGGGAATCTAATTCATGCTCTAGCTCTAGCTAGGGAGTTGATCCCATCTACCACAACATGGCCATTTCAACAATGGGCCTTTGACTTGGTGGATCAAATTCACCCAACCTCTTCTAATGGACATAATTTCATCATCACATACAAACTACTTTACAAAGTGGGTAGAGGCAGTACCTTTAGCAATAACAAATGGCAAAACTATAGCTCTTTTTATCACAAACTACATCATCTGCAAGTATAGTGTACCATCCTCCATCATTACTGACAATGGAGAAAAATTCAAAAATAAAAACCTCAAGGAACTATGAAAGTGATTTAAAATCACACAAAATTGGTCTTCTATCTATTACCCCTAGGGTAATGGTCATGTTAAGGCATCCAATATGGTGATCCTTAAGATCCTCCATTGCATAGTCAACAAATCTAGAAGAGACTGGCACCTCTAGATTAATCTAGCCTTGTGGGCATATAGGACAAGCATCAAGACTCCAATGGGTACAATGCCCTTTTCTTTGGTTTATGGAGTAGATGATGTGCTTCCAATAGAGGTTGATATTCCTACCTTGAGAATCTCTATTAAAGGCCTTATTACTAATGAAGATTACAAGATATCTTGGCTTTGAGAGCTAGTACATCGATAAGTGGCATGTGATCATCTGCAAGCTTATCAAAAGTGAATGTCAAGAAGCTAAAATTAGAAAGTTAGGCCACATGACATTCAACTGGGTGATCTCGTCCTAAGAGAGAACCCTAAGAATCAACAACAGGGAGTCTAAAAAGGGAAGTTTGAACCAAAATATCTTGGCCCTTACATCATTACTATAGTGTATGGATCTGGTCCTTACCAACTTTCCATAGCCGAGGGAGAAGTGCTCAAGTAACCTATCAACACTCTCCACTTGAAGTGGTTTTATAGCTAATTTGATTATAGAAGCTCTTTGTACATACCTATATATTTTTAAAAAATCCTAAAAATTGAAAAAATTCCTAAAAAAATTATTATTGTGGTGAAAACCTAGAATTAGGTGCCTTGGTGATACCAAAAAATATTGAAAATTCCAAAAAACATTAAAAAAATCAAAAAAGGAAAAATGCAAAAAAAATTGAAAAATAAGAAAAGTGCCATTGGTGAAAACCTAGAAACAGGCATCATGGTAGCAAAAAAAAAAAAGTTCTACCAAGAAGGTGAAAACCTAGTAAACAAGCACCTCTTGTTCTTAATGGTCCATCTTGCAACACATCTTTTGGCTTCCTATATAGTTGCTTTTACTACTTTTTCCACTTTTTGCTCATGTATCCATGGATTGAGCCTTCTCACCACTAGGGGGCATTCCCCTTCAGTGTCATAGAATCTCTTTTGTGATAGTCACTAGTCATTCTAGCTGTGTCTGCCTACTATTGTTAGTGTCACTCTTTATCAAGATTCTCCTCATAGAATCTCTTGTGTGATAGTCACTAGTTGTTTTGGATATGTTTGCCTATTGCTGTTAGTGTCAATCTTTGTTGAGATTGTCCTCATAGAATCTCTTGTGTAATAATCACTAGTTGTTCTAGCTATTTCTGCCTGTTGTTACCAATGTCACTCTTGTCAAGATTATCCTCATAGAATCTCTTTCTTAATAGTCACTAGTCATCCTGGCTGTGTCTACCTACTATTGCTAGTGCCGCTCTTTGTCAAGATTCTCCTCATAGAATTTCTTTCGCAAAAATCACTAGTTGTTTCAGCTATGTTTTCCTATTGTTGCTTGGGTCATGTTTCAACATTCTTTTATGAAAGATCTCTCTTGCATTAGTCACTGGTCATTCTAGCTATGTCTATCTACTATCACTCGATTCTCCTAGGTTCTTCACCTCAAAGATTCCTCTTTAACCTCATCCAATAGTCATTCTGACTGTGTCTGCCTACTATTGTCACCCTAATGAAGAGATTTCTTTCATCCATGTCCTAGACACTAGCACTTGACATAAATTCCATGACAAACATTAAACTCAAAATGACATACTTGTCTAGATATGCTGAGCATTTTCCTTGTTTGTTTTTCTTTTTCTTTATCATGTCTCTTTGAGCAACTCAATGATGTCACTTTTGACTAGATAAGTGATGACTAGGGGCATGATCTTTTCTTTTTCTTTTTTTGTATTTTAGTTCCAATAAGTTGACATATTCTTATAAGAGGTGTGTCCACCATAAGAGCCTCCATCTTATATTGAATGGTTGGGTGTACCTTGATTCCTTTTACACAAATACATCAGTAATGTTGGTTCTTCTCCTTGTCTATTGGAGTGAACTCTTCATGCTATAGTGCATACTAATACTCATCCTATTAACTGAATGTATGGGTCACTGTGAGTATACCTAGCACACTTCTATCTCAGGTTATGAATGCAAGGGTTGCTGAGGACATAATACTTACTGAATACTTAGCATGAGATATATCTCTTGTGTTTTTGGTGTGTCTACTATGCAAGCAACATTCTGGTCATCCTAATGTTTATGTTTTGATGCTTATGTTAGCTTGCAATAATAAAAGGGACAAATGTTTTGGTCATTTTGGCTTCTTGTGCCTTGAATGCTTACATTTAATCCTAACAAACCTAAAACATATGTCCTATTCATATTCCCATGATTACAATGTCAATGGGAATTATACAACATATGAGATTTTGTCTTATGCTCAATGATGATAATTTTTGACACTTGGTAACTAGACCTAGGGTTGCATCTAGTGTAGGGTTGCATTATTCAGCTTAGCATGTGATTTGACAATAAATCTACTTTCACCATCTGTAATCAGGGACTCTTAGTTTCTTCAAAGTATCATGACTCTTCATAGATGCACAAGCATTTGATTCTATGGTTTGTCCTCTCATGCTCCTTGCTTGAATTCTTGTCATTGTCAAGCAAAAAACATGAAACAATACATCAGATGTTAGTCCATTCACCTATGCATTTTAATCATAAATCCATACATCCATCTCATTTACATAAAATCAACTCAAACATGCATTCATACATCAACATCACATTTGCATCTCATAATCATAAGCATAAAATATCTCATGTGCATCAAAGTAAAAATGCAAACACTAACAATGACATGAACACAATGCTACTTGGCTCAAAATCTCATATATATCTTAAAGAATGTGTTAGTATAAAAATGAGTGCTACCAATAAAAAATGGCATAAAATGGTGCTAGAGAACCAATCAATATATAGCCAAAATCATGAAAAACTAGAGCTAAAGAGCAGCATGTGTCTAACTATGGCCCACACCATCACCTCCTACAAGACAAGGGGGAGGCATGTTTGGTCTGGTTGGTTGGTGACACCTCTAGAATCTCTCACATACTATGACAAGCAAGGCACTTTTTGAGCCTCATCAAGCATCACTATAGAATATGCTACAAAGTAATATGCTGCTTAGGCCATCTATAGTATCACCTCATCTTGCAGCATCTCTACCCTCTTCTTGGTAGCCTACACTTGCTCTCGTAATCTTTAGATCTCTTGATCCCACTCTACAATCCACACATCCCTAACTACCACCTAAATTTGTAGCTCTCCCAACTTATGCGAGGCCTTCCTAATCCTCTCCCTTTCCCTCCTCAAAGCATCCTAAGGTCCTATAGTAGGCTTCTCTTACATCTCCTCCTCGAGCATCTAAGGTTGTTGCTCCAGTGTCTACTCCTCCACTCATGGCCTTTGACATTAGCCATGCTCCACCCCACTACCACCCATACCTACATTTTATCCCATCTATCATGGTAGAATCTACACCTATCACACCCTATGTCAAACCTATGATGCTTGCTGTTATGGTGCCTATTACTAGGGTGCCTGTTGCTAGGGTGCCTACTACTTTGGTGCCTACTAAGGAGCCTATTCTTCTATCCCCAAGGGATCTATGAAGTGTGGGAAGGGGTGGCTAATGAAATATGCCTAATATGCTACCATCATCCCTACATCTAAGACATTGGGGAGGTAATCCCACTATGTTGTAACTAGGTTGGGCACATCAATCATGGATTGCCCTAGATTTAACCTTGTTGAAAAACCCTACTCCAAGTCTCATGCTAATCTGGCATATGAGCAATACTCTTGTGATATGTCCTACTCACAATTGTACTATCTCCACACCCATGTAATGGGAAATCTCTTGATGATATGTGTGGCCCAACCTAATAGAGGCTAAAGGAGAAAATCTAGCTCAGCTCCCTCATATGATGTAGGCAATAGGATGAATAACTAGGGCCAAAGGCTCACCCAGCTATCCAAACCACCATGCAAGAGTTAATAAAATGAAAGAAAACATGAGGAACAATAACCAAAGGAGAAAGAGGAATGAAATACCTTTATTGATTCTTCAAATATTCAACATACATGCCCAGCTATAAGGCCTTTTCAGTTATGGCCAATTACAAATACATATTCAAAGATCCAACCACAAATTTGCACTTTTAGTTCTGCTCTGTAATCTTCTCCCTCAAAAACTTACCTAACTCTAAGCCAAACACTATATATATATATACTTTCCAAAATGGCTTACAAATCATTCTAGAATCATTACATAAGAGTAAGGCTGACCCAAGAATAATCTAGACTCATCCCAAGAAAAGATCTTAACATAAATGTCCCAATCAAAATAAATCCTCCAAGTTAGCTCAAAGAAATTGCATCCAAATACTAACACTAGGCACATGAAGAAACACTCAACATACACTGGGTAACTCAACAAATGAAGAGTCTATCAGCATACACTAGGTAACTTGACACATGAAGGAATTGTTATAGTAACTTTTCACATGAAGGAATTGCTACAATAACTTGGCACATGAAGGAATTGCTATAATAACTTGGCACATGAAGAAAACTACATTGCTAGGCACATTAAGGAATTACAGAATGAACAAAAAAAAATGAGTAGGATAACAAGGCAACCCAGGATGCTCCTACATCAAACAACTGGGGTTGAAAGAAATGATTCTCCTAAATCATTGAGATGTCTCAACCTGAGTTGAATTCAACTCAAATTGAGAAATCCATGAAGCATCTTCAATAGGTATGTTCTTTCACTTCACCAAATATTCATAATAATCTTTTCCTCTTGTACTCTTGCCAACTCTCTGATCCAATATCTGTTCAACTTCCTCAATCTACTTCTTAGGATAATCATTTGATACAACAACTTCATTCTCTAACTCATGATACTTATACAAATCAGAAATATTGAATATAGAAGATATATCTATGTCATCAGGTAACTCAACTTCATAAGCATTACCACTATCAAACTTCTTCAAGATCTTATAAGGTCCAAATTACTTCATCTTTAGCTTACTATATGTTCCAACTGGAAATCTTCCATTCTTCAGATGAACCATCACCTCATCACAAACTTGATAATCATGAAGTCTTCTAGACTGATCAGAATTCTCCTTATAATTTTGATTACTTTGTTCCAATCTCAACTTCACTTCCTTATGCAAAGACTCCATAAAATCAACAAATTCTTCTCCTCCAGTGCTTCTCTTTTCTTCACTAGCAACATCTCTCAAATTTGATATACCTCTAGGATGCATTCTAGTAACAATCTCAAAACGTGCCTTTCCTATACTCCTATTCACATAATTATTATATGCAAATTCAGTATGTTCCAATACCATCTCCCAATTACTTGGCTTATTCCCAACTAAAAATCTTAGCAAATTATCCAAGCTTCTATTCACAACCTTTGTCTATCCATCTTTTTGTGGATGGACTATAGAACTAAACTTTAGCTCAGTACCCATCTTCTTCCACAAAGTCTTCTAAAAATAATCACAAACTTATTGTCTCTGTCAGAAATAATGCTCCTTCGTAATCCATGCAATCTCACAATCTCCTTAAAAAAAAGTTCAGCAACATGCTCAACATCTAATGTCTTCTTACATGGTATAAAATGAACCATCTTAGAAAACTAGTCCACTACAACAAGTATGGAATCATACCCTTTTACTGTCTTAGGCAACCTAAGAACAAAATCCATAATGATATCTATATACACTAATATGTTAGCAAGAAACACTAATCTATTTAGAAATCAAAGCATTAACTAAAAAAACTAATATAAACTTTAGATAAGACAAAGTGAAGTCCTCAAATGAGAATATGAGCCATGGATAGGCTCTCTCAATGAGGATGATCACTTGATTTGTAGAGGTGTCCTTTGATATGGTTTTGGGATGTATTCTCAAGCTTCAAGATGCTTCAATGGAGGTGGATTTGGGATTTTTGGTGTGGGTATATGTAAAAGTATGGATTTGGCTTCTCAAACTGACATGGTAACTTTAGCTTAAAGATTGTGATAAAATGGCTTGGGAGGGGATACAATTTATAGGCAAGAGGCTTGAGGGATGGAGGGCTAAGATGCAAGGATAACAAGATGGTGAGGGAGGCTCAGGATGCACTCAAAGGGGAGCACATGGATTGTGCTTGTTTAGAACCAATCAGAGAGTGACACATGTCATAGGGAGAGTGGGTGGAGGAAAGGGCATGGTTGACTCAAAAAAGGAGGCTCAAGGCTTTAAATGGCCCTCATAAGTGCTTTTAAGAGCAATGAATGGGCTTGTAAGAGCAATTTATGGCTTTGTAAGAGCATTCATCGATTGGTGGTTGGGATATTTTGAGGGGAGAATTTAGCTTGGTTTAGGAAAGTCTTAAGCTTGCTTAGGAATGTGCAAATGATTAGGGGATGGGTTAGGCTTGGGTTAGGATTAGATTAGGGATGTTACAGATAGACAAGTGGATGGTATTAATGAGGGTGAGTGAGTTAGTGGCTAAGCCTGGTTATTATGGGTGGATGGGGTGGATTAGGCTAGATGGAGGATTTAGGATAGTTTAGGGGCTATTAGATTTGAGGATTTTATATATTAAAGTGATTTTAATAAATTTAGGATTTGGAATTAGATAGGAGAATAATATTAATTGATAAATAATGGGTTATTCGATTTATCAATTAGGACTATAGATGATTAATTAAATTAATTAGCTAGGGGATGGCAAAGGATTAAATAAATAGGAATTTAATTAATGATGCCTTTTAGAGATAGCTAAATCAGATTACCAAAGCAGTGTAATCAAATTTAGGTGTCTACATTTTGCCCCTCTTTGTCATAGTGTTGAGATAACACTATTTCAAAGAAGTTCGAATGGAGACGACACGAGGAAGATGTTTTAGCAACTAGGTTTTCCTAGTCTTGGATAAGAAGAGGAGAGACTAAACTTAGAGATGCCCCCTGAAGAAGGCGATAGAGAGAGAAGATGAGGCTCGACAGCTTCTTGAAAAGCAAAAGAATTCAAGATGAGCAAAGACACAGATTGACAAAGAGAAGGGGCTGAAGTAGCACAAATGCACACTATGGGAGGATAATAAAGGAGAATTAGATGCACAAGAGGAAGCAAGCTTAAGATGATCCCAGATTTGGGAGGGGGGATGAAGGGGGGGAGTGCGAGAAAAGGAGATTAGGAGGAGGTCAGGGATGATGGGAAGATAAAGAGGTTTGGATGGGGGATAATGGAGATGAAGGGAAGTCATGGAAGCGGTTTGAGTAGAGGGAAAGGGCAAAAAGAAGTACCACCACAGAGTTGAGAATGAGATTTAATGTAGGAATGTTGGGGTAATGGCCAAGGTTACCAAGAACATCAAAGCATGTTCACCAACTTTCCAGAGGATTGATGAACTGATTCAAACAAGCATGCAAGGATTGCCCCAACATCACCTGAATTCCAGAGGAAGTAGTGTGGAACTGAGACTGGGTAACCCACAAGCAAAAAAAACAAACAAACAAAAGACCTGATCAAAACCGTATGCTCAGAGTGCCCTATTCACAGCATACCATGATATGGAAGATTGTGGCAACATTGAGGAGGGAACAAAAAGATTGCTTGGAAAAGATACGTCAAGACCCAAAAAGACAAGATTCTAAATCAAAAGAAAGTGAAAATCCAAAAGAGAACCATTTTCCAATGAGATGGGTAGGATGAGGTACTAACGAACCAAGATTAGACATGAGGAAAGCTAGATCTTGCAAGTATCTATCGAAGAGCACCTAAGCTAGTGGATTTGGATGAGTGATGCGTTAGGCAAGCTGAACTAAGAAGGATAACATAGTTGGTAATAGGAGATCTAGCTAAAGGATGTATTGAAAAAGCTAACCAAGAGTTGGGTGATGGGTGCAAGATGTGGAGGTTGGTGAATGGACACGAAAGTAGGGACAGAGATAATGATACTTAGCAAAAGAGGAGGTATAAGTTGACAGACCAAGAACTGGTATAAGTGTACAAAGATGATCTATGATTTGTGAGTGTGAGAGAGGAATGTTTTAGAAGGTTAGGATGACCAAGAGGGGTAGATAGGGCACCAAGGTAGGCTATAAGGGGTGAAGAGGGGCCTAGAAGGGGTTATTTGCAGATAGATTGAGGAGGAGATATTGCTGATTAGGAGCTCTATAGTAGAGATTAGGATGGCAGGTATTGGGCGACCAGAGCACTGAGCGGACATAGTACAATGAATACAAGTATGAGGGACACCCGATCGATCAGTAAGGTCTAAAACCTCTACGTGATTTTTGTGTAGGAATTTGTTATAGCATTCCTACGAAAGCAAAAACATGATCCCACAGGCACAAGTCCAACGGGAATGCGAGCAGGATCAGCGAGATCATGATCCCACAAAACATAGTGTCAGGTGGGAGGATGTTGGGGTTTAAATAGTCATTTGTGGGAAAGTGATCTCAGGATGGGAGAGGAGGTAGAGAGCTCAGGGACAGGGGGAGGACTGATGGGGCCACCACCTCCACAACCACCAACACCAGGGGTTGGGAGAGGGGCACAGGAGGAGACTGATGATGTAGGGATGATGGGTTGACCATCAATGAGCATGCATCTTTTTGGGATACTCAGTACTCTGTATATATATAGGCTATTTTTGAGACACATGGAGATTTTTTGTAGGCTCAGACCCATTTGTACTATATGGACATTATACACTGATGGACTTTTATTCTTTCATTGATATATAGATTGGATGACTCTGGTGATATTTGTGTTTATGGACTAGTGATGTTATGTATAGTGATTGATAGTGATGTTTTGATGGCATTTCTAATGATTGGTGATGCAGGATGCGATAGGTGCTTTGTGATTTTTTGATTGTGCTGATAGTTTGCGATGCATGATTTGATTTTTGATGACATTATATACATGATATAATATGTTTTTGATGTGACTCAGCTATAAAGTGCAGATATGATGTGATGTGATTTTGATCTATGATATCGCAGATGTGATGTGATTTGATGTGATCCTTGATGGCATGATTTTCCTTATGATATTGTAGATGTGATGATGATGAGATTTTTTGTATGATAGGTTTCAAATATGATCCTGATGATGTGATGTTGCTTTATGATAGATGTGATGTGATCCTAGGAAATTGATTGCTTTGGAGAGTATTTGATATGATGTTGTATGATGATAAGTACAAACTATAAAATAAGTGACAAATGTAAAATGAATCACCAACTAAAGGATAATCAATAGATTTATGATATGGAAAAAATGAATATAATGTCATGACATTTTTAACATAAACTAAAGATAGATAAAAGATTAAAACAAATGAATTGACAAAATAAAAGATTAAAATAAAAAATGAAGTAGAACTTTAATGATGAACCTCAATGCTAAAATGAAACCTAACCTAATGATAAATGACTATAATGCTAACATGAATCACAATCTAATGATGAGCAACTACACTAAATGATTGATAATCTAATGATGAAAGACGATGCTAAATGAACCATAATCTAATGATATATGACTATGCTAAAATGAACTATAAGAGAGAATAGTGAATTGATGATATGCTAAAAAGAACATAAACTAAAAGATAGACCTAGGATTTAGCATGGGTGAATATCATAAAAAGACTGAATGCAATAATATTTTGTGATATGATAAAGGATACAAGATTGTAGGAGATGTGAGACAAACAATGATGGTGGAATAAGATAACCAATGTTTTGACTTATGATAGCATTCTATGATATGAAAAGTGTTCATAGGAGATACTGACTCTAAGGAGAATAATGTTGGAAAAAAGAGTGATCAACAAACTCACAGTCAAGAAGATAGCAGAGATTTTTAGAGCTAGGATAGTAACTTATGATAGGGATCACATCATGATGAGAAATAAATAATAATTGACATTCGAGGTTTTGAATTAAATAATTCTGAGGGTGGAAAAAGTTATTGTTTAAGGGAGAGGGATGATGACAAGGAGGAGGATATCAGAGGTTAATAAAAGTGAGACGTAGGGGAAGCTTGAGCATGGGGTACTTCATGAGGAAGTACCACTATGTAGTGTAAACACTTTATTTGATATAGGATTATTAGGGATCTACCAAGGTTACTAAGAGCATCAAGGCCTTTTCCACAAAATTCCATAGGACTAACTTAAATAGGCATGCAAAGGATTGCCATAGCATCACACATGAGTCTCGGAGAGATTAGTGTTGGAATGATGCTAGATGATCCATGAGAAAACAAGATTATCTAAGTGCATCATGTTTTATTGAAAGATGAAAACATGTTTGAAATATGCAAGGATAATATCAAACTAACTCACAAGCAGCAAAAGACTATGATCAAAACCAACCTCCTTAGTTGTCCCAAGAAAAACACACCATGATATGAAATGATCATGGCAATCTTGAGGAGGAAACAACAAAATATTTGTGCAAATAATCAACCAAAAAAAACAAAACAACCAAAATTTTCTGCAAAGATGAAAAAAGGAACCTTTTGTCAAAGGGATCAACTGACGGGTTGCAACGAGACCTAGATAAAAAGTAAGACTAGTTAAGGACATGGGAATGCATGACTAGATAGCAAAACATAGTTATAGGTATATGCATGATGGGGGAAAGCTCAGGATGAGGGGATAGCATTGTTATAATACATGGTTTTGTTGAGGTGGGTCTATGTAAAGTGTGATTTATGTACAGGGGTCCGAATATTGCTATATTCACATAGGTATGGTATATGGGAGACAAGGGTTAGTGCAAGGGGTATGAGACACATGTTATATGGGTTGTATATGCTACATATGGTAAGGATAAAAAGCATGTGATAGGGTAGATCTAGTAGAGTACAATGGTAGGATACATTAAGTATGATACATGGAATGCTATAAATGAGATGGGAGGTTACATAGTGCAAAGTGCTAGAGGATGATGTTGTGAAGCATGAAAAATAATGATAAGGAACACCTTGGAAAAGTGGGTGGGAGAAGTGATATATTATGGGGGGGTGATAAAAGGGGGTGTGTTGGTGATAGATAATGGAAGAGCTATAGTACACTTGGCGCCTATTTGCTAGGTTTTCACCAAGGACCTATCCAAGGTGCTTGAATTGCCAAGTTTTCACCATTGGACACTTTATTTTTACTTTATGCCTTTTATTCTTTCCTTGGTTTGCAAATTTTGTCATTTAGGTGTAGAATTGCTTAAGGTGGATAATGTTAGTAGGATCATTTAGGACTTCACCTTCAAGGGTAGATAGCTGATAGGCTCCTGAGCCAAAAGATGTTGTGACCACATAAGGACTAAGCCAGGTGGGCTCAAACTTGCCTTTCTTTTCTCAGTTAGCTTGAACCTTCATATTCTCTTTAATGACCATGTCAACTTCCTAAAAACTATTCATATGGACTTTCCTATTGAAATTGTACTTGAGGCAACTTTGATAGACCATGAGATGGTCGTAGGCCTGTTGTCTTCTTTCATCAAGTAGATCAAGTTGAGTAAGTTGAGCCACTCTATATTCCTCATTAGATATTTTTCCTCAAAGAGAAATGCAGAGTGATGGGAGTTCAACCTCAATAGGCAAGACTACTTCAGCACCATAGACCAAGGAGTATGGAGTTGTGCCAATGGCAGTACAGAATGAAGTGTGGTATGCCTATAGAGCGGGATTAATTTGCAAATGCCAATCACAGCCAGAGTCATTGAAAAATTTGTTGAGGATTTTGAGGAGGGTTTTATTAGTTGCCTCAGCCTGACCATTACCTTGTGGGAAATATGGGATCGAGAAGCGGTGGTGGATGCGGAGGGAAGTGCACAATTCTTCCATATTTAAGTTTTTAAAATTACCTCCGTGGTCTGTGAATATGGTCACTGGGATACCAAAGCAACATATGATATGATACAATATAAACTTGGACACCTAAACTCCTATGGTAGTAACAAGGGGAACTGCTTTGACCCACTTAGTGAAATAATCAATGGCGATGATTATCCACTTGTGTCCTTCTGAAGAAAGTGGTGCAATAAGACCAACAAGATCAAATCCCTAGCAAGCAAAAGGCCATGGTGGTGCAATGGGTTGCAAGTCCTATGCTAGAGCCCGAATTAAATTAGCATGTTGTTGACAAGGTAAACATCATTTCACAAATTCACATGCATCCTATTCTAGAGTAGGCCAATAATATCTATCCCAAAGGATCTGCTTTACTAGCACCATCCCACTTGTGTGAGCACCACAAAGTCTAGCGTGTACCTCTTTGAGAGCTATCACAGCCTCATTTTGATCTAAACATTGAGAGAGAGTATCATGATAACCACAACAATATAGGGTTTGGGTGATGATAGTGTAACGGGAAGCTCTGCAAATATGGTTTTGGCATTGGGTTCGTGTGAGGTGAGGAGATATGATACCATTTAGTAGGTAAGCATGAATTTTGTGGTACCATGGAGATTGGGGACCAATTAAGATACAGACCCATGTTGATTCATCATTCTCATGTGTGGGTTCGTGCAGCTGCTCAACCAAGAATTCATACTGCATAGCTTTGTGTGGTATTTCCAAGAGAGAACCAATAGTAGCCATAGCATCAGCTACCTTATTCTAGAGTCTAGGTATCTGTATAAACTAGATCTGAGTGAAATGCTCATTTAGTTGATCAACCAGATCTTTGTAAGGTAGTAACTTGTCATCCTTGGTTTGATATTCATCCAAAGCTTGTCTGATGATAAGCTAAGAATCACCATAGACCTAAAGCTCTGTGATATTCCATTCAATGGAAATTTTTAGTCCTACAACAAGGGCCTCATACTTTGCAATGTTATTGGTACACTAAAATTGTAGCTTGAAAGGTTTAGGGATATAATTGGCTTGAGGTGTAACCAGAAGTATGCCCGCACCAGAGCCATGAGATGTATAGGAGCCATCAAAATATAGCTTCTAGAGTGATTGTTTTTTTATCAAATAGAGCTATTTGTCTAGAAATTCCATGATGAGTGTGTGATCTACAACTAGGGGGCATCAGCCAAGTGATATGAAATAGCCTGGCCTTTGATGGCCTTTTCATCAACATATTGAATGTCAAACTCACTAAGGAGCATAACCCATTTTGCTAGGCATCTGGTGAGTACTGTACAAGAGAGCATATATTTTAATGGGTAAATCTTTGATATCAGTTGTACAGTATGGCTCAACATGTAGTGACATAGTTTCTAGGTGGAAAATACTACTACTAAGCATGCCTTTTCCATTGGCATGTAGTTGAGCTCATAGCCCACTAATGTTCAACTGATGTAATAAATGGCTCGTTCCTTTCCTGCATCGTCAAGTTGTTCCAGCAGAGCTCCTAATGCTATGGAAGTGGATGTGATATACAATATGAGTGGGCACCCTATAAATGGATGAACCAAAATAGGTGGATTAGCTAAGTATTTTTTGATGAGCTCAAAATTGTGCTGGCAAGCTAGGTCCCATTTGAAATTTTTATCTTTCTTAAGCAAGTGAGTGAAAGGTTGACACTTATCAACAAGCTGAGAAATGAATCACTAGACTAATTGGAGTTTTCCTTGCAAAGAATGAAGGTGCCTAAGTGTCTTAGGAGGAGCCATATCCATGATGGCTTTGACCTTCTTAGGGTCAATCTCAATACCTCGTTGTGACACAATGAAGCCTAGGAGCTTTCCTGAAGTAACACCGAAGACACACTTCTTTGGATTTAGCATGAGATGATATTTTGCTAGTCAGTTGAGCACTTCCTCATGGTGAGACAAGTGATCCAGAGCATTGATAGATTTGACTAGAATATCATCCACATAATCCTCAAGTATCTTATGGATTAGGTCATGGAAGATGATCGTCATCGCGCGCTGATAGGTTGCCCCAGCATTCTTTAACCCAAAGGGCATCATATTGTAGTAGAATGTGCCCCAAGGTGTAGTAAATATTGTCTTATGCTGATCTTCTTCTACTATATGAATCTAATTATATCTAGAGAAACCATCCATTAGTGACAAGAGTTCATGACCTACAGTGAGATCCACAATCATGTCGATATTTGGCAATGGAAAGTCATCCTTTGGACAAGCTTTATTAAGATCCCAAAAATTGGTGCAAATTTTGATATCACTAAAGGGCTTGGTAACAGGTACCATATTAGAAATCCATTCAGAATAATCTATTGGTCGAATGATTTTGGCCACTAACAACTTCTCTAGCTCTGCTTTGACTAATAAAGCCACTTTGGGGTGCATTTTTTGAAGTTTCTGCTTGACGGGCCTAGCCCCTAGATGCATTTCCAGATGGTGTACAACTAGTTTGGGGTCCAACCCTGGCATATCCTAATATGACCATGTAAAGTGACCTATATTTTCATAGAGGACTTCAAGAAGAAGCTTCATTTTTTCAGGTGGTAAAGAGGCTACAATGTATGTGATATGTGGTATCTCTGTCAGACTGATATCTATAGGCTAAGTTTCTTTTTTCAAAACTAAAGATATAGGAGGTCGATGCTCTTGTGGGGGGAGGATGAAATCTCCATCCTTAGGTCCCTCTGAGAGGTTTTCACTATGGGATACATCCTTTATTTTTGTTTCATTTTTTGAGTCACCTGATAGAGCTCCAGATGAGTTTTCACCATAGGATGTTTTTCTTTTTTGTTTCTTTTAGCATTTCATTTTTGCAACTAGAGATTTCCTCCTCCCCAAAGTAACCTATAGGATCTAGCTTGTACACATATGCCGATGGTGGAGGCAACCATTTATGTGGCATTTCTGCCCCCATGAATTTAAGGAGCGCATTTTTGGTAGAAAACTTGTCAACACGAACAACACTTGGTTGGTCCCAATCTATGAGTTCAGGGTAACCGAGGGGGAGGTCGATGAGATTAAGGGATAACTTGTAGAGCATTGAGGCTCTGAGGATTATTTTGTCAAGGAAAATATCATCATAAGCTTTCTTTTCAACTTCCTTAGGGATTTCTTCAACCTCAACGAGAGTGTTTTGGATGTTCATAAAGGCATGGCCTTCCATTGTAGTGCCCCCAGTTGCAGGGAGTCCATAACCCAAGCCTTTGGTTTTCTACCCTTGGTGGGCTTCTATAGGCTATCTCATACCTGATTCTTGGTAGCCTAAACCACCTCCCTGATAATCCCATTGTTTCATGGCCAAGCGATGTGACTAGGGATATTTCTATTTAAAGTGATCAAGAAGTGCTTCACTTTTAGGAGGTGGCTCTTTGTATAGCCATGTGTTAATGTTTGGTGTATTCTCTGCTCCATCAAGGATATCTTTGGTGACAAATGTGGTAGGGCCTAACTGGTGAAGTCTAGGGGTGTTTTCTGGTATAGGCCCTTGATGTATTGGGCATCCTTGAGTATGTGGGTCAAGTGGTAGAGCACCAACAACAAAAGCATCTATGAGACTATACTCACCACAACCTTGGTAGCTGATCTTAATTGTGGAGAGAGTGGAGGCTAAAATGGTGTTTGGATCATGGCAGGTGCCAAAGGAGCTAGCCATGGTGGTACCAATTTTGATCCCAGGACAGTGATTGGTGTATGAAGCTTTAACTGCATTGCAATAAGCAAAGGGTTCAAGATCTATGTGGATGGTTATCTCAGTGCCATTATGCAAAAATTTTATGCACTAATGATAGGTGGATGGAATGACCTTCATGGCATGAATCCATGGATGACCGAGGAGGATGTTATATGGAAGATTAAGATCAACTACATGAAAAACGATTTCTTGAGTGGCTGGACCAACTCTGATAGGAAGCAAGATGGTTCCTTCAGTAGTACACTCCAAATTGTTGTATGCCTTGATAGTGATCACCTTATTGATGATATCTACTTCAGTATATCTTGCCTACTTGATGAACTTTAGAGTACATAGGTTTAGAGCCGATCCATTATCTATCATGACATGCTTACCTGAAAAGTTAGAAACCATAACAGCGATGCAAATTGGAAGGATGTGATCGAGTTCAACTATTGGGATATCAGTGGTTTTGAAAGATAAGGCACATGAGGCTGAAAGATGGCCAACCAAGTTATGAAACTTAGTGGCGTTTATGTCAGGGGGACATGTGACTCACATAGAGTGCTGTCAAGGATTTCTTGATAAAGTGGGCTTGGCCACAAGAGATCCAGGATGGAGATTTGGGCCAACATGTTTCCAAGGTGTTCCAAGATGTTATAATGTGGCCCTAGTAAAGGTGATTCTGATGGAGATGCTCAAGATGGAGCTGATTGTGCTGATGGTGGTCTAATTTGTGTGGATACAAGTGGACAATCTGTATTGAGTTGTGTCTGATAGGTAGCAACTACACACTGAGTGTTTGGGTCTTTGATATTGATGACATTGATAGAGGGTTCAACTTGGGATATGCAACCAATTAAGCTTCCATAGTCTAAGTATGCTGAGGTATAATTTTGAGACGTGTCTCGGTTGTCACCTTGTTTACCTAGAGCATTGTTAGGTTTGTTGATAGGAGGGTTTTCATGTGCCTTTCCTAGGTTGGTGTTATGAGGAGGTAAAGCATTTTGATACATCATTAATCTTGCATTAGGTGAGGGTTGTGCCCCCACTATGATCTCTTTTTGGTCAATGAGGTCTTGTACATAATCCTTAAGTTGCATGCATTTAAGGGGAGTGTGCCCTTTAACACGTTGGAATTTTCAATATTCATTATCTTTGTACTAGGATGCTCTAGACTGATTAGGTTACAAGGGTTGCATTAGTGGATACCAAACAAGGTTTTCTTTGCCCAATTTTTTGAAGATTGTATCAAGAGGTTCCCCCAATGGGGTGTATGTTTGTGGTTTCCTCTGAACATGGGGTTTACTACCTATTGCTAGTGTGATAGCATTAGTTTGATTATGAGGAATAGGTATTTGCTGATGAGTTTGCATGGGTGGCTGGTGATACACAGGAGGTTGTTGTTGATAAGTTTGTTGTTGGAAAAATGTGGTGGGAACATTGGTAGCTGCCCCAATAATATGGACCTATTGAGTGTCAGTGGCACCATCTGTCACTGTATTCTTCTTTTTGTTCCAATATTGGGTTTTGTCATTGCTTGACCCACGGTCCTAGGTGTTTTCTTTGTACAATCTGATGACACCATCCTTAATGAGGCCTTGCTAGAGGTCCATTCCTTTTTCTTTAATGTCCTTGTATGTTTGCAAATAGTTCATAACCATATGATGAGCGAGGCTAGGGTGTGCGTTGTTTATGAACATCTTGACAAGATGGTGCTCAGGGATGGTGCAAGAGATCCTTATTGTGAGGATCTACCAGTGTTGCAAGTACTCTGTAAGACTCTCTCCTCCCTTTTTTTTAGTGTGGACAAGGTCCAATACAAATAATTCAGTCTCAATGAGATGGGTATATTGAGCAACAAAGGCCTCAGAAAGTTTTGCAAAAAGTTTTAATAGTACCTTGAGGGATGCGACAGAACCATTCCAAGGCTAGTCCTGCTAGGCTCTTGGGAAAGAGTTGCATGAGGAACACATCATTATAAGCCACCTCCTAAGAATGCATATAGAATTCCTTAACATGTATGACTGGATCACTCTTTCCCCTAAATTTGTCAAACTTGGGGATCTCAAAATGTTTAGGAAATGGAGTTAATGTGATAGTCCTATCAAAAGGGTATGGGAAATCATTTTAAAATTTGAAAGTTTTGGTGGTTATCCCATCCTTGAGGGCTTTGAGAGCATTCTTCATCTCTTCCCATTCAAACTTTATAGGTGGAGCAGGTGCGCCCAATCCAGGTGCCCCTAGTGTGGGATATGTGCCAGAATCTGAAGTGTGATATGGAGAACTCTGGTGACCATATGGCATCTATGGAAAAATGGTTTACATAGTTGGTGGAGTGGATGCTATGGTTTATTGGGATGTGGGTTGTGCATACTGTTGCATCTACTAAGGTAGGTGTGGTAGGTAACTATGAGGTTGTTTCCCTATGAAGTGGTTCTATGTGGGTGCTTGGGCATACTGCTGATGTGAAGATTGTGGTTGGAATGGAGGTAATACAGATGATGCATGTGCTATGCTTTGGGAATATATGTCATGCCCAATATATGTGGGTTGTGCACCTGCTTAGGAGTAGGACTAATTTGGAGTAGGTGCAAGGTAGTTAATTTGCGGCAAAGTGTTTACTGTAGAGAACTATAGTGGTGGTGGATTTGGGCTATTACCTAGAGGTGGCATGGAGAAATAGTTGGTGAGGGGTGGGAGTGAATAGCTATGTGAAGAAGTGGATGACAGTGTCGAAGGTGTGAATGCAACTGTAGTGCTAGGGGGGAGACTAATGATATGTACCTGTGTCATAGCAAAATTCCAAGGTCCCAAAGGAAATGTGGCTGAAGAGCTTTGGCTAGTTACAAAGGGGTTGATAGTGATGTTTGGTGGGATGGAGGATGAGGTATTGTACCCTAATGGTGGTATTTGAGTAGCAAATGGACTAGATGCAATATGGGGTAGAAATGAAAAGGTAGTGTTGCTAGATGCAAATGGAGGATTAGGTGGAGCGGAAAAATGAGTGGTGGAAACTAATGCAAATGGTATACTTGAGGTTGGTTGAGATGTAGTATGCACTAATGGCTGAGTGAGAATGGGATGAGTGTTTTGTGGAATGGGAACCGGCACCTAGGTCGAGGGGATATTTGGGTCCGTTGGTTCTACCTGAAGTGGTTGCCATCCAAACAATGGGTGAGTAGGATCTATTATGTTGATAGGTGGTGGACATCAAAACTCAAAGACACCAACATTGTCTCATAATAAATTTTCCATGATGGTTTCCTTGTTGCGATCTATGATGGCATTTATGATAGTAGCATGACCAAGTTGGTTCATGAAAGCCTCAATATCTATGGATGATCCTGGTTCTTTTAGGATTTGTGGTGGTGGGTCTGATGGTGTCATGGATACCACAGAGTATGGTTGAGCTTGAGATGTGTTACCACTATGACTAGGATCCATGTCTTTTTTTTGTGTGTGCCTACCAAAATGTGTGGTGGGTGGCATGAAAGGATGCTTCTCCTAAATGCAGCAAGAGATGATACTAAGGGTGTTAAAAGGATATGGTACTATGTGCAAGAAGCTTATGTTTTCCTAAAATATGAATGTGGGAAATGTGATGGTGATGCAAAAGGTGTAACCCTAACCTTTGGCTCAAGGTGATTTGGGACACCAAAAAAAACCTATTCCTAGCAAAGTGTTGTGTTTCAAGGATACTCACGATGATGAGAGATGTGATGCAAAGATTTTTCTAAGTGAGTGAGGAAATATCACTAAGATTTTAACAATGTAGGTGGAGAATTCTTCTTCAACAACCTAAGATGAGAGGAGATGGTCTAACTTCAACTGCTTGGATGGGATAGTGTAATTCCTAAACAAGAGACTAAACCTATATGTGTGTAGGTGTGTGCGCAAAAAGGAGGGACCTAATCAGAATGAGTATTAGTAGATTTGTCGATAAGGCTCATATTAACACCATGTCGAAGGGTTAGGTTTTGGATTTTGTAGTCTCATTTAGTTTGCAATGCTACTTCAACTCCGTCTTTCTCAATTTGATCTAATTTGGCAATCCTAGGGTTGGGGGTATGATTTTTATGTTCTACTTCAATTTTCCTTATAGGCTAGTATTTGAGTAAGCTTAGCCTTCTTAAACTTAGTCTTGGGATGGCTTGACATGAGATATTTTTGAGGATTAAAAATCACAATCATAGGGTTCTTTGGAGGTAGTGACTATGCTAAGTATGCCCTATGCTAGGATTGACCAAGTTTGGAAAACATTCATTCAACAAGTAAAAAGGTCAAGCAATAGATAAGAACAACGAGATAGAAGTTTTGATTCCCAGAATGTGATACTTGTGCCAAGGAGTGTGTATGTTTTTACAAATGTTTCGGGCAATCACTTCGAGCACATGTACATCCTAGATGGTTGGCTACAAAGCTGATAGTTGGTTTATTTGAGGAGTCCTCGATATATGCAAAGTACATGAGGCCCAAATCTATAGATGAAACCAAAAAGATATCACACAGCCAAGAGGAGCGATAACCCACTTTTCCTCTTTCACTTCTCAAGGGTATAAAGTTCCTTGAGGCTTAGCCCAAGTGACAAAATCTTGATCCCAAGAGAGGTTTCTTTGGATTCACCTCGTGATCTTTATACTCTGCCAGAATGCTGGAGTTGAGGTCATCCCAAGGGGTGATGAAATCTCCAAGCAGGCCCCCTAAAATTAAAAAGACAAGATTTTGGATCCTAATCTTATGCACCTAAGATGGCCTCAAAAGACGACAAGGGGAGAGAAGACTTGGATGATCTTGGGCTAAAAGACAGAGTTCTTTTCCAATTGACGCTTAATTTTTTTGATCTGGAATTTTAAAAACACACATGATATAAGATGCAAAGGTTCAATTCCAATTTGAAATATGCCAACAAAAGAGAAGTGATCGAAGAATGAATACACCAAGAAGATTTAGGGTCAACAAAAAGTAAACTCACATGCCTGGAGGCCCTACACATCAAGTATCGATTGATTTTCTTTAAGGAATTTAAGATTGAGTGTGAGTTTGTTTTAAGGCCAAAACAAAGATGTGTGTAAAGCTCAATTTCAAGCGCATGCTCGAAGGCCCTCCACATCAAGATTTGTTCAATTTTTATGCCCAAATGAAGTGTTAGCAAGACTAATGTTCATTCAAGAAATTTTCTATTTTAGAAAAATCAATAAAAACCCAAGTGAGTGGAGTTTGATTTTTGTGGAGCACTTAACACCCTCTTAGGTAGACCCATCCCCATATATGGCACTAATATTGCAACCAATGGTTAAAATGATGGGTGATTAAAAAGGGTGAGTCCAACAACAAACTCACTCAAAAGTGTCTTTATTTGTTTTTATAACTTAGAAAGTTTCTAAAATGTGGATTTGAGCAAACATACATTCCAATAAATTAAAAAACATTGTTCATTTTAAGCCCAAATTAAGATGTGTGTTTTGTTTGTGATTATGCATACATGGTCATTTCCTAAGATTTAACCATGCAAGATAAGCACAAAGACAAAGACAATGAATAGACTCAGAAAGCGTTCCTGCAGAGAAAATGCAAGAAGCAAAATTCTCGCGAGGGTAGCATTCTCGCAAGCAGGTTCACGATCTCATCAGAGCTTTCTTTCACAGGGATGCATTCTCGCAGGTGTTCCCAAGTGCAGGAATGCTAAGAAAAATTGTCAAAAAAGAAATTAAAAACACGAGCCAAAAACTCAAGAGCTCTTTTTGACAGAGAAATCTTGCAAATTTATGGCCTTACAACATTCTCGCTAGCAAGAATGACGATCCCACGGGAAAATTTTTATTACAAATTATGAGAAGTTAAGACAAGAAAATAGTCAGTGTTCTTGCTAGCGAGAATGATGATCTCGCAGGCAAAGTTTTATTACAAATTATGAAAAGTTAAGACAAGAAAATAGTTAGCATTTTTGCTAGAGGGAATGATGATCCCGATGTTTTGAGGTGCCTTCCCACTAAAAGGTTGGCCGACGGGTTCATTGGTTGGGTTTATGGGCATGTGCGAGTTGATTGGAATTGGTTTGCTAGCATTCCTGCTGGTATTTCTTCATTCTTGGGGCTGCAAGATTGCATCCCCGCTAGTCTAATGGCGTATTCCCAAGGTTGTGGGATAACGTTCCTAGGGTCATGGAGATGCAAAATTTTTTTTATTTTGACTGTTCACTGGGTGAAAATTGAGGACAAGGTTGGGAGTGTGTTCCTGAGGCATTCAATGTGACTCTACAAGAAAAATAAAAAAGAAACACAAACAAAAGATATTTCCATTAATGTTAGTTTTCCATGGTTAGCCAAAACATGAAAAAGCATGTGAAAATAGAATTAAACAAGATTAAAATGACCCTTGCAAGGTCCCACCAGGTGTGCCAAAATGTATACACTAATATGTTATCAAGAAACACTAATTTATTTAGAAATCAAAGCATTAACTAATAAAACTAATATAAACTTTAGATGAGACAAAGTGAAGTCCTCAAATGAGAATATGAGCCATGGATAAGCTCTCTCAATGAGGACGATCACTTGATTTGTAGAGGTGTCCTTTGATATGGGTTTGGGATGTATGCTCAAGCTTCAAGATGCTTCAATGGAGGTGGATTTGGAATTTTTGGTGTGGGTATATGTAAAAGTATGGATTTAGCTTCTCAAACTAACATGGTAACTTTAGCTTAAAGATTGTGATAAAATGGCTTGAGAGGGGATCCAATTTATAGGCAAGAGGCTTGAGGGATGGAGGGCTAAGATGCAAGGATGGAAAATGGTGAGGGAGGGTCAGGATGCACTCAAAGGGGAGCACATGTATTGTGCTTGTTTAGCACCAATCAGAGAGTGACACATGTCACAGGGAGAGTGGGTGGAGGAAAGGGCATGGATGAGTCAACAATTGAGGCTCAAGGCTTTAAATGGCCCTCATAAGTACTTGTAAGAGCAATGAATGAGCTTGTAAGAGCAATTTATGGCTTTGTAAGAGCAATCATGGCTTAGTGGTTGGGATATTTTGAGGGGAGACTTTAGCTTGGTTAGGAAGGTCTTAAGCTTGCTTAGGAATGTGAAAATGATTAAGGGATGGGTTACACTTTGGTTAGGATTAGATTAGGGATGTTAAAGATGGGAAAGTGGATGGTATTAATGAGGGTGGGTGAGTTAGTGGCTAAGCTTGGTTAGTATAGGTGGATGGGGTGGATTAGGCTAGATGGAGGATTTAGGATAGTTTAGGGGCTATTAGATTTGAGGGTTTTATTTATTAAATTGATTTTAATAAATTTGGGATTTGAAATTCGATAGGAGAATATGATTAATTGATAAATAATGGGTTATTTGATTTATCAATTAGGACTATAGATGATTAATTAAATTAATCAGCTAGGAGATGGAAAAGGATTAGATAAATAAGAGTTTAATTAATGATGCCTTTTAGAGATAGCTAAATAGGATTACCAAAGTGGTGTAATTGAATTTAGGTGTCTACAATATCAATCCAAGGTTTTTTAAGAATAGTATTAGGTGTATACAAATAAATATTTTGACTCACTCCCTTTGCAACTTGACAAACTCCACAACTCTTTACAAATTTTTGAACATCCTTATACATCTATGGCCAATAATACTTCTCTTTTAGCAAACTCAATGTCTTATCAATTCCAAAATGTCCAGCTAATCCACAACTATGTTTTTCCTTAATTAGGTTCAACCTCATAGAACCTCTAGGAATACACAACTGAATACGTTTGAACAACATACCTTCTTGAATGAAGTACTCATCATACTGACGTATGTGATCTGTTATATTTGGTGCTCTGCACTCTCTCCACACCTTAGAAAAATCAGGATCAACATCATATAACTCTTTCATCTCATCAAAACCAAGAACTTCAACCTCCATTTCAGTCAACAAAGAACATCTTCTACTCAATGCATCAACAACTTTATTAGTAACTCCACTCTTATGCTTAATGACAAATGTAAAACTCTACAAACACTCAACCCACTTCATTTTTCTTTGATTCAATTTATGTTGACTTCCCAAGTATTGTAAAGCTTTATGATCAGTATACAACACAAACTCCTTAGGCATCAAATAATGTCTCCAGTTCTTTAATACTTGAACAATAGCATAAAATTTTTGATCATACAAAGGATATTTCTTTTTAGCATCATTCAACTTTTCACTAAAGAAAGCAATAGGCTTACCTTCTTGACTTAATATAGCTCCTATTGCATTACCACTTGCATCACATTCAACTTGAAATACTTTGTTAAAATCAGGCAAAGCCAATACAAGCAATTTAGCAACCTTTTGTTTCAAAGTCTCAAAACTCTTATCAGCTCCATGTGTCCACTTGAGTTCCGTTTTATCTCTCCTCATTGTCTCAGTCATAGCATTACAAAAAAAACTGAAATTCTTTATAAACTTTTTGTAAAAACTAGCCAAACCATGAAATGATCTTACCTCACTCACATTCTTAGGTGTAGACCATTCCAAAATTACTTTAACCTTCTCAGGGTCCATCTTTAATCCATCAACTGAAATCACAAATCCCAAACACACAATCTTCTCTTGCATAAAAGAACACTTTTCTAGATTAATCAGCAACTTTTTGCCTTTCAACCTTTGCAAAACTTATCTAATATGCTCAAGGTGTTCTTCCTTAGTATTACTAAATATCAAAAGATCATCCAAATAAACAATCACAAACTTACCCAAAAATCTTTTCAAAACTTCATTCATCAACCTCATGAAAGTACTAGGTGCATTAGTCAAACCAAAAGGCATAAACAACCATTCATAAAAACCATCTTTTGTCTTGAAAGTAGTCTTCCATTCATCACCTTCTCTGATTCTAATCTGATGATAGCCACTCTTCAAATCAATCTTGGTAAAATAATTTTCTCCACTCAAAAAATCTATTATGTCATCCATCCTTGGCATAGGAACCTATATTTCACTGTTATCTTGTTAATGGCTCTAGAATTAGTACACATTCTCCATTCTCCATTCTTTTTAGGTGCTAATATAGTAGGTATAAGATATAGACTCAAGCTTTCTTTGATCAAACCTTTTTGCAACAACTCATGCACTTGTCTATTAAATTCTTCATTCTATGTAGCTGTAAATCTATATGGTGTTTTGTTTGGAAAACTAGCTTTGGGAATTATATCCATACAATGGCTTATACTTCTTACAGGAGGTAAACCATCAGGGATATCATTAGCAATAAGGTCTTTATACTCATTTAGCAACTCTGCGATTTCTTTTGGTACTCGATCAATACTACCATCTGTCACTCAGTCACCATTGACTGGCACTTGGTTAACACTATTTTCTTACACTTGGTCTCCATTGAAAAAACTCAATTTTCCTGGAATTATAGAAAAATAGACTTGATTCCTTTTCATTACCTTTTCAAATTGTTTCCCATTAACCATGCAAATTTTTATAGTAGTACAATTAACCTCATTTGGACTTTCAATCAAAGACAGTAATGTTTATTTCTTCCCATTTACCCAAAGAGTATATTGATTCAATCTTCCATCATGTACAATATGTCTATCATATTGCCAAGGTCCACCCAACAAAATATGACAACAATCCATGGACATGATATCACACAAAATTTCATCAATGTAATGTCCAATTTTGAATTTCACAAGGCATTACTCACTTACCAATATCTTATGCTCATTTTTGATCCATGAAACATGATAAGGTTTGGGATGTTTTAGCCTTTGCAACTATAACTTGGTAAATAGCTCTTTTGGTGCCAAATTTGTAGAACTTCCATTGTCAATGATCCCTTTGCAACATTTTCTAGCCATCTTACATCTTGTCTTGAAAAGACTTCTCCTTAAAATAGGTTCCTCATCACTTCCTTTATTACATAAGGTTCTTCTCACCATCAGATTTTCTCTAGCCTCAGGTCCACTTGGTGAAGTCTTAATGTCTTCTTGAATCATAGCATTTCTATTATTCTATCTACATTCAGATGATCTAAATTCAAAAGATCTATGCCCTTCTTTGTCACATCTAAAACAATTACCATGAAATCCACCTCTAGAATAAGAATTACCATTTTTCCATTCGATCTTGCCTATGTCATCATTCTTCTATTCAAATTTTCCTTTATCCTACATAGAACTATCAAATCTACCACTTTATCTATAAGATCCACCTTTGCCTCTCTGGAATCTACCACCTCTACCTACTTGTATTTGTTCATGCTTCTTTGTCAAGATCTCCTCAACTTTCAAGGCATATTGATATGCTTCTTTTACACTTTCCAGCTTCACAAAACTTATTTCATCTTGTATTCTAGATCTCAATCCATTAATGTACCTTGTAATTTTCTCAACATCATCATCCACATGTCCAGATCTGATGTCCAATCTATAGAATTCCTCGGTATACTCTTTCACAGTCATGTCCTTTTGTTTCAAATTTTGCATCTTTCTCAACAAGCTAACTTGGTAATCAGTAGGAAGGTATTTTGTTTTTACCTTGTTCACCATATTTGGCCAATTTTTGATCTTCTCCTTTCCTCTCCTTTGTCTGTCAGTTTGCAACTGCTCCCACCATAGTAATGCATGATCTTTTAGCCTAGTGGCTGCAATCTTCACATTTATGTTATCAGGAGTGTTTTCATACTCAAAGAACTTCTCCATATCAAAGATCCAATCCAACATAGCATTGGTATCCAGTTTTCCATTATAGGGAACAACTTCTATAGTAGGCTTTGAATTTTCCCTAGACAACACTTGTAACAATCTTTCCTCATCTTGATCTTCTTTAGGTTCTATATTATGATTTGGTGCTGCTACTTCATCATCACTCACATCTTCAAGATGTGCTCCTCTCCTCTAGGCTATCTCTACAACAACTAATCTAGCTGCAATTTGTCTCAACTAATCTAATATAACATTATCAACATTATTTCCTCTACCACGAACCATCTTTACAAATCAAGTTCTTGCAAGATCATAACCCTCTGCAAGTTATAGGTCAAATCTATAGATCTACCACCCTACAACCAAATCTAAATTAGGGTTCTACATCATCCAATCTCCACAAGGATGAACTTGGCTCTAATACCAACTGACGCAGGAAACAAGATGAATAACTAGGTCTAAAGGCTCACCTAGCTATCCAAACCACCCTACAAGAGTTAACACAATGGAAGAAAACACAATGAATATCAACCAAAGGAGAAAGAAGAATGAAATACCTTTATTGATTCTTCAAATATTCAACATACATGCCCAGCTATAAGGCCTTCTAGGTTATGGCCAATTACAAATACATATTCAAAGATCCAACTACAAATTTTCACTTTTAGTTCTGCTCTATAATCTGCTTCCTTAAAAAATTACCTAACTCTAAGCCAAATACTCTATATATGTACTTGCCAAAATGGCTTACATATCATTCTGGAATCATTACATAAGAGGAAGACTGACCCAACAATGATCTGGACTCATCCCAAGAAAAGATCTTAACATAAATATCCCGATCAAAATAAATCCCACAAGTTGGCATGCAAAAACTACGTCCAAATACTGTCACTCGACATATACTAGGTAACTTAGCACATGAAGAAACACTCAGCATATACTGGGTAACTTGGCACATGAAGAGTCACTTGATATACACTAGGTAACTTAGCACATGAAGGAATTGCTATAGTAACTTGGCACATGAAGGAATTGCTACAGTAACTCGGCACATGAAGGAATTGCTACAGTAACTCGACACATGAAGAAAACTACACTACTAGGCACATGAAGGAACTACTAGGCACTTGAAGGAATTGCAAAATGAACAAAAAAAAATGAGTAGGATAACAAGGAAACTCAAGATGCTCCTACATTATCAGAGCATCATCCTAGTCCTTGATCTCTCTTTAGGGCTGCCATATGATAGAGACTAGTTCATCGAGATGGGTTCTCCAATGCTCAGTCTTACCCAGACCTACCTGGGTAAGATGCCCTTGGTATCTACATATATAGGGCTCCATGGGCTCTCTGGCATCCTCAAAGATTGGTTTGGACATAGGAAGATGCTCCTAGGCCTAGATCTATAGCACATAAACACTAGTGGCCATGGTCTTTTGCCCATGGTAAAAAATGTCATGCATCTTGTAAAACATGTGTGCCAGCATGCACTAGCCCCATCCAAACTGCTCAGGAGTGTCAAGCATCCTCTGTAACATAACCCCCCACCGATACTCTAGTCCATGTTGTCCCCTATCTTGTACTAGGAAGCAGCTGATAAAAATAGCCAACACTATAGCTAACCTATGCATCTAGCTATATGTATGGACTAGCTCATCCTAGGTGATGGCTCATCCTATTGCCAACTCCCTTTGAAATATAGCTCTCAGTGCCTCTGTCCCTACTATGGGCACTATATCATAAACCACCCATGGTCCATGGAATGGTATGTGGAGTATCCTGTATATGTTCTCTAGAGTGACTATCATCTCTCCCTGGGGCAAGTGGAATGTGTTCATTTCTGAATGGAAACACTCCACCAAAGCTATTAGTAAGTCATGATTCACCAGCACTAATAGGATTTGACGTAGAGAAGATAAGCCCAGTCTATCAATATGGGCCATATCTCAATCGTCAAGGCTTTGCAATAGAGCTCTATATGGTGGATAATGGGACCTAAATGTGACATCATCGAAGACATCCTACACACATGAATAACAAAAAACATGCAACTAGTCAGTACTCACTTGACAAATCAAAAAATGATGAAACAAAAGAAAATTCAAGGTTAAATATCAAAAAATGTATGTTTGAATTAAAATGCTATCCAAGATTTTCACACGACACTACAATTTCTCATGCAAGAATCCATTTCTTCACACAATAATTCATTTCTTCATGCAAGAAATCATGTTCTCACATGAGAAATGAAAATATTACAAGTGAAGATCACCCAAAATCTCTCACATCTCATGCAAGAAGTGGTTATCTCCAGTGCAAGAACTCTCACAGACACGCACAAAGAAACACTAGGTTGGTGGATCTTTGCACGAGCAAGGATTAGCTTTGGGTGAGATAGGATAGTCTCACACAAGAACTGATTGACAACCTCCTAAAACATGCTTAAAATGTAATAAAATTACCTCGAAATGCATGAAAAATTAAATGCAAAGCTAGGTTATCAATCACCCACTTGAGGTCTATAGTCTGCTAGCTAGTTGTGTCATCGGGAGTGCTTGAAATGATGAAATCACATGAAGACTACAATCTTCTTCTCAAAGCTCCTATTCACTAAAGACAAAAAGCACAAATGATTTGAAAATGACCCTTTAAGCCCTTATATAGGTTTTGACCTAATTTTTCAAAGTGCTCCAATTTGCACAAAAATCACACCCCTAGCTAATTAGACCATTCTGAATCCATTTTCGAGATTGAATTCAAAATCTAATGCACTTAAGTGGCTCAAAAATGTGTTTTAAAATTTTGGGATTGACATGATCGAACGCTTGTGTAGTCCAAATTTTTTTGATACTTTGTGATTCTTAGAATCTTTTCTTCTCAAAATTCATCATGTTTGTAAAATTTATTTTTAAAAAAGTCAACTTGAGTCAACTTTGGTCAAATTTGGTCAAAATTAGTCTTCTCGACCTCAAAATCATGTTGAATTGACTCTGAATTTTCTTCTAATCATTTTAATCTCTTCTACATTTTGTTGAATCTTGTATTTCTTCTATATCTCTCAACATACTACTTTACATCATATTTCTAGTGTGTCATCTTTCAATTTTGCTCCTGAGGGGGCAAGATGATTACATCATTGAATTAGAATTTCAAATCAATATGAATCTTTATTGCTCAGGGCATCTTGTTCCCATCTTATGTCCTCATCACTCGGGGCATCTTATTCCCCTCTTTCTAGGATCTTTGTCATCTATCACATATTATAAAGAGTTTGATGGACAGGTATCATGATAATCTAAACCCTGACTCTTAAGGATCAAGCCTCATTCTAGGGATGATTCTATGACTCATAATTTGATCTTGTTATCTTCTATCAATCTTAGGTATCTAGATGTTTTCTCTGGATCCTTAAAGGTTAAGCTCCATTTTGGAGATAATCTTTTAAATGCTATCAATTTTAGGTACCTAGATGTTTTATCTAGATCCTTATGGGTTAAGCTCCATTCTGGAGATAATCTTTTAAATGCTATCAATTTTAGGTATCTATATGTTCTATCTAGATCCTTAAAGGTTAAGCTCCATTCTAGAGATAATATTTTAAATGCTATAAATCTTGGGTATCTAGATGTTCTATCTAGATCCTTAAAGGTTAAGCTTCATTCTAGAGAAAACCTTTAAAATGCTTATCAATTTAGGTATCTAGGTGTTTGACTTGGATTCCTTGGGATTAAGCTCCATTCTAGAGATGGTCCTTAAAAGCTTATCAATTAGTCTCCATGACATCAACTTCAAAACCACTCTTATTTCTTGATCTGTGCATCACACTTTTTGATTTTCTTTGAATTGAACATGCTACTCACACATTCATTCAAAGTGAGGCAAAATGTAATGCCCCAAAATTGGCTCATTGCCATGATTACCAATTTTGGTCTATTCTGATCAACTCTAAATTCCTATTTCACTAGGTAATTCTTACTCGGATATTCACTTCTTGGCTTAATTGTCAAATGCAAAATAATCTACATTAATCATGCTACTTACTTAATTCCTCAACTATTGACTCGTATTAGTCACATTAAACCTATTGATTAAGATTTAATTTAATTTAAAGCATTTATAATTAAAAAAAATTAAATTATCACCTAAGGCTAATGTACTAAGGAATTAAAGATATTTAATTTAATAACTATCCTTATTTTAATTAATTGAATGTAATTATTCAATTAAATAGAAAAGGCATTTATGAGGTCATATCTCATTTTATTAAATTGAATATCTTTACCAAATTCTCTCTTTAGTTCTAAAAATGGAAACTCTGAGTGAACTAATTCTTGAATTAGAATCAATCCAGTTAACTTACTTTCACATGTATGAAGAGTTCAGTTAACTACTCATCACACTCAGATCTAAAATAGTTAACTTCACCTACATGAGAAAGTTTTCATCTTAACTATATATTTTGTCTAATCTTAACCATTCATCCAGGTTGATCCTAACCATTGATCCATTATTGGATTCTATTTAAGTAGATCTCAATCCCTCATTATGGAGGTTGGAATTGGATTTTGTATCAAATTTCTACTAAATTGTGCACTCATTTGCTTACTATTATCATAAATTTTTATTGCTTAGATTTAATATCATATAGTTTTAATATGCACACGTATAGTCTAATTTATTTTACATGCTATTAGATTAATAACATACACATTTAGATTAATTGCATATCATCTAGATTTAATTGCATTCATTAAACCCTTCATACTAGATGGTCTAGTTGGCTACATCTCAAATTTGAGAGCATAAATAGGAAAAATCCTTCTAGTTAGAAGGCAATGGGTTGCACTATCAGACCTCTTGGATGAACTATCCCATGTTCATTCTAGGATGAATCTGTAGGTAATGACCACACTGAAATGTGTGTGAGGTTTAGAGGCCCAAAAATTCATGCATACAATAATAAGCCACCTTCATCATAGATTCTTGTCTACAGGTATCATATGCACATCATAGATTCTCCTCCACTTCTATCCGTGTTGATTTTGATGCATCATAAAATCCTACATTTGGCTTCTTGTGTCGTATTTGTCATATATATTCTAAGGAATATCATGCCAAGATGCACAATCAAAATGACAAGTGTCCATCCTCTCATTCATGTCTCACCTCTTGTACTTTGGTTATAAATTGAACCATCTTTCTATCATTTTTTATCGTTAGAGTGTCTATTCTCACATCATAGCCAAAATATACTTCTAGTGCTCTCAATAACATCATCTAATCATAGTGCTAAAAAATAGTCCATGTCTACTATTTAATCAAATTTTTATACTAACCCATCTCATTTTCTCATTTCACTAATTCTAATCTTTTAGGAAATATGATTATCATTTGAGCATGTTGCAAAAATATCCTTCATCATTTGTATCCCCTCTCACATTAATTGAAGATCATTTTTGAATTGGTTCCTATTTTATCCAAACTATATGGAATTGACTCCAAATCATTTCGACATCATCAAAATCTTATGTGATCAAGAAAAAATCATTTCAAAATTATCAAAATCCTTTTTTATCAACCCACAATAATCCCAAATCAACCCAAAATTATCCCAAATCAGACCAAATCAACCCAAAATGTGTCAAATATATCAAATTGATTATCATTTACCAAACCCTAGGCATTGTCATGTCCCTCAGTGCCTTGGCAACCTATCAAATCTTATCAAACCTATCCAATCCATCTTTAGCACTATCATCTCCCTTAGTCCTTGGTCAAATCTATCATCTTTATCATTTGATCATTGACATTTTCGAGTCACTTAGTGTCATATTATGACATTATCAAACCAATTTAGTAACATTGGCAATGTTTGTCAATGTTATTATGATCAACTCTATCAATCAATTGCAATACTGTGGCATTTACAATTTTTGTTAAATGTCACATGTCCTTAACCCATGTCATGTGTCCTTGGAATGTTATCAATCCTAATTAGTCAATCAATTTGATCATGGCTTTGATCTACTCACTGTCATCCTAGTTGATCAACATAATCATTACATTTCATCAAAGGATAATCTCACGTATATTTCATCAAATAAGCTAATCATTTACTAATTCGTCCTATAGGATTAAATGAACCTTAATATATTCCCATTTCACTTCAATTATTTTTACCCTACATCACTAATTATTCTTATTAATCAACATTCTCAATTAATTGATTCATCCTTCACAAACTATGGGAATTCTCAAATTTCTTGAGTCCTATTTTCCACTTCTAATTTCCATTTTAATAATTTCCTTTTGTGTGGAATTATGATTTTTTAATTCAAATATTCCACCTAGTCTTGACACATGGACATCATACGTCATAGATTCTCCCTTTACACTTGGCTAATATATGTTATATTTGACCATATATTATTTCTTATGTATGACCATAATAAGCTGCCTTCGTCATAGATTCTTGTCTAAAAGTGGCTTTGATGTGTCATATGCACATCATATATTCTCTTCCACATTTAGCCATGTTGAATTTGATGTGTTATAGTATCCTATATTTGGTATATTGTGTCATATTTTTCGTAGATATTTTAAGGAATATCATGCCAATTTGCACATTTGAATTGACAAATGTACATTCTCTCATTCATGTCTCACCTCTTGCACTTTAGCTATAAATTGAGAAATCTTTCTCTCATTTTTTATCCTTAGAGTCTTTATTCTCCCATCACACCCTAACCACACTTCTAGTACTCTCAATAGATTCATCCCTTCATATTCTTTTATTTCAATTGTGTGTACTATAGGCAATTTTTGCTACATCATATGGAGAAGAGACAAGGACATGGGAACTATAATTGAAGAGGGGGTTTTCTTGTTTTATTTCCTTTTATTTAAAAATATTTTCATGGTTGATTAGAAGGGTTTAGTGTATTTTTATTTTTATTTTTGGCTGCTCATAGTATGCTAGGTTCTAAGCCATTTTCTAGTCCTACAATTGGTGAACTTGATGTGAAGATCATGCTTAGTAACTTGAGTTTTTTTTTTTTTTTTCTTGTAGGTGCAAGGAAGGTGCTCACTTGAAGGAGTCTAATGCTTGGATTTTTAGCATGAATTTTTATGATAATAAATTGGAGGATTATCCTAAGGATTGGAGAGTATTAACATTTTTCATTCATGACTATGTTTGTCATTGATGTCAACATAGAAGTAAGTCTGTGAAGATTGGCAGAGTAGAAGATAGAGATCTTAGTTGTATGGAAAAGGTTTTGATTGTCTAGTGATGTGTAGCTATAGACATATCCTATGTTGTGTCCTAATGTAAAAGCTCAATGCACAATAGATAAGTTGAAGATGTGCAGAAGTTGTATCTAATTTATAAATAGCAGTATAGAGGAGTACCTGAGAAGCAGTTTATGATTTTTCCATTATATCCTCTAGCATTGATATATTCTATTGATGCATAGTTAGCCAATGACTTAGTCTTATGATGATGTTAGTGAATGTGAAAGTCCTAGTGTCACATGTGTGAGATGTTGTATAGACTCTGAACAGACAGTGGTATTATAATTGTAAATTAATTAATTATCTTATTATAATTAATTGGAAAAGCCTCAAGGCCAAATCAAGGAATTATTTTGAAGATATTGTATAAAGGAAATATGTTTTCATTGTTTGTAAGTAGTAGTGACATTGAAGTGCATGCAAAGTGAAAAAGGAGTAGAGTGTTTATTGAATGTGAATAAGTGATCCAAGGGATTATTGGATGCAAGATTTATGATTTGGTTACAAGATTAGAAGGAGACAAATTTTGATTGACAAGACATAAAGAGAAAGGAGTAGTACTATTAATTTCTATTATTCTACAAGGAATAATACAAATATCATTTGGATAATGGGTTCATTCATCTTGTACCTAAAGTTGTTTGGGAAGTGGGTCTAACTATCTTCCACAACTCATAATCAGGTTAGCACAACTCCTAATAGGGCTGGAATCTCCTAATAGGAATTTAAAGACCCATAATAGAGACTAATATTTACTAAATGTTTTTATTGAGTCCTAAAAAGTTTCATCCTCTAATAAGGAATATTTATATTAGTACATCATCTTGTGGGTACCATCCCCACAGAGGTTTTCCCTCTGATCAAGGGTTTCCCTGGTTAATATATCTAGGGCTATTGTGCATGAGTATCTTGTTATGGTTTCTAGTTATATTTCTCATATAGTTAAAGTTTAATAAGGTTAGTAATTGTGATAGTAATTGTAGAACTAATTCATCCCCCCCTCTAAGTTATAGTGATAGACTATATATCCTATATCAAAGCATCAAGTCCTTGATGGATAAGATTAACAACTTTGGGAGATTAGTGGTAAGTCACTTTAAAAAGGATAGTCCTAAGTTTGATGGAGGAAATTTTGACATCGAGAAGATGGAGCTTCTTGGTGAGACATCAAAAATCTATAAAGAACTAAGTATTGAGTTTCCATATCTAGAATGCTTTTGTTGTATACAAAAGAATAGATGCATAAGTAAAGATAGATCTAGATCCAAAGAAGACATGGAGATAAAAGAATGTGTTGATCTACTTATGAAAAGAGAGCCAGAAGGTATGGATATTTTTTTGTTGGACATGTAAAGTTTTTGCTCATTTTTCATATATAATTCCTAAGAGAGTAAGAAAATCTAGAAAGAGTTCACTTTCTAATGAAGATGAATAATTTGAAGAAAGTATAGAAATATTATTCAATGACTATGATGATAAAGATAATGATCCTAAAATAGTTAAGAAAGAGGAATTAGTAGAAGAGATGGCTTTGGTAACTATTGTTGATCCAAAGGCTAATCATGAAAATGTGGAAGTTATCATTGATACTAACAATGATTTTTAGAATGGGAATCAGATTGAAGAGTAGAGATTTGAGCCTAGAGTAGACGAAAGAATTAAATTGAAAAATCCTAGAAGAAGTATATCAAAGAAGATGAATGAGAAAGGAAAAGTTGTAGGAAAAATGGCTAGACTTGTGTACAAAGGATATTCATAGTGAGAAGGAATAGACTATGAGGAAACATATGCTCCTATAGCTAGAATAGAAGTAGTAAGAATGTTTCTATCTTATGTAGTGAATAAGAAATTCAAAATATATCAGATGGATGTTAAATTAGCTTTCCTAAATGAAGAATTTGAAGAAGAGGTCTGCATCAAGCACCCTAAAGGTTTCCCTCTGATAGAAGGCAAATATATGGTATGTAGACTAAAGAAATCTCTATATGGACTGAAGTAAGCACCTAGAACCTAGTATACAATGTTGGATAGCTATTTTGTAAAACTTGAAATTTCTAAAGGTACGATAGATAGTAACTTGTATTTGAAAGAAATTGAGAATGGTTTGTTGATAATAGTAATATTTATTGATGACATAATATGTGGAGGTATGATGAAGCAAGTGCTAAGTTTTTTGAAGAAATGAAGAATGAGTTCAAAATGAGTATGATAGGAGAAATTAAGTTTTCCCTAAGATTGAAGATTTTGTATAACAATGATGGTATTTTCATTTCACAAGCCAAGTACTTAAAAGACTTGTTGAAGAGATTTGGATTGGAAAGTTGTAAGCCTATTGGTACACCTATGATAACTAGTCACAAGTTATCTAGTAAGGATAAGACACCTATCGTTGAGCAGAAGAAATACAAATCCATGATTGGAGGTTTGTAATATCTAATTCAAACTAGACCAAATATAGAAAATGCAATTGGGATTGTAACTAGATTTCCAGCTAATTCTAAAGAGTATCATTATGTAGTAGTGAAGAGGATATTCAAATATTTGAAAAGAACATTTGACTATAGAATTTGATATGATAGATTGAGTAATTTCACTCTATGTGCATATACTGATGTAGATTGGGAAGATAGTATGGATGATAGAAAGAGTACTAGTGGTGGAGAAATTTTTCTTGGAGGAAGATTGGTTTCTTGGTTGATAAAGAAACAAGAGTGTATCTCACAGAGTATAGTAGAAGTAGAGTATGTAGCAACAAAAAAAAATTGTAATCAAGTTATATGGATGAAACATATGTTGAAGGATATTAGGATTGAGTTTATGGAACTTGTTATCATATACTATGCTAACAAAAATACAATAAATATGTCAAAGATTCTTGTATTGCATTCTAAGACTAAGCATATATATTAAGTATCATGTCTTGAGAGAGAAGGAAGAAGAAAAAGAGATTAGACTATAATATGTAAGTACTAAAGATTAGACTGTAGATATCTTTATGAAGCCCTTATTGAAAGATACATTTGAGTACTAGAGGGGTGTTTTTGGGGCTATGCCCTTACCTACTTCTTAGTAAATGATTCAAATATTGCATCTATCCAATGGTATAGAGTACTATTGTTAGATTGGATTGAATGCCGATGCTTCCTATATAGGGGAGTATTTATTATGAGTTGAGTCATTGAGGACTCTTGGTATATAGTTTTGAATAGTGTCTTTGGACACTTTAGCTTGTTGAAGACTTCAAGTAGTAAATTGAAATAATGAGGCCTTTGTTATTAATGTCAATGGGGGAGAATATGCATGAAAAACAACTCCTAAGTATGTATGGGGAGAAGAGTTCATGAAAATCTCTACTTTAATAGGGAGACTTAGAAAGATTAAAGTAAGAAAGAAGGAATATATCAATAGGGGAGATATGTATGGCATGTTTTTTAGTGTGAACAACTATTTCTAATCCTAAAAAAGAAGAAGAGAAAAGAAGTGTTCCAGAGGATTTTGAAAGATGAGAACAACAACATAGTACTATTTGGTATTCTTGGAACTTATGTATTTTTCATCTATGTTTCCATCAATTTCAAAGGGGGGATTGTTAGCATGAATTCTAATGATGATACATTGGGGGATTATCATAAGTGTTGGAGAGTATTGACATGTTGCGTTCGTGACTATGTCTGTCATTGATTTTAACATAAGAGTAAGCCTATGAAGATTAGGAGAGTAGCAGACATAGATCTTAGTTGTATGAACAAGGTTTTAATTGTTTATTGATGTGAAGCTATGGACATGTTCTAAATTGTTTCTTGGTGTGAAGGTTAAATGCACACCATGTAAGTCAAAGATGTATGGAAGTTGTTCCTGATTTATAGAGAGTAGTATATAGATAGAGTGCTTGAGAAGAAATTTCCAATATTTGTATTATATCCTTTGGAAGTGATACAATATGTTGATGCATGGCCAACCAAGGACTTATGATAATATTATGATGATGTCATCAAATGTACAAGTCCAATTCTCGCATGTGTGAGAATTTGTATAAACTATGAGCTGACAAGGCTATTGTAATTGTAAATTAATTAATTATCTTATGATAATTAATTAGGAAAGCCTCAAGGATGACTCAAGGAATTATTTTGAGCATATGGTATAAAGGAAATATGTTTTCCTTATTTGTAAGTAGTAGTGACATTAAAGTGTATATGAAGTGGAAAAAGGATCAGAGTTGTTACTAAATGTGAGTAAGAAATCTAAGGGATTATTGGATGTGAGATTTGTGATCTAGTTACAAGATCAGAAGGAGAAAAATTTTGGTTGATAGGACAAAAAGAGGAAGGATAAATACTATTAATTTCTATTATTTTGCAAGTAATAATACAAAGATCATTTGAATAGGGTGTTCATTAATATTGCACTTGAAGCTATTTGGGCAGTGGGTCTAGCTATCATCTACAACTCCTAATAGGGTTGGTGCAACTCCTAACTAGGTTGGAATATCCTAACAAGGATTTAAAGTCTCCTAACAGGGACTAATATGTGTTGAATGTTGTTATTGAATCCTAAAAGAGTTCATCCTCTAACAAGGAGTATTTATATTAGTACATGATCTTTTCAGTACCATCCGCACCGAGGTTTTCCCTTTGATCAAGGGTTTTCTTAATTAACATATCTAGTTTTATTATGCATGAGTATCTTGTTGTGGTTTTTTATTATATTGTTCATATGGTTAAAGTTTGATAAGGTTGATAATTGTGATATTAGTTGTATAATTGGTTAACCCCTCCCTCTTAGTTATATTGGTGTACTATATATTCTAATAGACTTCTCTTTCTTATTAAACCTAGTCTAATTAGGAGGCCTAGTAAGAATTTTTTATGTTTCATTTATGCATTTCTATAGCTCTATGTCCTATGTGTGCACTTGGCTCTATCAGGGTGCACTTGGGGCCTATAAGAAGTTGTTTTAGGGGGTTGCAAATCACTATAGCCTTTGTATATTATTCCCATTTGACCAATTACACTCCCAAACTACCAATTGCACCCTTTTGAGCCCTAAGTGCACAAAGGGCACACTTGACACTATCAAAGCACACTTGGGAGATTGACTTTGAATTTTGCAAGTTGTGGGTGTTATTTTGACCCCAATTTACCCTATTTTGTTGCATTATTCCCAACTATGCTATGAAACTACCAATTGCACCATGAGCACAGTTTTCACTATCTAAACACACATGGGGACCTCACGAATGTTTGTGGCCTTCTAGAGTACAATTTGCACTATCATGGCACAGTTATTTTATAGAAAAGGTCATATTTCAATCATAATCTATATCTAGGGCTTCAATTTCATTATAGGACCTAGAGTAGAGGTTTTTTGTATTACTAATGATCTATTTTCAACATGTATTTTTTGTTGGGAGAAGACCTATACATTGAAAACTACTAATTGTTTGGTGCAAGACATTGACGAAGACCTATGTGCTTGTTCAAACTATGTCTATGGTTTTTCTTAGATTAGTTAACACTTAGTTTGGTGCTATAAAATAAATTTTCTTTTCTCTTTGGCATCTCTACATTTTTTAGAATCCTAAGAGTTACATGGACATATCCTCTCCCCTCACCATTCATGGATCTTGGGTGCAAGAGAAATATCTACAATTTCTTTAGTAGGCCTTCCTTGGAACCAAAAATTGTGACTTGGTGAGTCCCAAGTGTTGAATTGAAGTGGTAATGGGCCAAATATAGGTCTAAACTCCAACCACTATAACAAACTCAATATGGTTAATGTTGTGTCAATGGTATTGATGCATAATAACTCTCCTCTAGTACCCTTATGGTGCATCAAACCCCAATTCTTGGGGTTGGAAGACCTTTTGAGGAAGTTTATCATTCACTTGTGAATGGAGAACCTAAGCTAAACATCTCATCTTAGTGGCCAAAATCATTTCTATCCACTAGCTTAGGGGGTCATGCATGCCTCTTAAGACATCCCACATTCTGGCAGTCCTTAGTTGAGGCAACAATCCCTTAGGAAGTGATTACCCTTGGGAAGTAGATCTTTGTAGCATTGAGAAGTGAGTGCATTATAAGACAGAGCTTATGGTTCCAAGATTCTAGGTTTTTTTCTTTAGATAAGCATGGCTACACTTTAGTTCAAGTGGGAATTCAATGGATACAATCTTAAAGCCTAGAGTGTGATGTGTCTTTTAAGTTTAACAAAAGTTATTCTTGTCTATCATGTGTTTTGTGTGTGAATAATATTAATCAAGATAATCCCAAATTTACTCAACCATATTTGAACCTTGGACACTTTCAAACATTGTCAAAGAATTACAACTCTTGTCAAAACATCATAAACATTTTGTCAAACACTTGAGAGCTTTGAAAACATGGAGACTTGTAACCTTATGAGTTCTTGACATGATTTAGGTTTCATCCTTACATAGCATACCCATGCATTTGTCATCTTTTTTGAATGATTCTTGCATCCTCTAGGCCTCTTTCATCCCTTAACTTTCATAGTGCATTCCTTAGGCTTCATTTTACATCTCCTAGTCTTCAACTTTCTTCCCTTAATTTTTATCTTGCATCCCCCAACTTGAAATTTTACATTCCATGATGCTCATTTTGCACATGTTTTTCCTCATTTTTCATGTCCTAACCTGTATTTTTTATCCTCATTCTGTTCATAGCATTATCTCATGTCAAGTAGCTCTCTAGAACAACAGTTTGGAAGTCACCAAGCCCAAAATTACTCAAGTTTCAACCCACTTTGCCAATTGTACTCTAATACTACCAATTGTGCTCTGAAGCTACCAACTTCACTCTAACTAGAACTAACTATACCCTAGGCATAGTTGTATTTTTCTAAGCATACTTGGTTACTAGAATATCCAATTTTATTCCATATAGAATTTTTGGACCCTAGGATTACCACTAGATACCTCTATAGGTCCTCATTATGATCATTTCCTAAACATCATTCCTCCATGTCCTAACCCTCATTGTTCACATATTAGGCTCCTTTCCTCAAGTCATAAACTTCATTTTTTATCATTAGTCTAATCATAATATCATCCCCAATTAGCTAGCTCTCTAGTATAATAGTCTGACAATTACGAATTTTGGGATCAAAAAATATTCAACCTAGCTTGCCAACTATGATATGAAACTCCCAACTACACTCAAACTAGCCCTAACTATACCCAATGCATATTTGGTACTATTAGAGTGCACTTGGTTTCCAAAATAGCTAATTTGTACCTCTATACTACATTTTGGGAACCTAGAATTGCCTCTAGATGTTTGTATAGATCCTCACTCTGATCATAACACTAAACACCATTTTGCACCCTAAACATCATTTTGCATACTAGAATACTTTCATCTTACTTATTTAATCCACATAACCCAATTTTTTATCTCCTTTAAACTCATGTTGAAACTAAAATACCCTTTGAACTTAGTAAAAAATCAGAACAAAGTATGAGTCCTAGAGTATATGCTTATGGTTATGGATGATGGATCTTGACCTTAGTCCCTTTGTCATCTTTTTTGTCATTTTATTGGTTGAAACTCTATCTATGTCTTGATGGATTTAACCTTGTCATTTTTATCAACTAGATTTTTTCAATTTTTGTCTCTTTTGGTCAAGATACAAAGTCCATTGTCATAAGGTTAAACTCTTAAATTAATACTTTCCAAATATTTATCTAATTTAAAAACTTTTCATACACCCTTTGCATAGTATTATCATATCCTTGGTCTCCTTTAATGTCACTTTTCTTAACCATAGTTGCATAATCACTTCACCTTGCATAGTCCAAAACCCAAGTATTTCCTCCGAATATCAAAATCTTATTAACATCTCCAACAATCAACTTGTCAAAATCATGTGTCAAACCCAACACTTTCCCTATTCTCACACCCCTATCTTGCATATCCTAAATTTTATTGTCAACCTTAGCATAAACATTTGCATAATAAAACATCAAGCTCCATACATCAACCATTAATATCATTTTCAAGTCTAAGGTCCAACCCAATCTGAATTTTGCATACCTTAGAATCATATTCATATCCTTTAGTAAAAATCCAAAATGTCTCTCACATTTTCATTTGTGCATCATTCCCTTAGTTCATTTACATCATGAATATCATAACCCTAGGTCATTATGTACTCCCTTAGGTTGTATAACACAACTAAACCCTTAAAAATTCAAAAATCATTCATATCTAGCATACCCACTTCTAAATTATGAAGTTTTGGCCTATTTTACCAACTACATCCTTGCTTTACCAATTGTATACCTCACACACATAGTTGGTAGTTTTAGAAAACACTTGGTAATTGGGAAGTTCATCTTGGGTTCTAGAACCCTAAACTTCATTCTCACACCTCTCATTGCACACCTGAACCCTAGGAAACCCCTAAAAACACTTAGATCATTCATACTTTACATATTTGTCACTCAAACCCATAGGGTACACTTGGTACTATCAGAGCATAGTTGGTAGTTTAGGTGCACACTTGGAAGCCAAAGAGTTTATTTTGAGTTTTCCCCATTGCATCTACATCCTTAAGTATCATGCCAACACTCATAAGGACACAATTAGCTCAGAGACCAAAAGACTTAGATCAACCCTTGTTTTTTGAGATATAAACACAACCAAAAGTATATCCAAGACAAAAGAAGACAAGGAAATCTCAAAAAACACTTGACATAGATCAAACCAAAATATCACAACCCTTACTTTTGGACCCACTAAGCATGTATTTGCTAAACACTAACCCTCAAGACACAAGACAACCAACCCTTAACAACATGTCTACCATATAGTTTCCTCTGAAAACTTCCCCTATATCCAAAATGGTTTAATGGAGTCCTAATTTGAAACCCCATATTCGTACCTATACCACCTAGATATTGAAGTGTACCTAAAACACTCAAGGATGAACAAATCCACTCATTTGAATTCAACAAACCTAAAAAAAGTTTCTTCAATCTTTCAAACATACAACAATGTGCTTTACACCTAAGTGACAATTTTGACATAGACTATGGCATAACTGATGAAGAAATGGCTAGGTCTTGTCAAGACAATTTTTTTTGAAAGAACTTTAAACTCCTTCTAGCCAAATAAGTCATCAATTTTAATCCCAATCTTGAAGGACCTAAGTCTAAATATCAGGACAACCTCACATTTGAAAAAATACAAACTACGATCAATTCAGACTTGGACAAGGGGAAAAAACCTTTGGAACAATAAACTATAAAGGTCTCACCTAGGATACCTCATAAAGAATCAACCATTGAGATCATCCAAGGCACCTTTGGAAACATCAATATTAATCTCCTCCTTGATGAACACTCAAAAATCAATGGTAACAAGACTCTTCCAAAGTATACCAAAAGGACACTATGAATTGACCTCAACCAAATGATACAACATCAAGAAGTACCTAAGGGGGCTTGCATCATAGGTATGCCACACATACCTCCTTTCTCCTAACTTTACAAAATATTATGACATCAAATTCTATGGGGCCCCCTATGAGTACACCATGTGAAGCATCAACACTTATTGTTAAAAACCCTATTGAAGCACAAAGGAAGAGCCTTATTGACATTTCACTAATTCCTCATAGGAACATATCCCATTGCCAAATCAATATGATGTCCCAAGGTGAAACATCAAATACCCAAAATTATCAAAAAAAAGATCCTAAAATAATTTTTACCTTTGAAGGACATAAACAACTTCCAAGACAACAACAACATCAAGTGGTGCAAGGACTGAATATTGCTAATGAACAACTAAGCCAAAATCCACTTGACATGCATACAACACATCAATACACACAAATACAACAAAAACCTCAAGTGGTGCAAGGACCTAATATCCCTAAAATGCAACCTAGTCTAAATCTACTTGACTTATAAACAATGTACCAACAAAAGTTCCAACAAGAAAAAGCCATATTTTCTAAACAACAAGAGCAACTAAAACAACACTTGGAATATAAAAAATGCCTAGAGAAATAAATCTCCTATCAGAAACCATTTTTAAACAAAAACATGTGCCCCAATAAATTCAATAGATACCTCCACAATAAGAGTCACATTTATGGCCTTACATTCAATGAATTGAGGTATCTCAATAACAAGCACAACAAATGGCACAACAACAACCCATGTTAAAAAAATCACAATCAATGCCACAAAAAGTACCATAAAAAGGACCATTCTATCTTCAAGGTACCAACATATCACCACCTCCTAGTGACACATGACCCAAGTATTTAGATACAAAAGTGTTAGAACCAAGTATACATAGTTCTTGCCATAGCAAACAATCTACTTATAGGCATAATAGACTCAAAGAAAAGCTTAACACTTGAAACCCTAATGAGGATATACTACAAGAGTTCAAACAATTAGCCAAATAAGTTGAGGCATTAAGAGTCCATAAGAAAAAATTTATATACATAGAAAGGGATTTATGTACTAATCCATTTGACAAAATAGTGTATATGCCTCTGTTAGGAATAAGGTGTCTCAACCTTGTATAATTCCTATTCTTATTATTTGTTTTATAAAATGTATTTCTTGCAAATAATTTTGATGTGTCAACATCTTGAATTGTGTGTAAGGAGATCATGACTAAAATGGTTATGACAGATTCCTATGACACATAAGAGCTATGTTACGAAGATTCAATGACAGGTGAAGACATGTGGCAACTAAGATATTTGAGTACTATCTACCCCAATAGTGGGGTTCAGAGAATGGTAAAACCCTAATACGGTTTACCTTTGGGAGTAGCCCTAAAGTGAAGCGCATGTTATAAGCATTTTCAGGGTTGCGAAGAGATGTGATGCGAAAAAGGTGTATTGTTGGTACTGCGAGTAGCTACTGGTGTCTTCTGTTGTTGATGTTGAACTTGCATTGCAAGTGTATTGTAACCTCGTGTTGAAGATAATACATTGTGTAGGTTCTGAAGGGGTGGGGTTGTTTTACTGAAAGGTTTTTCCCCACTGGAAAATCCTTGTGTTATGTGTTCCTTTCTTTGTCTATTTTCTATATGCATGGTTGGCTGCAATATTGTTGTTTACATGATATTGAATCTGTAAGTGTAGAAGATTTTAATAGGATTTGCATCATACTTCCCTTATGAGATTAGTGTAGGAAGCTGTTTCTGCACCTGAGTTTCCTTACAACCTCCATTTCTAAAACATTTTGAGGCACCAAGATTTTAAAAATATTGAGGAAATAGAAACCCAATTGATCACATCAGAGCATTTTATGCCTCTTTTACTAAACTAAGTGATGAGCCAACATATCTAATGAGATGAATCCCTCGTTCTCTTAGTAGGCCAACACTTTAATGGTACTCCAAACTATCAAGTAATATCAAATCTTTTTTAGAATTAGCAGAAAAATTCATATCCCACTTTGCCTTAAACATAAAAAATGTGGTGACATTATCTAATTTATTCTCAACAAAACAAAAGATAGGAGAACCATTCACAACATTTTTTATTATGTATGAGAAACCTTGTCAGTTAATGTTCACTAGATATTCCCAAAGAACAACAAATTAATCTATGGATTGAAAACCTAGTCCCCAATTTAATATACAAACTCAAGATCAAAAGTCGATGGACTATAGATAAGTTAATGAAAAAGGGAGCTATCATTGATGATGCCCTCATTTGTAAAGGAATCCTAAGTACAAACAAGGAAAACACCAATACTAACTTGTCTAATGACAAGGAAAAGTTTTTCTCCAAGAACAAGAATGTAATTAATGATGGTATTGTGGATGTATGAACCATCAACAAAATTCAACCTCCTATGACTCTTAAAGGCAAAAACCCTAAAAAATCACAAAATCCTAACCAAATACCACATCAATGATAGGAAACTATGGCCTCCACACATGATAAACCCTAGAAACATCCCAAAAATAAAGATAGAAAATTTACACCCCTTGGGGTCTACTCAAGATTGCACTTCAACAATTACTAAGCAATAAATAATTGCAATTACCTCTAGTCAAGGATGAACCATCAAATAAACCCTCTTGGTGGGATGACAACAAATTATGTGATTACCACTACACCAAATGACACAATTCCACTTCATATTTCCAACTTAAACATGAAATCCAATACCTTATCAATGATAGTGTGATTACAATCAATCCCTCACTACTAGTATCTAGTTTTGATCATACTATTTTCAAAGATCCTTTAGGGCCTTCCTCAAAATCAAGCTCATAGAATAATGTAAATTAGACACAAACTAGTTATGACTACACCATCAATTGTTTCAATGAGTCTAACTCCTACATATCCACATTCACCTTAAATATTGATGACCCTCATTGTCTTATCACCATAACTTGAACTCAGATTACCTTTCCTAAAGCCCTAGCTAGAACTATGGCTCCAGGTAGAACTACAACCTCTACTAGAAACACATCCCATAGTAGACCTACTAATCCTACTTCTTTAGATTATACTCTTGTAGACCAACTTGGTGAAACCTCTATGCAAATATACATCCTAGATTCTCTATGTGCATCACCCCAGCATCAAAAAATCCTTGACCAAACCCTAAAAGAGTTAGTAGTACCAGATACTATTGATGTTGGCCAATTCTAGGCCATGGTTGGGAACCCATCTACATCACACCCTAGGATGCTCCTAAAGATAGACCTAGCCATAATGACCCCCTTCATCTTGATGCTTTTATCCATAAAACTAAGGTTAGATGTGTCTTGATAGATTTAGGAGAAGGATTGAACATTTGTACCCTTAAAGTTCTCAAGGGTTTAGGTTACTCTAAAGTAGATGTTGATAACTCTTATAGAATCACAATAAAGGCCTATGATGATGGTGAACACTTCTCTAAGGGTGTTATCATTTTACCTATAAGATTTGGTCTAACTACTAAAATTACATTATTCCAAGACCTAGATATCAAAATGAATTGCAACGTGATACTAGGATGCCCTTGGATTCATGTTATGAAAGTACTGCCTTCTACATATCACTGACGCTTAAAATTTTGCTATAATAGTGTGGAGGTTACCATTCCCAGTGATCCAAACCCCTTCCAATTCTATGCTAGTCTTAGAGGAACCACTACATACCAAGTTTTGACAAATATTGAAACAAAGAGACTTGATTCCTCCAAATATGTTGATCATGCCAAAATCACAACTACATTCAAAGGAAAGCTCAAAATTGAAGATTAAGGTTGTGGTGGGTATTCCATGTCACGGGCCTTTCACATTGAGAAATTATCCCTTTCTCATAAATCATATGGAAAATCACAACTTATGTAGATTAGACCTAAATTTATATTACAGAATAGACCCTCTATGACTTTTAGTAGTGCAGGTAGCCAACATGAAGAACATATCTATGAGAGCACATCTACATGGATTGAAAAGGATAAGAAAGAACAAGAAACTACTCCTATATCAGTAGAAAAGTATTGGCCTAGATTTACCATCATGCCGAAAAAGGGATATGACAAATGTATTAGTCCAAGATCTCAAAAATAAGGAATTACAAACCTATTACTATGAAAGGACAACCTTGTAGCCTAGGACTTTGATTCAAGACATTTTTATTGGTCCTCCCTAATATTGAGTCATCTTCATATATGAATGTGAATGCTCTGACTGATGAAAAGGCATCTAAGAAAACCCAACCTAAAATAATATAAATTGAACCCAACATTGATGATCCCAATAGTTCCTATTGTTGGAAATGTGTTTTTGACTAGGTGATTGAGAGTGGGGGGTTGGTGAATTAGGAACCAATAAAAATTATACTTTAATTCACCAATTAAACCCTTACATATAATATGATCTAATTGCATGCATGAAAGACTAAAAGAATAAAACATTCATAATACATGACACAAAATTTGGGAACCCAAAAACCTTCCAAATAGAAAGTAAAACTGGGGTGAGGATGATACCCACAAACTTTATTAGTGCAATATAAATTTAGCCTATAAAAGCTTACAATTAACCTTTTCTAGTGATCTTCCCTATTAGGAGCAATAAGGAGTATTAGGTCTACCTTGTGAAAGGATTTACAACATACAATGAAGTATGACCTCTATTAGGAGATTTGGAAAAGATAGTTAGGTCCACCTTGTTAGAGGATTTGACTAATGCACCTATTAGGATAAATTAGTAGTTGATCTTTGATCTACAACTTAGTTTTCTGAATTAGATTCCTTTGAAATACAATGATAACTTGATTCTTATAGATAAGATATAGTGCCTCTCTCATTTGACTTTTGTTAATCATCCTGATGGATGCAACCTTGCTGATCTTTTGTTGTGATGGATCATGATTGTGACCCTGAGTGGTCTACACTGTTGAGGCGTTTGGATTTATGTTTTTTGTATCAATTGCTTTGATTATGCTTTTGACTGATCTTTGAGATTATGATTTGATTTTTGGTTCATCGAGGTTTGTGCCAATGGTTACTAGGATCAATGTGGTATCATGAGGTTGTTTCGTGATTACCTTGTGATGTGTATAGAGATTGCACTATGTACTTTTTACCATGCTAAACTGGACTAGATTCCTGTAGCAGTGGTTAGTCATGTTTATGACTATGTTTGCTTATATTTTTTTAGTGCCTTTTTAATGCAGAGTAATCAATCATTATTAAATGTGTAAGTAATTAAATGGATTGTTCATGTTGGATTATTTGGTTATGTACTACAGACATTTACCTTGCTATATTTCTGATTAGAGAGATATTTGTTACTCATGTTATGTTTACATTTGAGAGGACTCGAGGGTCAGAGGTTACACTTTGATTCCAATATCATGGATTTTAGACTACTATGCTGTTAAGTAATCATATTGCAAGATGATGCCATTTTGAGATGACAATGTGTTTTATCATGATATCTAGTTATTTGGTTATCTGGTATTTGGACATACCTCTGATTTTGTTATGTGATGGATTTAATGCTATGGTTATTTACTTCATTCCTGCATTGCTATGCCTTTTGCGAATGTGAGTGATGTAAATAGATTATTTTAATATAATTAAATAAATGGTTAAATTAGGTGATTTAATGCATTTTATTGCTTTGGCTATGCTATTATATGCAATTGCACTTGATCATGTTGTTTAGTGTGCAGGATGTATATCCCTGGCAGTGGCACATGGAGTTAGTGATTCAACCTTTCATATGTTACCAATGTCATCCTTATATGGTCGATGTATCCTTTATTAAAAATTTTAATTTAAACCTTTCAGTGATTATTAAATCCAAACTCATTTGCATTATGTGATTAGACCAGTAAGCATGTCTTTGCATTTAGAGGTTCGCATTGTCGCGAAAGTTATTAAGGAGATTTATGTGTTTTTGGGTTTTCAGGCTTTTTAATTGATTTATTTTAATTTCTGGAAACTTTTCCATAGATGAATTCCTATTTATAGGAATAGCCTATTTTCGTTTGGGTTGATTCGGGGTTTAATTAGGTTGGCTGGTTAAATGCCCTAATCGATTATTCACTCAAAAAGTGAATAAGTATCCAAAGAGGAATTTAATTCCTCACTTCTCACTTTCAAATTGGAAAGTTGGAGAGTAAAACCCAAAATCCTCTTCATTAAGATTTACTATTTTGTTTTTTGTGGGAGCTACAGGCATGGGCTCGTTGCGAGGTTGGGCTTGTTGGATCCAGCTCAGGGAAACCTTGGATTGCCGCGATTTTCAGCCACTTCTGCGAGCATTTTATTTTCTAGTTCAGTTTTCCATTTTGCCCTTTTGGCTATGAGGTAGGGCTTTCTTCTTTTATTATTTTTGCTTTGTTTCTACTTCTATTTTTGGTAGCCATTTGTTTGGAGGCTGAGAACTAGTGTTCCCCTCCATTTCTATATGTTAGTTCTACCCGGTTGGTCGGGTATGAACATTTCCCTATTTCTCAGGATAAGGGTTTGGGATTTTGCACCGTTATGCTGGCCATTTTTGCATACGGTGTCTGATTCCATTTATTTTTGGATTTTTGGGGTTTTTGAACCCAAAGGCCAAATGGGTTTTAATTTTGAAGTTTTCCAAATTTTGAGGTTTTTACCTTATTTTGCGTGTCGCCCTATTTTCTCAGGTTTTCTTGGCACAATGCGGATCGTGGACCTTGATGATCCATTTGGATATCAATCATACCACTTTTGCACTTTTATGTTGCATTGGGATTCATGTTGCATTGGGATGCATGTTGCATCCGTACTCCCAACGTTGTATTCGGTTGAGTGATTTTATACCTGTTATGGTTTTTGTTGGACCTTTGGTTTTGTTTCGTGAATGCTAGGATTCATGTAGAATCCATACTCTCAGATTGAGGCCAGTTGAGTAAGTTCATCACTGTTGGTCTTATTGCATCATTGGGATTCATGTAGAATCCATACTCTCAGATTGAGGCCGATTGAGTGATTTCATGATGTATGATTTTATTGGCTTTGGGATTTGTGTAGAATCTGTCCTTCCCGTGTTTCTTTTAGTTGGGTTTTTTTTAGCATTGTGTTCTCATTCCTATCCTTGTGTTATGATCTTCGTGATGGTGGTGCGCCACACATGAGTACATGCACGTACATTTTTTGGGTGACTTGCGAGGCTTGATCTTCTATGGATTTGCCAGAAGTTATGATCATTGGAGTTGGGATGGGAGTATGCATGCCCACGGGCACTTGTTGTAGGATGAGCATGGGTAGAGTAGGGTAGCATATGGAGGGGGCTTCTATCTTGCAGCTCGATGATCATGGCATCATGGGTTGGCAGAGGAAGCCTTATATAAGTGATAATTAAATAAATGTGTGAATGATAATAAAACTTAAGATAATAAAAAGGTTTGGGGTGCTAGAGCCTTTCCGTTGAGGGATGTTGAATCTGCACAAGTCCTAGCTTGGGCTTTTTGATGCCAAGAAACTCTCCATGATGTTAGTTCCTACTTAGTAGGCTTTTGAGTGTCTGACCAAGACCTGTACTCCTTGCATTGTCTTAGGTTCTTAGTTGCAGCCATCATACTATCTAGCATGAGTGTTAGCCTTGGATGTTATTTTTGTGTGTTTGTGGTTGGATCATTATCTCCATCAGCATGACAGGTGTGGACCTATGGGTGCCACATAGTTGGGAGATGTAGCTACCTTCACCACTGCTAGGGATCGGTGTACAGAGATGATCTTTTTTCCTAGTGCGACCATTGTTGGATGTCTTCACTTGGTACTTCGGGTTCTAGAGTATGCTTTCTTGTGATTTATGCTTTCATTGGGATGCTTGTATATCATGTTTACATGATGTTATTTTATTTGGCGCATTCCCTTATTATGATGTTTAGCATATGATTAGATGATGTGATTTGCTTTAGTAGTATATCTATTGCTTATTGTTGTATAGCATGTGATAGGTGATGTTATCTACTATAGGATTATCTTATGCCTTATCACTAGCATGTTAGATTTTCTTATGTTTATATTGTTGCAAATTTTAGTAGTGACATCCCTATTATGACAATACTGACGATTTGGTCAGTGGCTTGGGATGTTACGCATGGGGGATGGCTAGGACCCACGATGGTCTTATGATGCTATTGACGATTGGGAGGAACCACGCACTTAATTTGGTTGTTTAGTTCTGATATATATTTAAGTTCACTGTGATGTTTATTTCAGTGTGTTCTTTGCTGATGTAGTTTAGATGGATTGATGTTCTTCTTTCTGTGTTGTTCTTTCATTCGAGTGTTCATTCTTTGAGCCTTTGTGGATCCGGTACTCCCTGGTGTGGAGGTTCTTTGCTCTATTTTTGGTCCTTTTTGCTTCTGGGAGTGTTTTCATGTTTCTATGGGTGACATTTGTTCAGCATGGTGCAACACTTTAAAAAGTATCACACACCCATGCAAACTATGTTGTATGACACTATAAAGTATCATATGGCTTCTTGAGAAATGTCGTACAAAACTAGAAGAGTGTCGCATGCCTTCTTGAGAAATCTCATACGATGCTGAAAAGTGTTGCATGCCTTTTTGAGAAAGGTTGTACGACACTGGAAGAGTGTCGCACGCCTTAAGGAGAAGTGTCACCCTCTCGTAGTAAAAAGTGTCGCATGATTTTTGTGAAAAACCTATGCGTGCCATCAGTGGGCACTTTTCTTCATGATCCGATCTTTTTGAGAGTGGTCTTGGACACCCTTTTGGGTGTTCTTTGACCCTATGTTGTTGCATTTTGAATTCTGTTGGTTTTTCTTAAATGCAGTTTTTATGTTTCTGTTTTTGTCTCTTGGGGTTTAAAATATATCATTTAAGTATAAGTAAATGTATCTCAAACATTTTGTTGCATATATTAAAATATATCTTAAGTATAATAAATTTTATATCTTAAGTATAAGTTGATGTATATTTAAAATATATCTTAAGTATAAGAAATTAAATATACATCAACTTATACTTAAGATATATTTAAATATATGTGACAAATCATTTGAGATAGGTTTCAGACCTCTCGGAGATAAGTTATGGATTCTAAGAAATTTTAGGGCTTCAAAAATCTAGACTTAGCCAATTTTCAGGGCTTCAAGATTTCAGGCTTAGCCAAATTTCAGGTTCCTGCATTTTACCCTAGCTTGGTGTTTTGTTGATGAGTGGTTGTTTCTTGTGCCCTCATCTTGGTTGTGGTGTTTGTTGATTTTTTTTGGGTGTGTCAGTTTGGTAGTGGCATTTGGATATTTGTTGGTTTCCAGGATTGTGTTGAAGTCTTCCATTATGATCTTTGTGATCCTTGTATGATGTTGTCATGTGCATTCATACTTGTAAGAAAAAAAATCTTGGCTTGATTTGAATCCTTGTTTCCAAGGATCTCTGGGCCGGGCATTACATCTGGTATCAGAGCCTAGTTCAAACATTGGGATCTTTGTGTTTATGTTGCCCTTGTAGTTTTTGTTGCATTGGTTGAGTGCGAGTGTCTTAGTGAGAACTCGTGATCTTTGTTGCTTTGGTATCTACTCATGATGGATTTGCTTGTCCAGTAGATGCAACTAGATCTATGTGAGGAGAAGGAAGTAAGTCTTCCTAATTTTGTGAGCGGTATCATTGTGCCTTGGTTGGTTGGTTGCTTGTGTGACCCTTTTTGGATGGAACCACCGATTGGTGTCCATGTGTTTTCTTTGAGTGCTTCTTTTTGTTTCTCCTTGTGGAGTAGGTGCATTGTTTCCCTATTTTCTCCTTATTGTAAGTAAATAGATGAATCTTATTGTTATTCTTTATTTTGTTGATTATAATAATAAAATGGTACCTTTCATTGAAAATGAGTGCTTATTTTGAATCATTGCAAAGTAGTAGGTTTGCATTATATATTTGGATTAATGACTTAAGTCCCCAATCTAATTACTTCTTAAGCTTATGGAAATTTGTATTAGATAGATGAATATCTAAATGTTGCATTGCATGGAAATTATTGTTGTCTGCATATGCATGAGGTTACTAATGGTATACTTCTTGATGTGTGTGAGTTAAGACTCTACTTTTACTTATACTTCTTGTAGCCTTCTTAATTTACACTCATACTGCTTCTTACTTTATTAATTTCAATGCTTTGGATATGATAAGATGTATTACATATATACTAATCCAATAAATTACCTTCTAGAGTCAGCTATAACACCTAATTGAAACTATAGTACCTCTCTCATTTGATGCTTGTAATTCATTCCAATGGATGCAACCTTGTTGATCTCTCGTTGAGATAGGATCGAGATTAGGACCATGAGTGGTCTACACTATTGAGGTGATACAATTTATGTTATTGTATTAGTTGCTTTGATTATTATTATGGTTGATTTATGAGATTATGATGTGATTTATGGTTCATTGAGGTTTGTGCTAGTGGTTACGAGGATTGATGTGGTATCATGATGTTGTTTCGTGATTACACTAAGATGTGTGTAGAGATTACACTGTGTACTATTACCCTACTACAATGGACTAGGTTCCTATAGTAGTGGTTAGTCATGTTTATGATTGTGTTTGTTTATGTGTTTTAAGTGACTTTTTTATGTTTTTTCAAACAACCATTATTAAATGCTTAAAAAATTAGAAATGGATTGTCCATATTGGATTCATTGGTTTTGTGTTGTGGAAATTTTCTTGTTATATTCTTATCTGAGAGATATTTGTTACTCATGTTATGTTTTACATTTGAGATGACTTAAGGCTCATATGTTATATTTTAATTTTAGTATCATAGATGTTAGACTACTATGTTGTTTAGTTGATTAGATTGCATGATGATGCCATTTTGAGATGACAATGTGTTTTGTGATGATATCTGATTATCCAGTATTTGGAAATATCTCTGATTATGTTATGTGATGGATTTAATGCTATGGTTATTTACTTTATTCTTGATTCATTATGATATATGAAAATTTGAGTGATGTAAATGAACTATTTTGGTACAATTGAATAAATGGTTAAAATAGTCATTTAATACATTTATTGCTTCAGCTATGTTATTATATGCAATTGCACTTGATTGTGTTGTTTAGTGTGCAGGATTTATATCCCTAGTAGTGGCACATGGAGTTAATGATTTAGCTATTCATATTTTACCAATGTCATCCCTATATGGTTGACGTATCTTTATTTTAATTGTTTAATTAATCCTTTCAGTGATTATTAAATCTACACTCATTTACATTATGTGATAAAACCAGTGAGCATGATTGTGAATTTAGAGGTTCACATTGTCATGAAAGTTATTAAGGAAATTTTTGTATTATTAACTTGAAAAGTGAATAAATATCCAAAAAGGAATTTAATTTTTCACTTCTCACTTTTGAATTAGAAAGTTTGAGGGGAAAACACAAAATCCTCTTCATGAGGATTTACTATTCTGTTCATTTTGGGAGCTACGGGTGTGGGATCATCACGAGGTTGGTCTCATTGGATCCAATTCAAGGAGACCTTGGACTATTGTGATTTTTGGCTACTTCTATAGGATTTTTATTTTATGGGTAAAATTCTTATTTTACCCTTTTGGCTATGAGATAGGGCTCTCATGTTTTATTGTTTCTACTCGATTTCTACTTCTATTTTTGGTAGCCATTTGTTAGGAGGCTAAGAACTAGTGTTCCCCTACATTTATGTTTTTTGGTTCTACCTAATTGGTTAGGTAAGAACATTTTTCCTATTTTCAGGATGGGCGTTTGGGGTTTCACACCGTTATGTGACCATTTTTGCATATGGTGTCTGAATCCAAATTTTATTGGATTTTGGAGTTTTTGTACCCAAAGGCCAAATGGGTTTTAATTTCAAAGTTTTCTAATTTTTGAGTTTTTTACCTCATTTTGCATGCTACCCTATTTTCTTAGTTTTTCTTGGCATGAGTTGTTGGCAATATAACCAGTTATTCAAATTAGTTGAGATATGTGGTTGTCATTTATGCAAGATTGTGATTATTTGTGAAGGAAAATTGTTTAAGTATTGGACAATGTTACAGTGACATGATGAGATTTATTGATAGTGGAAATTTATATTGTATAGTTAACCATAGATTCATGATGTCACTCTAATGATGCATACTAGTGTGCATGTCCATACGAGAAACCAAGTTCAAGTTATGAAGGAAATACCTGTGCAGTTACTTCATAGTGTAGAATAGAGCATGTTAGCAAATTGAGTTGTACAACTTATAGAATTGTTTTGATTAATAAATCTTAATTAGCTAACTTTAAGGATGATATGTGAGCCAACTAAGGAAGAATTTATTAATATGATTGATATAAGTAAAGAACCTCAATCGCAAAGTTAGCATGCCATGTGATGCTATGATATGTGATGTGAAGTAATGTTATGATAATGTGAGATATGATGTGAATTGATATATTCACAGTCACTCTTTGTATTAAGAACTGAAAATCAAAAAAACTGTGAAGTACAATAAGTGATCTAGTATTGTATGTATATCTATTTTCTTGAATAACTTATTTGTATAGTTACATGTTAGGGCAATGGGCCCTTCTTACAGAAATTTGTATATGATCCACCAACTCCTAATAGGGTTGAGGCCTCTAACAAGGCCTAGTATCCTAATAGGGACTTAGGACACTATACATTCTTCATAGACTCCTAATAGGGTCAATATCCTTAACCAGATTCTTATATATAGTGAATCATCTTGTGGGTTTCATCCCTGCTAGGGTTTTCCCTTGGCCAAGGTTTCCCTAGTTAACAAAATATGGTGTTATGAGATCTCTTTGTGTATGGTTGTTCATACTATTCAAAATTATTAGTTTACTTCCTTATGCAATTATTAAAGTAATTAATAATATCTAGTTGTGGGAAAAAATATTGAAAATACTAATTCACCCCCCTCTCACTATTATTTATTTCTAACATGAGTTTGGTCATGGAGTTGGATCATCCATTAGATGTCAATCATAAAAATTTTGTACTTTTATGTTTGCATTGGGATACATACCACATCCATACTCCTGACGTTGTGTTTGGTTGGGTAATTTTATATCTGGTGTTTGGTTTTTTTTGGACCTTTGTTATGATTTCATGGACACTAGGATTTGTATAGAATTTATACCCCTAGATTGAGACTGATTGAATGAGTTCATGATGTTTGGTCTTGCTGCATCATTGAGATTCATATAGAATCCATACTCTGAGATTGAGGCTAGTTGAGTGAGTTAATGATGTATGGATTAATTGTTCTTGGGATTTATGTAGAATTTGTCCTCTTGAGCTTGTTTCAGCTGAGTGATATTTTTCTTGTGTTCTCATCTAGTCCTTGTGTTATGATCTTCGTGATGGTTGTACACCACATAGGAGTATATGCACATACATTTGTCAGGTGACTTGCGAGGCCTAATCTTCTATGGTACTTTTGGAAGTTTTGATCATTGGGGTTGGGTTAGGAATTTACATGCCTACGGGCACTCATTGTAGGTTAGCATAGCATATGGAGGGGGCTTCCATCTCACAGCCTAGTGATCATAGTACCATAGGTTTGTAGAGGAATTTTTAATTAAATGATAACTAAATAAAATGTGTGAGTGGTAATAAAACTTAAGATAATAAAATGGTTCAAGATGTGCTCCTTCCATTGCAAAGTCTAAGCTACCAATACTAGCTTGGGCTTGTTGATTCCAACTAACTCTTCATGATGTTAGCCCCTACTTGGTAGCGCATTGAGTGTCTAACAAGGAACTATATTTTATACATTTTCTATGATCTTGGTTTTAGTCATCATACTATCTGGTGTGAGCGTTAGCCATGGATTTTTATTTTATGTGTGTTTGTGGTTGGATCATTATCTTCATCAACATTGCGAGAGTGAACCTATGGGTTCCATGTCATTGGGAGGTGTAGCTACCCATACCACTATTGAGGATTGGTGTACAGAGATAATCTTTTTTCCTAGTGTGAAAGTTGTTGGATGTTTTCACTTGGTATTTTGGATTCTAGAGTATGCTTTCTTGTGGTTTATGCTTTTATTGGAATGCTTGGATATCATATTTAGATGATGCTAGTTTATTTGATGCATTCCTATATTATGATATTTAGCATATGATTAGATGATGAGAATTTCTTCATTGGTGTATCTATTTCTTATTGGTTTAGCATGTTATATTTCCTATTTGTATGATGTTTAGCATATGATAGATGATGTGGTTTATTTATTGGATTATCTTATGCTTTACTTCTAGCATGTTAGATTTCCTTATTGTTATGTTGTAGCACATGTTAGTAGTGATTTCCTAATAAGATAGCACCAATGATTTGTTCAGTAGTTTGGCATGTTACGTGCAAGGGATGGCTAGAACCCACAATGGTCTTGTGATGCTATTAATGGTTGGGAGGAATCACATACTTAGTTTGGTTGTTCAATTATTGTGATGTTATTTCTGTACATTGTGATGTTTCTTTTTTTCATTGTGATGTTTCTTTGAATATTTACTTTTTACTACTATGGTTTAGATGGATAGATGTTCCTCTTTATTATTTCATGGCATCTTGTTATTTACGCACTTGAGTTTTTTTTCTTGATCTACATGGATCTGGTACTCCCAATGTGGGGGTTTGATTTCCCATTTTATCCCTTTTTTTCCCTTAGTATTTTTTTCTTTTTTTGGGTGACCATGCATTAGCATTGGGTGATACTTTAAAGTATTGCATGTCCAAAGGAGAAGAATCATGCTATATTAGAAAGTATCGTATGCACCTGTAAGCTCTATCATGCGACACTTTGTTGTATCACATACCTCTTAGAGAAAGGTCATATAATACTAGTAAAGTATCACATGCCATCTTGAGAAGTGTCTCCCAATCCCTAAAGATATCACACACCATTAGAAAGGTTGTACAATACTAGAAAGTATTGCACAATGCTATATTAAAGTATAACTTAGTTTTGGAAAAACTTGTGTGGGTGGACAATAGGCACTTTTTGGTTTGATTGAAAGATTTTTAGAGGTTTTTTGGTTACCCTTTATAGTATTCTTGAATACCTTGGGATTTCACTTTGAATTTGATATGTTATCAGATTTTTATTTGTTCACATCCTTCTATGGTTTGTCATTTATGTTTGGTAGTGGCATTTGGAGATTCATTGGTTTCTCAAATAGTTGGTGAAGTCTTCCATTGTGATCTTTGTGATCCCTATATGATGTTGTCATGTACATTCATACTTGTAAAAAAACTATCTTGGCTTGAATTGAATCCTTGTTCTAAGGATCTCCAGGTGGGGCATTCTAGAAACAATATTCACTAAGTCGATTTACTACTGTAACTTGGGTTTTGAAGACCACTCGGGTGATATTCTAACACTTGACAAAACTATCAACTTGGAAAACTTTGGAATTCATTTGACACTGGCACTTGGTCCACATTGATCACCCTAGAGTAGCAAGAACTCGGTAAAGATTGGGTGACTTGATGAATACAAGAGAATTCGGTAGACTTGGTTGACACTAAACACTATAACATTTGGGGTCAATTTGCGATGGCAGCATAATTTGTGGTGATTTTCATGTTTTTTTGGAATTTTCTCCAACATCATTTCAATAATAACATTAGTGTCAAAATTGTGATGCCCGCATGAATATAAAAAATAAATAAAACATGACATAAATCATTTCCCATTTATTTTGATTATGGTGGAGAGCTATGTACAAAAGAGGGTGGAGAACTCCGAATGAGGGTGGAGAGGTCTAAATGTTGTCGTACACTTATCATTTGTGCATTTCATTACTTTGCTCTCTTCATTTCATTGTTGTGCCCTTGCTCTATAATTTCCTTGTTGTTTATCTCTACATTTTGTTGTCATGCCCTTATGATCTCTGTAATACCCCAAAATTGGCTTATTTCCATGTTAACCAATTCTAGTCTATTTGATCAACCTTAAAGTCCTATTTTACTAGGAATTTCATATTTCTAATTTTTGCTACTTGACTTAATTGTCAAATGTAGAAAGCACTAAATCTGCATTAATCAGGTTACCTATTTAATTCCTAAGTATTGACTCAAATTAGCCACATTAAACCCATTAATTAAGATATAATTTAATTTAAAGTGCTTATACTTTAATTAAATTAAATAATATCCTAAGGCTAATGTACTAAGGAATTAAAAATATTTAATTTAATAATTATGCTCACTTTAATTAATTGAATGAGATTATTCAATTAAATGAAAAATGCATTTATGAGGTCATATCTCACTTTATTAAATTAAATAATATTTTCAAAATCCTCTCTTCAGTTCATAAATGGAAACAATTTAATTAACTTGTTCTCACACTCATAAAAAGCTTAGTTAACTACTCATCACACTCATATTTGAAATAGTCAACTTCACTTGCACAAGGACGTTTCCATTTTAACTGAATCTTCTCTCTAATCTTAACCATTCATCCAAATTGATCTTGACCGTTGATCAATTCTTGGATTCTATTTAAGGGACTCTCACTCCCTCATTACAGAGGTTTGAATTTGATGATATTGAATTTTTGTCAAACTGAATACTCATTTTATATCTCTCATATGTACTTTTTCTTAGTATATTGATGTCATCTAGCTTAACAATGCATACATCTAGCTTAGTTTCTTTTATTTTTAATAGAATAAATTGGACATCATATAGATTACTATAAAAATTTGGTATAGCTCTAATACCATGTAAGAATTTCCCTAAGGAAAAAATTCACCCAAGAACTAAGAACTCAAACACAAGCACAACTATATAACAAAATTGGATATGATCAATTATTCAGAGTATGTCCTAATATGATGTGCAAACACACTAGAAGTGCTTGTATATAAAGGCCTCTTAGGAAGCACCTAGAATGTCTCTAGAAGGAACCAAGATATAGGATAAGTATCATGACAACTAAGCACATGCCTTGTCCATCATTCTAGATGAGTGGATAAGCATGAGAAGGTTGTAGACACCATGTGCATAAAAGAGGTGTGAACTCCTATATTGTCAACATGACAACTCAAAAGAGTATGCATACTCCTAGGTAGCTAATAAATAAATAATAAAAAATATGCATTAACCTAAGTAAACTTAAGTAAGTGTAAATAGTAAATACTTATTTACACCAACAATTACTTGCATAATTATACTTTTCATAAATCCTTTGTTCTAGCAAGGTCTGGTTGCTTGCTTCTTGATTTGAGAGCACATAGGAAAAATCCTTCTAGTTAGAAGGCAACAAGTCACATTGTCGGGTCTTCTTGGGTGAACTATCCCATGTTCATTCCAGAATGAATCTGCATACAATGACTATGTTAAAGTGTAAGTGAAAGATCCGAGGTCACATTTTCATGTATACATTTCTGGCATCCATCGTGGGGCTGAGAAAAATAATTTTTTTGGCCTCATTTGTCTTATTTTCTATCATTTTCATTACTTTGTTGTACTTGTCCATACAATCTTCCATATTTTTGTGCAAAAAAATTCATTTTCACACAAATATTTGAGGGTTTCGCACATCTCTATATGTTTTCATGTGCAAAAAAGTGCCCTATTGCATAGGTTCTCAGGCAACACATCATTTTCTCATGTGACATAGTGAAAGACTTCACATGGGCTAGTGCAAGATTTCATTTGAAATCTTGAAACTGTATGGTTAAAAATTAGTTTCTGAATATGTTGTTTATCATTTTAAACTAACATATTTTCTATGAAGCATCATTATTTTATTTTTTCTAGTTTTTTGTAGCCTAATAGTTGTCTTCAAGATGTTTGACAAAGACTCCTTTATACAAACTTTCCCAAACGTGAACTGACTATGTGTTTGTAGGATGTTGTCAAAGATACGATTTTCAAAGACCAAATCTTAAAAACCACTAAAACAATGTGTCTTTTTCTTGCTTTCTAAACATATTCTAATTAGGACTTGTGAACTTCATAGGGTGCAAGACAAAAGAATAGGGGACTATGCTCTTTACCACTTGGAGGTAATGACCAAGGGTGAATAAAAAACCTAGATGCTTTTAAAAGATGACATCCAAGGGAGGCAAGCAACTTAGTGGTTCTCTAGTGCTAATCCTCTTCTATGATAAGATGATGGCTTCCTTTTTAGGGGATAGAAGTCTTTAGAAAGGATGAGTCTAGATTGATTAAGATAAGTTGGTGATTAATGCGTTTTGCATGTTTGGGTTAGAAACTAAGGTAGAGGAGTATGTTCTTTTCCCTTGAGGGAAATCAAAAACTTTGACCCTTATGTTTGAACCACCAGTTTGAGTCAATCCTTTACAGGGCCTACTAGATTGATCCAACCTCTGGCAATGATCCAAGTGAGCACACTCCTTTCACTAGAGATTCCAACTCACTATAATAAAGAAGCTTTGTAGAGAAAAAGAATCCAAAGCTATATTAATTTCTTCCTCTTGATTCTTGATATCACATACCAAGAGGAGGCTCTGTCTATTGCACTAGCTAGTGCCAGCTCCAATCTTGCTATGGAAGTGTGTGCACTCTTAGATGATGGTGTGGGTTGCTAGTCTCAACTCCACTTGTGGAGCCATCAGGGATTAATACGAATAGAATCCATGTAAAAACCTTTAGTTAGAGGCTACCTGGTTCACTTCTGAAAGGAGACATAATCTTTGTGCAAGGAGGGGGGAGAATCTCTCCTGTAGAACTCACCATAGGCATGCTACAAGGCATTGGAAGGTGGTATATGCACTTGAACCCTACCACAAGGGTGTTCATTTAGCATATATTTTATTGATCCCTTTAAATACACCAAAAACATGGGCACCCTCTAGGGGGTGACATGACTATGTGAGGTGCACGCATGTACATAAGTTGTGGGACAAAGGTTTTGCCTTCTCTACTATTTTCTATTTTTAGGGATAAAGCATATTTTTTTATCAAGTCTTAAACATGACCAAACCTATATAAACAAACTAAAGGTCAAGATTCCCCCATCCCTTTGAGTCGCTTTGCCCTCAATTGGATTGTATTTGACTTCTGCTTATTTCCCATGTCTTATTGAAAACACTTTTCCTTATTTGAAATCCAATGTTATTTAAAAAAATTGAAAATCAACCCTACAATCTGTCTATTATCTGCCAAACAAACCAACAATTTGTCTGGAATAGTCTAAAATTGTCAAAAATCTCTTCAAAATCTAGTTCAATTGTCAGTCTGGTCTCAAATTTTGCACACGATTTTGCAAGATTTTTTGCGAGCCCCATTTGTCCTATCACTTCTTTGCATGGGTTTATCTAGATCTTCACATGTGAAAACTTGCATGTCTCTATGTGAGATCTTGTTAATAGTCCTCTATCTTGTCTACCAAAACCTATCACTTCTTCATGTGGCCTAGGGCACATCCTCGCACAAGTTTAAATTTCTGACCCAAGTCTTTGTGCCCACCTGTGTACTTTCTCACATGCCTCCTAGAGGATATTTGTGTGTGACCTTGAGTCAAAACTATTAGATCAACTTGTTTGAGCAATCTACACTCTACGTGAAGCATATTTCATGCATCAAGTTACCTCTTCTCTGTCTTTAAATAGTCCCAAATAGTGACATTTTTCTAGCTAATGACCTGCAGTCTATACTTTAACTAGTCACGTCTCTCAATGTCTTGTTCTTAACCTCTACTATTCTTTATACTCCATTTCATGATAGTCATAATCCTTGACTATTCTAGCCTTCACTTAGACTACTCATACCTTAGTATACAATACTCTCCCTTTTTCTTTTTGAGACTACGTTTTAGTGTGATCCTAGTCTTGGTCTTTGCTTCTTGTCCTTGTCTATGACTATCATGACAAGAAGTGGGAACATGTTTTATCCCCTTATACTTAATTGAGGCCGAGCTAGGGCTCATAATCATGGTAGAGGTTGTCTTTCCTTATTTACACAGTCCATATCCAATTTGTCGAGTGAGGCATCTTCACAATCTCCCTCACCCGTCAGATCACCTCGAGTCCAGCAAACATTCTCCATAAACTTACAACAAACTAGGAACCCCTTGTATCAAGAGGATCCTAAGACTAGAAAAGGTCACACATCTCCAAACAAAATGGCTGAATTCCTTTTTAAAGGGCCTTTCCAAGCACAACATATTGAAATTGAACATATTCCTGCAATGGCTAACCACGAACTTGAACATGGTAATCATAGTAGACACCATGATCAACCTAGGAATGACAAAGACAAAGATCATGACACTGATGAAGAATAGGAAGAGGTGGAAATACTTCCTGAATATATAGAAAAGTATTTTAAATACAAAAAATTTTAGAAGGTCATGGAAATCCTACTCAACAAAGAGAATTAAAAGTACTTTCTCAAAGTTTCCCAAGAGGGAGCTAAGTTACCTCATCATTTCAGTGTGGAAACCATCATCACACCTAAAGATGAAATTGAGACCTCCAAACAACTAAAACAACTAAAAATCATGCAAGACCAATTGACTCAGATGATGCATGAGAAAGTCAAACTTGCAAAAACATACACCTTAGATGCTCTTTGTCCATTTCCATTTGACAAGAGCATTGACATGCCTCCTTTATTGAGAGGAGTAGAGCTACCTAAGTATGATAAGTAATTTGGAACCACTGATCCCCAAGATCACTTATGGGAATTTTGTGCCTTATCTATGGAATTTATGTATAACCAGACATATCTCATGCATTTATTCCCCAAAAGTCTAGGTGCTCAATCTATGGAGTGGTTTTCACACTTATCTCTTGGTATCAAGATATTTGATGAAATTGCCAACTTGTTTTTCCAGTAGTATTCTCATAACATTCAACACCCTGTCAATATTTGAGATTTATGTAACCTTAAGTAGAAGGTTGGGGAACCCTTCCTCACATTCCTTCAGAGGTGAAGACAACTTTACACTAAATATTCACGCAAGATTCTTGAAGCAAAAAAGCTTGACATCTTCACTGATAATATCTTACCCAATTTTGGGTATAGAGTTCAAATTCAATGTCCACGTACCTTCAAAGACATGGTCACATAGGATATCTACATAGAGGAATTCATGGTCAAGAAGGGTGAACTTACCCTTCAAAAGGACACAAAACAAGGATCCACCTCTAATAAGGACAAACCCAAGTACACCAACAAGAACTGAGAAATTATACATGATGGGGTTGTTGACAATGTCACTCCTAAACCTACTAAGGCAGCCTTTAATCTCACAAATGGTCTCAACATAGCCAAGAATTCTAAGAAACCTCCTCCTAAGAAAAGGGCATCTGAGAACAGACTGAGAAACTCCTAGGCTATGTTCCCTAAGTGAGAGTATACACCACTGGGTGAACCTTTGGATGTGGTTTACAAAACCTTGTTACAAAACAAGCCCATTTCACCATTAGACAACTCTCACCCCTATGATCTGCAACCATGCCTACCATGGTGGGAAAAAATTGCATTTTGTGAGTACCACCAAAATAAGGGAAACAAAACTAGTAACTACGTAAACCTATGCCACAAAGTCTAGGACATAATTGATGATGGTGACATTGTGGTAGATGGCATAACAAGAACTCAGATCACAAGGCTTTCAAGGAGCCTTTCTTAGCTTATGAAAAAGGAGAGAGCTCAAATCCAAAGTCTAAAAACAAGGTCAACTATGCATATTCTAATAATGATGATGAGATAGTCCATATAGTTGAACCTATGGATTTTGAGTACTGTGATGTTATAACCATCAAGGGTAAGCAAGATAATAGTAAACCTAAGACACCATTTGTCTTGAGGGGCCCTACTTTCCATACAATGGATAAAAAATCTTTGCAACATTGTACCAATGTTGTTATGCACTCTCACACCAAGTTAGTGATCAAAGGCTTGTGCCTTCTATTCTTGATCTTGAACAAAATAATAGTAAAACCCTTGCTAGTCCATCAAGAAAAGGTGCAAAACTTGTGACAAATTCAGTAGCAACTAAATATAGTATTCATGATCAATTAAAATGAACTAATGCTCAAATCCCCATCTTTAAGCTACTTAAAATCTTACCTACTCATAGGCAGATTCTGGACAAAGCCCTCACTGAGGCAAATGTTCCTCAAGATCTTGATCTTGAGGGATTTCAATATATGGTAGGTCACTTGACCTTGCCTTATTTTATGTCCTTCTTTGAGGAGGATGATAACTCATTGATTCACCCACACAATCAACCTATACACATTAAGGTCATGATACATCAAACGCATGTTCATTAGGTACTCATCGATAATGGTGCTAGGCTAAACATTGTCTATGTTGCTCTACTTAGGCAATCAAATTACTTTGAGGACTCTATTAATCCCTGTCTCTAGGTCTTGTGGTATTGCCCCTTCACATCATTCCTATAGAAAGGGATGTCACTTGTTAGGTCCTTGACATTCCCTTGGCTTATAAAATTCGACTAGGATGGCCATGGATACATGAGATGCATGTTGTGCCATCCACACACCATCAATGCATCAAATTTCAGTTTCATGACTCTGAAGTTACCATTCCTACCACTACTAGCTATACCTACAATATGCTCAAAGCTACTAAGAATTTCATCCCCACTAAAAAAAAAACTATTGAGTATCATGACAACAAGCTAAAAGAAACTATCATGGGTGAGTACCACATTGAACCAGTGTTTTCATTAGCATCTCTTCTTGATTCTCCTCATCATTATGGGAGACCATCTGAGTCAAAGAAGCCATTTGTGTTGACACCTCAAACCAAGTATAATGGCACTTTTGTCAAGTATATAGTCCCCTTAGAGGATGAAAGTGAAAATAGAGTCATTGTTGTTTGGCTTTATAAAGAAGAGACTCTAGTAGACCTCACAGAAAAAACTTGAGAGATCACTCCTGAGAAGTATGGCTCTAGTCTTAGACTCATAAAGCACTTTGGGTATAATGGAAATAGTACTATTGGGTGCAATAAAAATGGTCTAGTTAATCCTATCAAAGCAATAGCTCAAAGAAATAGAGATACATCTAGTCTAGGCTTTAAGAAGGTTCCCTTTCATTTAGGGGCTAACAAATTCATACCAGAGTTTGAGGGTTCATCCAGAAATGAGTCACAAGCTAAGTTAGATACTCAAGAAAATAATTCGAATGATGGGGATCCTTATCCTTATTCTATTCCTCATAACCTTGCTAAATTTTTTGTTGAGCCAGATGAATTTGTTCCATGTGCCAATGCTATGGATGGTACTATTTATTCTTCTGAGGGTAACATTGATCCACACTATGCTCAATCAGAATAGGGGGAGTCTAGTTAGGCATTACATATTGACTACTTATGTAAGAACCCAGATGATGAAGGTGAGTATGTCCCTATTACTATTGGGGAATTCTACAACTTGTTGCCATGCAACACTAATTCTAAGGAATATAAGTTTGACTTTCTTTCAAAAGAAACCATAGATAAAGACATTGACCAAGTTCATGTCTATGAAAATTAACTTAAAGTGGGTGAAATGTCTAGGGTTAGGTCAGATGGGTCTGATCCAACTAGTGTCTTTCAGTCATCAGTTGCTAACATTAGTACTCAAAGGGATTCAAACACACTTGTGGACGAAGCCTCTCTAGGTCTTGAATTCCTAGTCTAAGCATTTAATGACTATACCATGAATGCAATCGAACCCACCACTACTCTTTCACTTACATATCCCAAGTTTATAGACTGGAATCCTAATGCATCTAGTGAAGTCCCCACATTCCAGAATGACTATGCTCTTACTTTCTACCTAAATGCTATTGAACCTATAACATCTTCCATCAGTGAATAGAGCATCAACATGATTGAAGTTGACATCAAATATCTTAGTCATACAATTAAAAAGAAAAAATACAAAAGGTGTGATAGTGAAACCACTTTGTGGCAGTGTTGAAACCCAAAAAAGTAAAAAAGAAAAGATGTATCAAAAGGTGAAAACCTCGCCAAGGTGCCTATGGATGAGATATTTGATGCACTTCCAAGTCACTTTCAAGAGAGGTCATCAATTTTGATAGACCCAACATAGTCGATCAACCTGGGCATAGAAGAACATCCTCATATGATACATCTAGCATAATCACTATCTCTAGAAGAAAGGGAGGAATTCATTGCCTTCTTCTGAGAGAAGAAGATAATTTTTTCTTGGACATATTCTGACATGCCAGGACTAGATCTTGATCTCATTATGCATCATCTATCCATCACATCAAGCATTAAACTAGTTAAACATAAAATTTAGAAAATGCATCCTCATGTTGCATTACTCATCAAAGCTAAACTAGAGAAGCTTCTAAAAGCTGACTTCATCCATGTAATTGATTATGCTGAATGGATATCCAACATTGTTCTAGTCTCCAAGTATGATAAATCTATTAGAGTTTGTATTGACTTCCATGATCTCAACTTAGCATCTCCCAAGAATGATTTTCCACTTCCCAACATTGATATAATAGTGGACATGACAATAGGATACGAGATGTACTCACTCATGGACAAGTTTTCTAGTTATAATCAGATCAAAATTGCACTAGAAGATTAGAAAAAGATTTCTTTTACATGTGCATGGGGAACCTTCTATTGGAACATAATGCCATTTGGCTTGAAAAATGCTGGTGCAACCTATCAGAGGGTAGACACTACAATTTTCCATGACATGATGCATAAGACCATGGAGGACTACGTGGATGATACATTGGTCAAAAGTGAAAAGTGCAATACTCATCCGTAAGATTTGGGACCCATCCTAGATTACATAGAAAAGTTCAATCTTAGGCTCAATCCTAAGAAATGCACATTTGGCATCACATTAGGGAAACTATTGGGATATATTATGTCTACAAAAGGAATTGAGGTGGATCTGGAGAAAGTTCAAGAAATTATGGATATGCCTCCACCTCGTAACATTAGCCAGATGAGAGGTCTACAAGGAAGACTCCTATCTATTCATAGGTTCATCTCACAGTTGGTTAATAGATCACAACCTTTTACAAAGACTTTACATAAGGGTGTGAAATTCAACTAGAGTCAGGATTGTGAGAAAAGCTTGACATAGATAAAATAATATCTTGCTAATCTGCCAATCTTGATGCCTCCTATCTATGGGAAGCCTTTGATTTTGAACATCTTAGCAACTAAAAAATCTATGAGAATATTATTAGCTCAAGAGGATAATGATAACAAGGAGAAAGCTATTTATTATTTGAGTTGCACGCTAATCTCTTATGAGATGAATTGCAACATCATTGAGAAAGCTTGCTTGGTAGTTTTCTTTGCTTCCAAAAAGTTGAGACACTACATGCTCACCCACATTACATGGCTAGTGGCTAAAATAGATCCACTAAAGTACTTGCTCAATAAGGCAGCTCTCCTAGGATGATTGGCTAAATAGGTCATGATACTCAATGAGTTTGACATTCAATATGTCGAACGAAAAGCTATCAAGGGACAAGCAATTATAGATCAGCTAGCAGATGCACCTATGTAGAGTCTTCTCTTGATGAACATTGATTTCCTTGATGAGTCAATTTTGACACTCACAAACCAAATTTGGGTGATGTTCTTCAATGGGTCCTTCACACAATAGGGATCTAGTGTTGGATTACTCTTCATAAAGCCACAGAGATATTCATTACCCAAAGCATACAAAATTTTGTTTCCTTGTACAAACAACATTGTTGAATATGAGGTTTTGATTAATGGCATGAAGATTGTAGCTAAATAGAGAGTGGATCAGTTAGATATCTTTGGGGACTCTCAACTCATAATCAACTAGGTTAATGATGTGTATCAAACAAAGGATGATAAGTTGATCCCTTACAAATGCATGGTTGATGACCTAAAGAAGTATTTTGGACACAAAACTTTCCAGCAAATTCCTCAAGTAGATAACAAAGCAGCTGATGCTATGGCTACTCTAGCCTCCTTACTATAGATGCCCAAAAATGATCTCCAACATGAGTTCCTAGTGGAAGTGTTAGACTACCCTACCTACTACCCCTGATTCTAGGATGATCTATTCTATTGTAGGACAAGACTCATCTTACTACCATCACATCTACTCCTATCTCCATAACCAAACCATTCCGGATGGTCTAATTGAAATGAGAAATGTTATCTTATCCATAATGCTTCATGGTATGTCATTATTACTAATGACTTATTTAGGAGAGGTCTCAATAGAACACTCCTTAGGTGTCTAGAACCTAAAGAGTCCAAATGTGCATTAATTGACATTCATGAGGGCATTTGTAGATCCCACTCAAATGGTTGACACTAGCTTGCAAACTCATTAGAGCTTGTTACTATTGGCCTAAAATGGAGCAAGAGGTAATCAAGTATGCCAAGTCTTGCAAGCAGTGCTAGCTCCATGGGAATCTGATTTATGCTCCAGCCAGGAAGCTGATTCCATCTACCACAATGTGGCCATTTCAACAATGGGCCTTCAGCTTGGTGGGTTAGATTCACCCATCTTCTTCTAATGGACATAAGTTCATTATTATGGCTATAGACTACTTCATAAAGTGCATAGAGGTAGTACCTCTTACCATAGAAAATGGAAAAACTATAGCTCTATTTATCACAAACTACATCATATGCAAGTATGGTGTACCATCCTCCATCATTACTAACAATGGAGGACAATTCAAAAAGAAAGACCTCAAGGAACTATGCAAAAGATTCAAAATCACACAACATTGGTCTTCTATCTATTACCCTTAGGGTAATGGCCAGGTAGAGGCATCCAACAAGGAAATCCTCAAGATCCTCCATCACATAGTTAGCAAATCTAGGTGGGACTGGCACCTCCAGGTTAATCTAGCTTTGTCAGCATATAGGACAAGCATCAGGACTCCAATAGGTATAATGCCCTTTGCTTTGGTTTATGGAGCAGATGTTGTGCTTCTAATAGAGGTCAAGATTCCTACCCTGAGAATCTCTATAAAGGGACTTATTACTAATGAAGATTACAGAATAGCTTAGCTTCAAGAGCTAGTCTTACTAGATAAACATCGAAAAGTGGTGTGCAATCGTCTACGAGCTTATCAACAACAAATGTCCAGAAGCTACAATAGGAAAGTTAAGCCACATGACTTCCAACTGGGTGATCTCATCCTAAGAGAAAATCCTAAGAATCAACAACAATGGCTCCAAAAAAGGAAGTTGGAACCAAACTGGCTTGGTCCTTACATAATCACTATAGTGTATGGATCTAGTGCTTACCATCTTTCTACAACCAAGGGAGAAGTGCTCAAGGAGCCTATAAACACTCTTCAGCTAAAGTAGTTTTATAGCTGACCAGATTGTAGAAGCTCTTTGTACATATCTAAATGTCCTAAAAAAATTCTAAAAATTAGAAAAAGTCCTAAAAAAATCATTTTCATGTTGAAAACCTAGCAATAGGCACCTTGGTAATACCAAAAAAATTGAAAATTTCCAAAAATACAAAAAAAATCAAAAAAGAGAAAAGTGTCATTGATGAAAACTTAGAAATAGGCATCATGGTAGAAAAAAAAAAAAATAGAAGCTCTGCCAAGAAGGTGAAAACCTAGTAAATAGGCACCTCTTGTTCCCAATGCTCCATCTTGCAATGCATCTTCAGGCTTCCTATATAGTTTCTTTCCTACTTTTTTTTCCTACTTTTGCTACTTTTGCTCATGTATCCATGGATTGAGTCTTTTCATAACTTAGGGGCACTCCCCTTCTGTGTCATAGAATCTCTTTCATGATAGTCACTAGTCATTTTGGCTATTGTTGCTTATTTTTGCGCCCCCGCCAAAATTTGAATTTTAAATGCTTACCCGCCAATGGTCACTCCCCAGTTAATATTATTTTAAACATCCTAGAATATGGAAAAAATTTAGATGATAAAACCTTATGATTTGTCTCTGCAAGCCCGCAAGTTCCTCATCATTGGATCAAGGTAGATCTACGGTTGGCGCCATGTTGCTATGGAAAGTTGCATGATGTTTTGCGTTAGTGACATAGCACTTTTTCACCACATGCTAGGTGGGTCCTCCTTTTCCTTGCTATTTCTCTAGCGCTAGGTTTTGCTAAGTTGATAGTGGGCACTATGGCACTATTGAGAAATTTTCTTTCCTCGCTGTTAGTGACATAACACCCAGATGGAAAATAATATTATGGCAACATCAGGAAGATGTTGGGTCCCAAGTATGCTATGTTGGATACTAGTGATGAGTTTTTCAGACACATCAGTAGTTGATCAATCCTTTCATTGGCTAAGGCATGACTATGTGGAATGTGGTCTCTGCAAGAACTTGTCAGATAGGTTGGTACGTGGCCAGTTCTTATTGGTTGATACACTGATAGACAAACCCATCTTGCTTGCTACCAGATTAAGGAACATCTACAGTAGGCATTATCGCATTATGGGAATTTGCACAAAGGATACCCATAGCAACATAATTCCTTGGTGATGTCACGGTGGATGGTTACAGAAGTCCATAAAGTACGAGTTATGAGCACCGCCAGATCTTCACAAATCAAGGGCTAAGGCTTTCTTGCATTATCAAGATGTGAGGAAATTAAATAATGTGGGAAAGTGGGTGCAGGGCATGTGTCCTAGATGACATCATTTTCCTACCCTCCTCATAGGAATAAACTTGATGAGCCCTCATCATTCGATGTGATCTAATCCACGATTGGCATTATGTTACTATGGAAAGTTGCACATTGTTTTGCCATAGCGATATAATGCTTTGTCGCCACATGTCTCTACGAGACTAGTTTCTTTGTGGGTCACCAATTGGACACCATGTGTTGCTAGGTGTGATATGGATAATGCTAGATGTGCTAAGGTGTTTTGTGGGCCCAAAAGTTTAAAGGCAAGTGCAATAATATGGTGAGTCTCCATGATTGTTAGATCTAAGGAAAACCAACACTGGGTGCTATCTCACTATGGGAAAGTTCTTGGAAGATACCCATAGCGACATAGCACCTAGGTGACACATGTCTTTGTAGGCTCGACCAAGATTGATAGATAGGGGCTGGCAGTTATGTTGTAGCTATCGTGCTCAAGGTTTTAAGAAGATGGTGTGGTTAGTTAGAGAAAGGCATGGTCAACTGCGTGAAGACTTGTGAGGTGGAAAAATGAGATAAATTGATTGGTCCATGTGGCTCATCCCAGTGCCAGGGTTATGTTGACCAGCTAATCATGATGATTCATGAACTAGAAATAGGGGAAAGCTAGGATTTTACACGAATCTGATCTTCATGATTGATTCCAACCACCAGGAAATGAATGCTAAACATGGGAGAACACTCTACCCCACTAATCTATCTATCTACCTGGTTAGAATAGCTTAATGGTGCCATTTATGTCTTCTCAAAGCATTATTTGACACAAAAAAATTAGATTTCTTTAGATCCCCATGATTATTCTTTGCAGGACTTCAATGCAGTGGTTGTAGAATAATTATAGTTAGAGGACATCTTAGTTATGCTTGCACTATAAAGGAAAATTTTGTAGATTTTGTTAAGATTGATCCTTCTCTGACTTTTCTCTACTATTGCTCTACAATTTTAGTGTAAAATTCCCTGTGCCTCTAAACTACATGATTTTCTATCTTATCTCCTTTAGCCATTGGTATGAGAGTGCAAGAATTCTTTGCCTCTTACTAGTGTTTTGTAGAGATCCTTGATCTGCATGACTGTATCTCCTTGGCCTGTGAATGATAATATAAGTGAATCTTTCTTTCCTTCTGTCATTCATCTTGGTCTTCTAATTTGCATGTGATTATTAGATTAAAGAAAGTTTGAATGTGTATATCCTTAGTTTCATTCTAGTTCAATAGTGCATATATGGGCAGAGATTGGTCTGAACACTCTATTTTGATGCATCACTTCTTTAGATTAGGTTAGGTAGATTTGTTTTCATGCTCTCCTTCTCCCTTTTCCTCTCCAAGGGTAGTTAGGTGCATCCTGATAGTAAGAGGAAGCTATCCTTCTCTGGAGACTCAACCTCACAGTTCAAGTCCCACAGCTTGGAGGTTGTTTTCATGTTTCACTAGGTTGTCCTCATGCATAGGCTTTGGACAAGGGTGCAAACCTAAGTGACAATAGCTATGTTTACCTATTGTCTCTACTATTACTCTTTTTGAGATTCTCCTCATAGAATCTCCTTCTCAATAGTCACCAATTTTTTTAGATGTTTCTGCCTACTATAACTAGTGTCACTCTTTTTGATATTCTCCTCATAGAATCTCCTTTGTGATAGTCACTAGTTGTTTCAGCTACATCTGCCTACTATTTCTATTGTCACTCTTTTTTGAGATTCTCCTCATAGAATCTCCTTTTTGATAGTTACCAGTTGTTTCAGCTGCATCTACCTACTATTGACTCTTTTTGAGATTCTCCTCATAGAATCTCTTTTATGAAAGTCACTAGTTGTTTTAGTTACATCTACCTACTTTCGTGTGTGTCACTTTCTAAGATTCCTTAATGGAAGATCTCTCTTGCATTAGTCACTAGTCATTTTGGCTATATCTATCTACTATCATTTAGTCCTCTTTAGGTTCTTCACCTTGAAGATTCCTCTTTGACCTTAATCACTAGTCATTATGGCTATGTTTTTCTACTATCATCACCCTACTAAAGAGATTTCTTTCATCCATGTTCTAGACATTAACACTTGACATCAATCCTATAACAAAAAGCTCAAAATGATATACTTGTTTGGATATGTTGAGCATTTTCATTGTTTTTTCCTCTTTCACTTTTATCATTTCTCCTTGAGCAACTTGGTGATGTCATTTTGACTAGGGACATCTTGACTACGAGCATGATCCTTTCTTTGCTTTCTATTTGTAGTTTAGTTCCAATAATTTGAAACATTCATATAAAAGGGGTGTCCATTATAAGAGCCCTCATCTCGTATTGGATGGTTGAGTGTACCTTGACTCCTTTTATCTGGATGCATCAATAATGTTGATTCTTCTCCTTGCTTGTTGGAGTGGACTCTTCATGCTATAGTAAATAATGATACTCATCCTGCTAAGTAAACATATGGGTCACTGCAAGTATATCTAGCACACTTATGTCTTAGGTTACGAATGCAAGGGTCATTGTGGAAAGAATACTTATTGAATACTTAGCATAAGATGGATCTCTTGTGTGTTTGGTGTGTCTACCGTGCAAGCAACATTTTGGTCATCCTTACGTTTATGTTTTGATGCTTGCATTAACTTGCTACATTAAAAGGGACAATTTTTTTGGTCATTCTAGCTTCTTGTGCCTTGAATGCTTACATTTAATCCCAAAATACCTATAACATATGTCCTATTCATATTTCCATGATTGCAATGTCAGTGGGAATTGTATGACATATGGGATTTTGTTCTACACTCAGTGATGATAATTATTGAAGCTTGGTAACCAGACCTAGGGTTGCATCTAGTTTAAGATTACATCTAGCATAGGGTTACATTTCATAGGCACATGGTTTGATTACAAATGTAATTTCATCCTTTGTCATGAGGAATTTTTGGCTTCTTCAAAGCATCATGTTCTTCATGGCTACACAAATGATCAATTAATCACCCTCTTGGCTACTTTGGCTTCTTTGAACCCATTTTTTGAGATCAAATTTGAAATCTAACACACTTAAGTAGCTTAAAAATACATTTTAAAATTTTGGGATTGATGTGATCGAACACTTGTGCAGTCCTTTTTTCTGATACCATGTGAATCTTGGAATATTTTCAAATCACATTTCCTTCAAATTTTTCAATTTTTTTGGAAAATGTCAACTCATGTAAACTCAGGTCAACCTTTGTTCAAACTTGGTCTTCTAGACCTCGAAATCACTTTGAATTGACTCCAAATTTTCTTTTGATCATTCTAATCTATTCTGTAGTCTTCTGAATAACATATTACTTTTTTATCTCTCACTATACTGCTCTATATCATATTTTTGGTGTGTCACCTTTCAATTTTGCTCTTGAGGGGGTAGGATGATTACATCATTGAATCTAAATTTCAACTCAATCTTAATCTTAATTGCTCGGGGCATCTTGTTCCCATCTTATGTCCTCATCACTTGGGGCATCTCATCACTAGGGGCATCTTGTTCCCCTTTATCTAGCATCATTTTTTATCTATCTACTCTTTTCATTAGCTAATCACATCTTATAGTAGTCTTTATCAGAGTTTGATGGATAGGTATCAGGACAGTCTAAACCACAACTCCTGAGGATTAGGCCTCATTTTGGGGATGATTCTATGACTCATGGTTGGATCTTGCTATCTTTTATGGCTAGGTATCTAGGTATTCTATCTAGATCCCTTAAGATTAAGCTCCATTATGGAGATAATCTTTAAAATCTTATTCAACTTAGGTATCTAGGTGTTCCATCTAGATCCTTAAAGGTTAAGAATTGTTTTGGAGAAAACCTTTAAAATGCTTACCAACTCAAGTATCTAGGTGTTCTACCTAAATCCTTAAAGGTTAAGCTTACTTTTGAAGAAAACCTTTAAAATGCATGTCAATCTAGGTATTTAGGTGTTCTATCTAGATTCCTTAGGATTAAGCTTTATTTTGGAGATAATCTTTAAAATCTTATCAATTGGTCTTTGTGTCATCAACTTTGAAACCAATCTCATTTCTTGATCTTCGTATCATGCTTTCTAATTTTCTTTGAATTGAACATGCTACTAAACCTCAACTCCTAAGGATTATGCTTTTTTCTAGGGATGATTCTATGACTCATGGTTGGATCTTGATATCTTTTATGGCTAGGTATCTAGGTGTTCTATCTGGATCCCTTAAGATTAAGCTCTATTTTGGAGATAATATTTAAAAACTTATTCAACTTAGGTATCTAGGTGTTCTATCTAGATCCTTAAATGTTAAACTTCATTCTAGAGAAAACCTTTAAAATGCGTATCAATTCGAGTATCTAGGTGTTCTATCTAGATCCTTAAAGGTTAAGCTTCATTTTGAAGAAAACCTTTAAAATTCATATCAATCTAGGTATCTAGGTGTTCTATCTAGATTCTTTAGGATTAAGCTTCATTTTGTAGATAATCTTTAAAAACTTATCAATTCATCTTCATGTCATCAATTTTAGAACCAATTTGATTTCTTGATCTTTACATCATGCTTTCTAATTTTCTTTGAGTTGAACATGCTACTCACACATTCATTCATAGAGGGGCAAAATGCAATACCCCAAAATTGGCTCATTACCATGTTAACCAATTCTAGTCTATTTGAACAACCTTAAAGTCCTATTTTACCAGGAAATTCTTATTCTAATTTTTGCTACTTGACTTAATTGTCAAATGCAGTTAGCCCTAAATCTGTATTAATCAAACTACCTATTTAATTCCTAAGTATTGACTCAAATTACCCACATTAAACCTATTAATTAATAGTTAATTTAAATAAATAATATCCTAAGGCTAATGTACTAAGGAATTAAAAATATTTAATTTAATAATTATGCTCACTTTAATTAATTGAATGAGATTATTCAATTAAATGAAAAAGTCATTTATGAGGTCGTATCTCACTTTATTAAATTAAATAATATCTTCAAAATCCTCTCTTCATTTCATAAATGGAAACAATTTAGTTAACTTGTTCTCACACTCATAAAAAGCTCAGTTAACTACTCATCACACTCAAATTTGAAATAGTCAACTTCACTTGCACAAGGAAGTTTCCATTTTACCTGAATCTTCTGTCTAATCTTAACCGTTCATCCAAATTGATCTTTGCCATTGATCAATTCTTGGATTCTATTTAAGGGACTCTTAATCCCTCATTATAGAGGTTGGAATTTGATGATATTGAATTGTTGTCAAGATGAATACTCATTTTATAGCTCTCGTATGTTCTTTTGTTTAGTATGTTGATGTCATCTAGCTTAATAATGCATACATCTAGCTTAGTTTATTTTATTTGTTTAATAGAATAAATTGCACATCATATAGATTACTTTCATAATCATACTTTCCAAAAATCCTTTGTTCTAGCAAGGCATGGTTTCCTACTTCTTGATCTAAGAGCACATAGGAAAAATCCTTCTAGTTAGAAGGCAACAGGTCACATTACCGAGTCTTCTCGGGTGAACTATCCCATGTTCATTCCAGGATGAATCTACATACAATGACCATGTTGAAGTGTAGGTGAAAGATCTAAGGCCACATTTTCATGTATACAATCTCTGTATTTTATTCCCATGTCCTTGCTTTGTAATTTTGTTACCATGTCATACCCTTGTGATCTTCATTCACTTTCTCTATGATTTTCTTCAAGGGAGCTATGTAAATGTTCAATTCTTTAACTTCTAAATAGGTATCTCTTTCTATATCCTTCTAAATAGATAACATTGATGTGGGCCAATTTTAGGCCACGGTTGGAAACCTATTCACATCACACCCTAGGATGTTCCTAAAGATAGACCTAACCATAATGACCCCCTTCATCTTGAAGTCTTTATCCATAACACGAAGGTCAGATGTGTCTTAATAGATGGAGGAGATAGATTAAACATATGTACCTTTAAAGTTGTCAAGGGTATAGGTTACTCTAAAGTAGATGTTGATAGCTCTCATAGAATTACAATAAAGGCCCATGATGATGGTGAAAAATTCTTCAAGGGCATTATCATTTTACCTATAAGATTTTTTTTGGCTACTAAGAATACATTACTCTAGATCCTAGATATTGAAATGAATTTCAACATGATACTAGGGTGCCCTTGGATTCATGCTATGAAAGAAATTCCTTCTACATATCACTAGTGTTTTAAATTTTCCTATAATAATATAGAGGTTACCATTCCTCATGATCTAGAGCCCTTCCAATTATGTTCTAGTCTTAGAGGAGCCATTTCACATCAAGTTTTAACAAATATTAAAGCAAAGCCACTCGAGTCCTCCAAATATGTTGATCCTACCAAACTCACAATCACATTCAAAGGAAAGCTCAAAATTGAAGATCAAGGTTGTAGTGAGAATTCCATATCACAGGCCTTTCGTATTGGGAAATTACCCCTTTCTCATAAATCATATGGAAACCTACAAGTTATGCATGTCAGACCTAAATTTACATTACAAAAGAAACCCTTTATGACTTTCACTAGTGGAGATAGCCTACATATAGAGCATGTTTATGAGAGCACATCTACATGGATTGAAAAGGATAAGGAAGAAAAAGAACATACTCCTATATCACCAAAAAATTATTGGCCTAGATTTACTATCATGCAAAAAAAGAGATATGATGGATATAGTCATCCTTGTCTAAGAATATGAATGCTCTAACTGATGAAAATTCATCTAACAATACCCAACCTAAAACCATTGAAACTAAACCCAAAATTGATGATCTTGATAGTTCTTATTGTTGGAAATGTAGTATAGACTAGGTGACTAGGAGTTGGAGGGTTGGATGAATTAGGAACTAATAAAACTTATACTTTAATTCACTAATTAAATCTTCACAATATAATCTGATCTAATTGCATGTATGAAAAATTGAAAGAAATAAAACATTCATAAGACTTGAGACAATATTTGGTAACACAAAAACATTCCAACTGGAAAGTCAAACCAGGGTGGGGATGATATCTACAAGCTTTATTACTATAGTATAAAGTTAGCCAGTTAAATCTTACAATTGATCACTTCTGGCGATTTACCCTATTAAGAGCAATAAGGAGTATGCACTCTATTAGTAGATTTGGAAAATACATTTAAGTCCACCTTGTAAGAGGATTTGGCACCTATTAGGATAAATTAGTTGGTGATCTTTGATCTACAACTTGGTTTTCTAAATGAGATTCCTTTGAAACATAATGATGACCTGAGTGTTATAGATAAGACTCTACTTTTCCTTATACTTCTTGTAGCCTTCTTAATTTTTACTAGTACTATTTCTTGCTTTATTTACTTTGATGTTTTAGATATGATAAGATGTATTACATATATACCAATCCAATAAATTACCTTCTAGAGTTTGCTACAATACCTAATTAAAACAATATTCACTAAGTTTGCTTACTACTATAACCCAAGTTCTAAAGACCACTCAGGTGATATTCTAACATTTGACAACATTGTTAACTCAGAAAACTCCATAATTTATTTGATGCTGGTGCTCAATCCACATTTACCACTCTAGAATAGTAGAAACTTGGTTAACATTGGGTGACTTGATGAATACATGAGAAGTAGGTAGACTCGGTTAACACTGAAAACTATATCATTTGGGGTCAAATTGTGACAATAGTGTAATTTGTGGTGATTTAAATGTCTTTTTGGAATTTCCCCCAACATCATCACAATATTGACATTAGTGTTGAAATTGTGACACCACCATGAGTATAAACAAAAAAAGAAAAGATGACATAAACCATTCCCTATTTATTTTGATTGTGGTGGAGAGCTATGTACAAAAGAGGGTGGAGAGATCCAAATAAGGGTAGAGATCTATGAACATTGTGATGCCCTTATCATTGGTGTATTTCATTGTTGTGATCTCTACATTTCATTACTGTGTATCTCTACATTTCATTGTTGTGCCCTTGCTATGTGATTTGGTTTCCATGCCATTGTGATCTCTACATTTTATTTCGAAGTCCTTGCTCTGCAATTTTTTTTACATTCCCTTACTCTATGATTTTGTTGCCATGTCACGCCCTTGTGATCTCCATGCCCTTGTTCTATATTTTTTTACCATGTCCTAGTTTTGTGATTTTCTTCAAGGGTGTCATGTAAATGTTCATTTCTTTTACGTCTAAGTAGGATTATCTTTGTATTTTCGTCTAAACATTTATATTTAGAAATATTTTTAAAGGTGCTTGCTACATCTTAGCACAATAGAAAAATTCATCTAGCTACATACATGTTCTAGAATCCAAATCAACCTATGCTAAGTGACTTACCTCAAGACCCTCCACAAAAATAATGCAGATAGGGAAAAATGGGCTGAGTTTACAAGAAATTTTACAAAAGCATATCATAGTAGATATTTTTAGAAAGAAACTAGCCATAACCTAGTTAAATGGGTCTAGGTTCTGATAAAAGTTTCTATAGAGCTGTCATTAGATTAGGAATAATAAAATGAACAATCAGCTATTCCTAGCTAGTAGAATCAAATATAGTTTTCCAAGGTGATAAAATTGTATATGCAAGGTAGTGGAGAATAACTTTAGTGAAGATTTGAGTGTAAGGAGTTGAAGAAGAAAGTTCTTCTTTTGTGTAAATATCATAATCATGAGGCTCATTCCCTCATATAAGCCTTTTCCACAATGAAATTACCTCTAACTCATGCATAGGATGTTGAAGTGGTTCCCAACCTTGAAACATTCTTATAAGCATTTGATACTTGGGATCATCATAAGGAGACTGTGCCAATACTTGAAACACTTTTATAAGAATTTGATATTTGGACTATAAATTCTCAAAGACTTGAAAGTGATTCCAATGTTATAGTACCCACCCCAACACTTTCCTGGATTCTATCTAGTGGTTCATGTAATATTGTCTATGTTGTCTAGTTGTTGTTTCTATCATGTAATCTCTTTCTAAAGTCACTCCTTCTCATAATAATAATAATAATGTTTTCATGTATGTCAAAATAATAACTAACATTGCCATTAGATCATATATTAATAAAATAATCAACCCACCTAATCAACAACTAGACCAATTTAATTAGTGTTTCCAATGTCATAGTACTTACTACAATACTTTCCTGGATTCTATTCAGTGGCTCCCATAATATTCTCTATGTTGTCTAGCTATTGTTTCTATCATATAGCCTCTATCTAATGCCACTACTTCTCCTTCTCTTTCTAAATATTCTCCTTCTCCTTCACTCTTGTGCCTTAAGTTTTGATAATCAAACTTTTGAATATCTACGTATACCTTATCTAAAATCAACTTGATAGTTTGTTGTAACTCTAGCATAGGTGTTTGATCATCAATAGCTTTCATTTAAGCATTCAAATTTTCAAGATTGGTCAACACCCTCAATTGCAAACCTCTCATATCAAACACTTTTTGTACTATTTCAACACCATGCTCTTACTTCTAAGCTAATAGTTCTTTAGATGCATTATCTTGTAAAACATTAATTTTGTTGAACAATTGTAAACTCTTAGAAAGTGGATTATTATTTTCATGTATGTATGTATATATGTATGTATGTAACTGTGTAGGTATATATGTATGTATATGTATGTATGTATGTATGTATATATATGTATGTATGTATGTATGTGTATGTATGTATGCCATGCACTTGTTGTGGGTGCATTTCATTGTTGTGATCTCTTCATTTCATTTTTTTGGCCTTGCTTTGTAATTTCATTGTTGTGTATCTCTACATTTCATTGTCGTACCCTTGCTCTATGATTTGGTTGCCATGCCCTTGTGATCTCTATATTTTATTGCCATGTCCTTGCTCTGCAATTTTTTTTTCGTGCCCTTGCTCTGTGATTCTGTTGCCATGTCATTCCCTTGTGATCTTCATGCCCTTTCTCTATGATTTCATTTTCATGGCATGCCCTTTCTCTACAATTTTTTTACCATGCTCTAGCTTTGTGATTTTCTTCAAGGGTTCTATGAATGTTTGTTTCTTTTACTTCTAGACATGCATCTCTTTGTATTTCCTTCTAAACATGTATATTTAGATATATTTTTAAAGGTGCTTATTACATCTTAGCACAATAGAAAAATCCATCTAGCTAAATACATGTTCTAGAATCCAAAAAAAAAAACTCAATCAACCTATGCTAAGTGACTTACCTCAAAATACTCTAGAAAAATAATGTAGTCTAGGGAAAGTGGGCAAAGTTTGTAAGAAATTTTACAAAAACATATCATAGTAGATATTTTTAGAAAGAAACTAGCCATAACTTAGTTAAATAGGTCTAGTCATTGATTAGTTGGGTTGATTAAAAATTCCTATAGAACTATCATCAGATTAGGTACAATAAAATGCATAATCAGCTATTCCCAGCTAGTAGGATCAAATGCAATTTTCCAAGGTGATAAAATTGTATATGTAAGATATTGAAGAATAACTTTAGTGAAAATTTGAATGTAAGCAGTTGAAGAATAAAGTTCTACTTTTTTGTAAATATCATAATCACAAGGCTCATTCCCTTACAAAAGCCTTTTCCACAATGAAATTACCTCTAACCCATGTATAGGATGTTGAAGTGGTTCCCAACCTTGAAACACTCTTATAAGCATTTGATACTTGGGATCATCATAGGGAGACTGTGCCAATACTTGAAACACTTTTATAAGAATTTGATATTTGGACTATAAATTGTCAAAGACTTGAAAGTGATTCCAATGTCATAGTACCTACCCCAACACTTTCTTGGATTCTATCCAGTGTTTCCCATAATATACTTTATGTTGTCTAGCTATTGTTTCTAACATGCAGTCTCTTTCTAAAGCCATTCCTTATCAAAATAATAAAAATAATTTCATGTATGTCAAAAAAATAACTAGCATTACCATTGGATCATATAGTAATGAAGTAATCAACCCACTTAATTAGCAACTAGACTGATTTAACTAGTGTTTCCAATGTCATAGTATCTACCACAATACTTTCCTGGATTCTATCCACTAGCTCCTATAATATTCTCTATGTTGTCTAGCTATTATTTTTGTCATGTAGTTTCTATCTAAAGTCATTGTTTCTCCTTCTCTTTTTAAATCGACTTCTTCTCCTTCACCCTCATGCCTTCAGTTTTTATCATCAAACTTTTGAATAACTGCCTCTACCTTATCTAAAATCAACTTCATACTGTGATGTAACTCTGGCATAGGTGTTTGATCATTGATAGCTTTTATTTCAACATTCAAATTTTCAAGATTGCTCAACACCCTCACTTGAAAACCTCTCATGACCAATCTCTTCACATGAAAAATATATTAGGGGAACTTTGCCTTCGTATTTTCCTCTACCTCTAGAATATTTCCTTGCCAGTAGAGCTTCAACAACTTCAAGATCACTATTAGAACTTTCCTTTGATTCCTCTTCACTTTCTGACTAAATGTCATTTATTTTCTTGCCTTCCTCCTTAAGTGAAAGTTTGGACTCAAATATAGATTTAATATTCTTGGAAGCTAGAACATAATTGTCAAAGTTATCTAGCTCAAAGGCTATCAATCTTCCTACTAAGGTATCTAGAGTTATCTAATGATTTGTTTCACATCTCCTTTCTTGAATAGAAGATACTCTAATTGCATAGATAAGAAGCAATGTTCTGAGGAATTTACTTACAATGATTTCTTCCTTGATTTTTCCTCCCGATGCCTTGATTGCATTGACACTAGCATTGATTCTTTCCACATATTTGGAAACATTTTCATCTTCTCTCATTCTCATCTGATCAAAATATCCTCTAAGGCTTTCATCTTTGGGTCTCCTCACATTTTTATCACCACCATAGATGTCCTTTAGCTGATTCCACATTTCAAAAGTTGTTTTGAATTCCTTGATATCATCAAATTCCTCATAGCTAATAGTAGATGCAATATCTATCATCATGGTGTTATGGTTCTTTTACTCAGCAATGTCACAAATAGATAATGTACCAATAGGATTTATGTATTCTTCATCAAGGTATTTACATCCTGAATCACCAATGGAAGCCAGATGAAGTCTCATAAGTCCCTACCATGCTGAAAAGTTATCTCTCTTAAGCTTTGGAATTTCTCTCTTTTAAGACATCCCGATCTTTAGCTTAGGTCCTTGAAACCTTTCCTCCAAGCACCAAAATCTCTTATACCAATTATTAGAATTATAGATGGAGTAACTGAGTGGGGGAGGGTGAATCAGTTACCACAAAAACATATCCATAGATCCCTTAGATGTCTGGTAAAACTAATTACTGCTATCACTCAATAAGCATACTGAAAATGTTGTAACTCGGTAAATGCAGTGTATGTTATACTTTAGCACATCTTAAACATTAATAGTAATGATTTGCAAACATGAAAGAAAAGAAATGAACACAAGAGACACTAGATTTAACATGGAAACCCAGTATGGAAAAAACCACCAATGTAACTAGTTATTATTTTTCACTCTTCTGAAGTGAGCCCTATTAGGATCCAACCTAGTTAAAGGTTAAAAAACACACTATTATGTGTGACCTTGTTAGAGGATTTAATCACCCTATTAGGAGTGGCCTTGTGAGAGGTCTTAAAACAATTTAATGGAACTGTCACCTTGTTAGAGGATTTACAACTGGTTGTTAAACCAACTCTATTAAGAGATTTTGGATCACTGCTATAATGGTAAGAAAGCAACAATAAAATGAACTAAATGAGATGCAACTGAATTGTTAATTACAAATCTCTGTTATGCTTCACACTAAATCCTTCTTAATCAAATATTACTTTGTTGTTCCATAAGGATATCTGGCTATCCTTCAAGTTCACTCACACTTTCATTCACAATCAATCAATACATTTGCATACTCGCACACACACTAGAATATCCTCTTGACCTTCCATATATACCATCTAGATTATCAAGTTGGCTTAATTACAAATTACAATGATCAATAAAAATTACCATAGTCAGCTAAAATCAATACTTGAAATAATTAAACTTCATAACTCAAATCAACAAAATCCTTCATTGGCCAACCCTACTCGGTAAACACTAGCCCTGATATGATTACCTGTGTTAACCAATAGATTCTTGGTTAACACTACTTTTTGCTATAATCTCCTTTGATGCTCAAGTGAACTCAGTGGACACTATTTTTGCATAATAGTCTCCAAGAATGCTTAGTAGACAAGGAGAATTGTATTTCTAACCAAGTGAGCTCGGTAAGCTCTAGCTAACAATTGATATAACATTTGTGTAACATCAAAGACAACACATAATTAGAAAGTTCTATCCAACAAGTCATGTATATATAGAGATATCTTGTGGATTGTGGATTATGGATTATAATCCAAAAAACCAAAAAAAACACATCATTAATCATTCCCCATTTGTTTTTATTGATTGTGGAGAGCTACATGCAAAAGAGGGTGGAGAGATGTGAACATTGGTGAGATCACTAGAGGTCTAGGATTTTATTTCCATTCCCTTATCATCATTGCATTTCATTTTTGTGATGTGTCATTGTGATCTTTGTGCCCTTGCTATGTGATTTTCTTCAAGGAGAGAAGAGGTGTCTATATAATTGTTCTTTTTTCCTTTTAAACATGCATCTCTTGTTCATATATAATAGATTTGGTCATATTCAAGGGTAACTAATGATGATTATTGTATGCATATGTGCATGTATGTATGCATATAAGTTAACTATGTGAACTTATTTACATGCATACATACACACTTGCATAAAACTTGTGCTAAATTAAATTAATCATTCATGTGTTGAATTTACACAAGCAATTATCCTTGCCTTCAATTAAAATTATTCATCCAAACTAAGTATGCAAAAAAAATTCTTACAGATTATATTATCTCTTGGTGAATGAGTAAAGATCTCATGCATAATATCATCTAGGTAATGATTAGATGCATTTGCATTAAGTCATAATAAGTAATACTAGAATTATACAACTATAGCCAGTACTCTTGTTTATTTTATTTAATCATATACATTTAAGACTATTATTTTTCTTAAAATTAGGATGTATATATGTTATCACCAAAACACAAATATAGATATCTGATAATTATCTTTTTTAATTTCAATATCTTCATATTTAATGTGAAGAGTTTCCACTACTAGACAATGGAATAGCCATAATGTGGAATGACATAGCTCATGGATTTTTCCAAAAAATTATATTTTTACTATATTTTTTTCCTTCAAAAAAATTATAGTTGAATGTTCTTCTGATTTTCCATACATTTAATAATTTGTCACTTATTGTTTGAGGTAATTTTCTATCTTGAGATAGAGACACCTATCATAAGGATGGACATGCCAATTTTGATCATCCCATTTTCAAATTTGATTCCCTTATCAACTTAATGAAACTACATACAACTGACACCCTAATTTTCTACAACATGCCTGATCAACCATTCACACAACAATTATCATCTTACTTGATGCAACACAAGGTAGGTTGCTAACACTTAGTCCTAACTCTCCTATTTCTTTCTTAGGCCTATGCTCAACCTAATAGGGTTATTTTCTCAACCCCAAAAAATAGAGGATCTTTATGATATCCTCCCACAAACTCCTACCAAGGTAACATCAATGAATTGCTCGCATGCTTCTTTTCAAGGTACTCTTCCTAGGCACCTCCATACACCATTTTGCAATCAAATGGACTATAACTCCTTTTTATAGGATGAGGATTTCCAAAAGTCATATTTGAATTTCCCTAAACTCCTAGTATCCTTCTTTTTAGGGTTTTAATACCCTTTTGTTTCCAAGACCAAAACTATCCTAAATAAGACTAGTTGATTAGGCCTTCTAGTTAGGAAAAACAAGAAATATCTCAAAAATTCCCTTAGAAAAGTGGAATTTCTTTTTGATTTATGAGTACATTTTTGGAAGACATCAAGGATTTTTAAGGTTTTAGGTTCTCGAGGTGTTTGTACAGTAGAAAGCATGAATTTAACCTTAATACAAGGTTTCCAAGCAAAAATTGCAGCATCACTTAGGGCCTCTTCACAAGGGTAGAAAATTTGATCTTGGAAACTTCTCCTTTGGTAGAAAGATTCATCTCTTGTCCCTATACCTTCTAAATTTTTTTTTTGAATTATCAACAACATTCAAACCTTTATGATCATTCTTTTAGCACTATGATTCCCTAGCCAAGTGCACAAAACTTGCCTAGGGCATCATTGGAAAAATAGAAAACTTAATTTTCAGGACCAAAGATTTATAGTACATTATGTACATGATGTAATCTCTCATTTCCTTCATTTTCATGGTGTGAACTCATGGGAGAGTCATTTTTGTGTGGGCTGGTTGGGCAGGACTAGCAAACAGGGTGTTTCCAAAATAATTTTCAAAACCTTAACAAATGAACACTTGAAAGGAAAATTATTAAAGAAAAAATTACCATACTATCATGAAGTAATTTAATCTAAAGTTAAACTACAGCCATCAATCCACTAGTTTGATCTTGCATTGTAGACACTAAAAACTTTAAAGGGAAAAATGCTCAAAAATGTTTGTATTCAAATGCAATATATCTTCTTCCAATGTCCAACCTTTTTATCTTGATCCTTTCAGGTCTTATAAGGCCTACCAATACATTGGTTCAGTTACACCAACTATTTTCCTTCTTTTCCATGCTATTTCAAGAAAAATGGAAAATTTGTTGTCAAGCAACTTTGGCAATTTTTACATTTTTGACTTCTATACCCTTGAAACCTTTTTGGATGGATATAAGTAGGTCTAATAGAATTTATTAGGCATACCTTAGCCTCTTGGAAACCAAAATACTCATTTTTTCCCTCTAGACCCCACCTGGCAAGTTTTGGCAACTTTGCTACTTTTTACAAGTTTTGATAATAATCGATCAAATTTGCATTGTAAGAGTTCCAAAAATTTGAAAAAGATGGAAAATTACTATCTGGCACTTATTTGAGTCATATTCCATTTCCCAATGACTTCTATGGACTTTGGCCCACTTTGACCAGCTAGTGTCCACCTAGAGTTTATTAGCACACCTAGGCAAGGTTTAGCCAAAACAACTTGGCCTAAGCACACCAACACAAAAAAATGACTTGGCTAGAGTCACAAAAAGCCTAAAAAAAAACAAAAACAAAAACCAAACAAAAAATAAGGGTTTAGGTGCCCTGCACCATACCCCCCAAAAAAAAAGTCAACCCATCCTTGGGTTGAGTAAGATGAGATCAATGCCTAGCCTCTTGAGGTCTGATTCTTTCACCCATGTAGCCTTAACATCATCCTTTCCTAGCCTTAGCATCATCCTTAGGTGTTCTATCTTCAATATTGGAAACTTGGTCTTCAATATTGGAAACTTGGAAACTTGGTCTTCTATCTTCCAATATTGAAGATAGAAGACAATCCCAAGTCTATAGGAAGATCCAACTTGTATGCATTATTGCCATACTTGGCAAGGATTTGGCAAGGACCCAATCTCATCATTTGCAACTTGTGTGGTACACCCTTCTATAACCTTTTCTTGTTTAAATGCACCATTACCAAATCTCCAACTTAAAATTGAACCTCTCTTTTAGAGGCATCCACCTTTTGTTTTAGTTTTTTAGTATTGTCAAGTAGTGTCTTCATGACTATCTCATGAACCTCCTTCATTGATTGGGAAAAGTCTTCAACATACCCACTACCTTATACTCCATTTTAAAGGTTACAAAACACACTATTAGGTGTGACCCTATTAGAGGATTTAATCATCTTGCTAAGAGTGGCCTTGCAAAAGGTCTTAAAACAATTCAATGGAATTTCCACCTTGTTAAAGGATTTACAACTAGTTATTAAAATAACTCTGTTAAGAGATTTTAGATCACCACTACAATGGTTAGAGAGTAACAATGCAATTACCTAATTGTGATGTAACTAAATTGCCGAATCCAAATCTCTTTTTTTCTTAAACTTGATCCTTCCTAATCAAATATTACTTTTCTACTCTACAAGGATACCTACTTATCCTTCAAGTTTGCTCCCTCTCTTTTCTTTTAATTCAATCAACACACTTGCACACACACTAGAAATCTCAACTTGACCTTTTATTTATACCTTCCAAATTATCAAGTTGGCCCAAATTCAAATTAAAATAACCAATATTCATCATCATAGTGTGATAGTAATTAAGCTTCATATGCCAAAATAAGAAAAATCCTTCATAAGTTGACCCTACTTGGCAGAAACTAACTTTGGAATGTTTTCCTATGTTAACCAATAGAAGCTCGGTTAACAATATGAACATGCGAAAATCCTTTGGCAACTGAGTGAACTTAGTGAATAGTAATTGTGTCCAACTTTCCCTTTTTTAACCGAGTGAGATCAGTTAACACTCTTTTCTTCCTAAATTCCTTTGACGCTTGAGTGAGCTTTGTAGACACTATCATCTATTCAGATTAAACCTGTAAACACTTAGTAGACAAGGAAAACTATCTTCACTTACCAAGTGAGCTTGGTAAGCACTATCTATCAATTGATATGATATTTGTGTAACATCAAAGACAACACACAATTGATCAATTGTATCCAACAATCTCCCTCTTTGTCATTGATGACAACACAACATGTCATAGCATAATGAAATTTGAGAATAAGACTCCCTTTGATAGAAAGTTTCTCCCTCTTTAATTTTACACAAGAACTTCTTCTTTATGCTATTTTCTCCCTTCATGAAGGAATTGCATAACTTCTTTTCAAACTTCTCCCACTACAAAATTTCAAAAAGATAAAGATATGATAGTAAACTTCTCCCACTTTGACAACCCATGCTAATTACAACACATGCCAAATTTGTATCAATGTACCTTGAGTACTAATTCATATGCAATATTCTCTTGATTATGTTGCATCAACTAATTGATGTTTAACTTGGTTCTTGTTGATGCATGACTAAACTTTATTTAGTCAGCTTTAGATAGGGGAATAACCCCTAGCTTACTCCTTAGATACAAGAATACACCCTTAGGTAATGGCTTGGTGAATATGTCTACAATTTGTTCTTTTGTATGGACATAGTCCAATTTGATTTCTTCATCCTACACTAGTTCTCTAATAAAGGGATATTTTATAGCAATGTGCTTTGTTTTGGAATGCATTACTGGGTTCCTTGATATGTTAATTGTGTTGTTGTTATCACAATACATGGCTACTAGCTCTTTGATTTCAACCTTCATTCCTTCCAGTAATTGTTTGAACCAAACAATGTTAGAACAATTTACTACTACTACCACATACTCTACTTTTGCTATGGATTGGGATGTGTAGTTTTGCTTCTTGCTTGTCCAAGATATCGGCCTTTTACCAAGAAAGAAAGCTCCACTGCTAGTGCTTGTTTTGTTATCAAGATTTCTTGCCCAATCAACATCAAGAAATACTTTTAGCTCTAGGTTTCCTCCAAGTTTGTACCATAAACCATACTCTTCAGTACCTTTCAAATATCTCAAGATTCTTTTGATTGCCATCATGTGATTTTCTTTGGGTTTAGCTAAGAATCTTGCCACTATCCCAATTGTTAAGGCAATATCAGGCCTTGTGTGAACTACATACTATAATTTTCCAATCATTTATCTGTATAAAGTTTGATCTACTTCTTTGGAGTCATCATCATTGATAAGCTTGAGTCCAGTACACATGGAGGTACCAACTAGTTTTGAATCTTCCATTCCAAACTTCTTGAGTATCTCTTTTATATACTTGGATTGAGTGATATAGATACCATTTTTGTTCTATTGTATCTAAAATCCAACAAAGAATTTTATTTCACCAAACATGGACATCTCAAACTCTTTGTTCATTTTTTCTGAAAATGCTTTGCATAGGTCATCATTTCCTATAAATAGAGTATCGTCCACAAATATTTTTGCCGACACAATTTTGTTATCTAGTCCTTCCTTGATGTACAAACTACTATTATCATTTTTTCTCTAAAAACCAATATGTATCAAATAGTTATGTAGTTTTTCATACCAAGCTCTAGGAGCTTGTTTGAGACCATATAATGCTTTATGTAATTTACATAACATGTCCCTTTTGTCAAGATCAACAAAACCTTGTGGCTATTCAATGTAGAATTCTTATTCAAGAATTCCATTTAGGAATGTAGATTTTACATCCATTTGATATACTTTGAATTTTCTATGAGTTGCATATGCAAGTAGGGTCTAAACACCTTCTAATCTTGTAACACGAGCAAAAGTCTCACCATAATCAATTCCTTCTTCTTGAGAATAACCTTTATACACTAATCTAGCTTTGTTTCTTGATACTTGTCCATCTTCATTCAACTTATTTCTAAATACCCATTTTGTTCCAGTCACATTTTAACCTTTAGACCTAGGAACAACAGTCCAAGTTTTGTTTTTTCTATCTGTTCTATTTCTTCATTCATTGCCTCAATTCAACTTTCATTTTCTAGAGAATCCTTAATACTTCTAGGTTCAAAATCAGCAAGTAAACATGTACCTTTTAAATTGCTTCTTGTCATAGTACCTTCTGATTTATCTCCAATAGTCTGATCAAGTGCATGATGCCTTTTGACATACTTGGCCCATATAGGTTCTTTGCCTTTTGAATGAATTGCACTATCTTCATTTTGAATTTCAACTTCAAGCTCAGGTCATTCAAACTCTGTAGGCATTGACTTGGTAGCTTTAGAATGTGACTCAAGTCCTTGTGACTCGGTTTGTACTTCTTGCAACTCAGTAACTGTGGAAGAATCAGGAGGTGAAGTCTCCTTATTGTTAGATATGCTTGGCAATGTATCAAGTTCAAAGTAAACAAATCTTTTGTAATCTTTTGGTTCCTTTTTTCTTTCTTCTTCAGTATTTTTTGCAAACTCATCAATTCTCACATGTGCACTTTCTATGATTTTATGAGTAGACAAATTCATACATTTATATGCCTTACTTTTGTAGGAATATCCCAAGAATATACCTTCATCACCTTTACATCAAATTTTCTTTTCTAGAATCTTTCAAGATATAACATCTAGCGCCAAATACTTTTAGGTAACTTACATTGGGTTTGTAGCCATACCATAATTCCTAGGGAGTTTTATCTTAGTCCTTCACCTGTACTCAGTTCAAAGTATGACCTATAGTGCTAATGGCTTGCTTCTAGCATTTTATAGAAACATTATTTTCAATCATTAGAGTCCTTGCACAATCTATGATGGATGTGTTTCTTCTTTCAGCTATTCCATTTTTCTCGGGAGTACCAGGGGCTAATACTTGCCTTTTGATTCCTCTTTTAATGCAAAATTTATTGAATTCATTGGAGATGAATTCAATACCTTTGTTTGATCTTAAGCATTTCAATCTTTTTCTTGTTTCTCTTTTTACTCTTGCCATATACCATTTGAATTTCTCAAATGCTTTTGACTTTTCTCTAAGATACATAATAGTCATCATTTTAGAGTAGTCATCAACAAAAGGAATAAATATTTTTTCTCCACTATAACTTTCTACTCTAATAGGTCCACATAAGTTTGTATGCACAATTTCCAAGACATCTTCAGACTGATAGTTTTTTCTCTTAAAACTAGTCTTTCCCATTTTGCCAATTTGACAATTTTTTCATAAACCAAAATCTAGTTTCTTCAAACTAGGGATACCTCTTACTTTTTTGAATTTCCTCATCTTGACCATATTATCAAAGTTTACATGACATAGTATTCTGTGCCATAACCAAATTTCTTCCATTTGAGAAATAAAACATGAGCAATCACCAAGATCAAGATAAAATAGGTTACCTCTTGTTTGTTTGCCTGATGCAATTAGATTTCCTTTGTCATCCAGCAGTCTTGCCTTGCCATGCATGAATTCTACCTTGAATCCAATTTTAATTAGTTGTACCACACTTAGTAGATTATGTTTTAGTCCTTCAACCCAATAGACATTGTCACGTACAAGTTTATTGGTTAATGAGATGCAACCTTTCCCTTTTATGCAACAAGGTTCATTGTTTCCAAACCTTACACTACCTCTATAATAGTGTTCAAATTGTTCAAATTTTGTTTTGTCTCTGGTCATATGATGTGAACATCCACTATTTATGATCCATGTATCATTTTTACTAACATGAGAGATAAGTGCCATCTTATCTTCTTCTTCATCAGATTCATCTTTTACAACAATGTACACTATTTCATCTTCACTATTATCAGAATCTTTAGCCATAAAACAAGTTTCTTTCCTTTGTCTTTGAAATTTTTTTGAATTTTGGATTCCTTCTTACCTTTGTACTTGTGGCTCTTCTTCTTATCCTTTCTTTCTCTATTTCGACACCTAACTACAATATGACCAATTTCTTCACATGAAAAATAGGTTAAAGAAAATTTACCTTTGTACTTTCCTTTACCTCTAGAATATTTCTTTGCAAGTAAAGCTTCAACAACTTCAAGATCACTATCAAAACTTTCCTTTGTTTCCTCTTCACATTCTAACTAATTTTCCTTTATTTTCTTACCCTTTTCTTTGAGTGAAAGTTTAGTTTCAAATGAAAACTCAATATTTTTGGAAGTTGGAACATAATTGTCAAAGATGTCTAGCTCAAAAGCTATCAATCTTCCTACTAGGGCATCAAAGCCTAGTTTTCTATTTGAATCACATCTCTTTTCTTGAATAGTAGACACTTTGATTGCATAAATGGGAAGAAATTTTTTGAGAACTTTACTTACAATAGTTTCTTCCTTGATTTCTCCTCCAAAGGCTTTTGATGCACTGACACTAGTTTTAATTCTTTCCACATATTTGGCAACATTTTCATCTTCTCTCACTCTCATCTAATCAAACTATCCTCTAAGGCTTTTTTCTTTGGCTCTCCTTACATTGTAATCATGACCATAGATATCCTTTAGCTTGTTCCACATATCAAAAGAAGTTTTACAATCTTTGATCTCATCAAATTCATCATAGCTGAGAGCAGATGCAATATCAATCATCATGATGTTATGGTTCTTTTTCTTAGTAAGATCTCCAATAGATAATGTACAAGTAGGAGTTTTTTATTCTTCATCAAGGTATTTTTAGCCTGAATCACTAATGGTCACTAGATGAAGTCTCGTGAGTTTGCACCATGCTCAAAAGTTGTCTCTATTTAGCTTTGGAATCTCTCTCTTGTAAGACATCCTAATCTTTAGCTTAGGTCCTTGAAACCTTTCCTACAAGAATCAAAAGCTCTGATACCAATTGTTGAAAATATATAAGGAGTAAATAAGCGGGGGGTGAATCACTTACTACTAAAATAAATGCCAGATCCCTTAGATGTCAACAATAAAATATAGATTGAGAAAACTAATTGATGTTGATGCTTGATAAAAAAATAGAAATTATTGTAACTCGATAAATGCAAAGTGAATTACTTTTAGCAGATCTTAAAACATTATTAGTAATTAGCTTGCAAGCATAAGAGAAATAACATGAACACATGAGACACCAAGATTTAATGTGGAAAACCAATTTGGAAAAACCTACAAATGTAACTATGTACTATTTTTCACTCTTCTAAAGTGAGCCCTGTTAGGAGCCAACCATGTTAAAGGTTACAAAACACACTATTAGGTGTGAGCCTATTAGAGGATTTAATTACCCTACTAGGAGTGGCATTGCAAAAGGTCTTAAAACAATTCAAAGGAATTTTGACCTTGTTGGAGGATTTACAACTAGTTGTTAAACCAACTCTGTTAAGAGATTTTAGATCACTACTACAATGATTAGAGAGTAACAATGAAATGACTTGATTGTGATGCAACTAAATTGCTGAATCCAAATCTCTTTTCTATTAAAACTTGATCCTTCCTGATTGAATATTAATTTTATTCTCCACAAGGATACTTGCTTATCCTTCAATTCCACTCCCTCTCTTTTCTTTTAATTCAATCAACACACTTGTACACACACTAGAAATCTCAACTTGCCCTTTTATTTATACCTTCCAAATTGTCAAGTCAACCCAAATTCAAATTACAATAACCAATGTTCATCCTCATAGTTGGCTAGTAATTAAGCTTCACATGCCAAAATAAGAAAAAAAATTTGTAAGCTGATGCTACTTGGTAGAAACTAACTTTGGAATGATTTCCTATGTTAACCAACAAAATTTCAGTTAACACTATGAATTTGCAAAAATCCTTTGGAAACTGAGTGAACTTAGTGAATACTAACTATATCCAACTTTCCCTTTGTTAACTGAGTGAGCTTAGTTAACACTCTTTTCTACCTAAATTCCTTCGATGCCCATGTGAGCTTGGTAGACACTGTCATCTATTCAGGGTAAACCTATGAATGTTCGATAGACAAGAAAAACTATCTTCACTGACCAAGTCAACTTGGTAAGCATTGTCTATCAATTGATATGACATTTGTGTAACATTAAAGACAAAACACAATTAATCAATTGTATCCAATAGTATTTCCACCATGTAAGTGTTTGTAATGGCTCATCTCTCTTAGTTTCCAATTTAAGGTCTAATGAATAACTTTAAGTATCCAATCTATATTTGGAAATATTTGGAACTTATATTAATCTTCAAGGAATTCCAATTTCTTGAACTATATATATCATATATAATAATGATTTTTTATGTAAGATAAAATATATTTGATATTAGGGATCTCTAATATACTGATTTGTACTCCTCTCTTACTAATAGCTTTATGCTCTTTTTTTCCTTATTGGTAATTTCAACTTACAAACTAATTATCAATCCTTTCTTTTCCCATAGTTCTCTTTATTACATTATCCACTTTTCCATTAATATTCTATCAGTAGTCCTTTTGCATGCTCTTACTAAAAGTGATGCTACCTATGGCACTCCATGGTTTCAGCTTAAGGGTTCAATGCAACTGCATATTCCAAATTTTTCTCTTTCCACTAATATCAATGTGAAACTAATGTTAGATGCTTTGGTCAATGTAGTTCAGTGATGATTTGTTACCACCTTCTTTTATGAACCTGATGACCACTTGTAGCTATATTTAATATGCTCCCTTATTCTCATGTTCAATTCCTTATCTTTAGTTCCTTCTCCTTCATATTCCTCATATCTTCCCAAAACTCAATGATGATGACTTCATATAAATATTGGTCTTTGAATCTTTGACTAGCTGTGTCCCTTCAACCAAAAAACCACTTGATTGTGTCCTCATTGATAAATAGGTAATATTTGATTTAAGTAGTAATGTTTATTAGATTTAGGGATTAATTGTTCACATATAGCAATGCAATTAGTTAGTTATTTAATAATAGAATTTTATATAAGATATATATTGTTTATAATTATTATTAAGAATAAAAAATTTATAATTAATATGAATAATATAAATTTATATTATTATGAAAAATATAAATTTATAATTAGTAATAAATAAATGGACTATATATATGTTTGTCATAATAGTATATTTTAATCATATAATGAACTATTACTATATAATTGTATTCAATCATAATTGTAGGATTCTCTTTTAGAAGGGGTCATGATAGTCTCCCCTTCTCAAGATTCACAAAACATATTTGCATACAAAAGGCTTAGAAGATTTATGAGATATACATCTTTAAAGAATGAAAACACAAAGTAGACAAAAATAGTCACATAAATGCATGAAAGCACAAAACATACACAATGTAGATAGATGAAAACATGAAGAAAACATGATGCAGACACATCATATATTCTTTATTGATTTTTTATAATTTATTTTTCACAATGAAGTAGAGTAAAATAAATGACTTACAAAATATACTTCCCTAGTATGCTTTTTATTTATTTATCATGGATCCAAGTCCAAGAGTAAAACTTTGGCCCCCTTGGACTCAATGGAAGGCATCCATCACCCAATGAGGTGGTCTATCTGGGACATTCTTAGTTGAATTGTCTTGATATGATGTCAATGTTTCTTAACATGACCAATCTAAGCCCAAGAGTGAAAATTTGGCCCTCTTTGCCTTGATGAAATTATTATACTATGCCATCAAGGTGGTCAACTTAGATGTCCATCTTAACATTTCTCCCAATCTAAGCCCAAGAGAAAAACTTTGGCCCCCTTGGCCTTCATGGTAGCACTTCGGCATCCATCAAGCTATTCTACTTAGATAGAAATCTTATTTTTCTTAAATATCCTACCTAAGCCCAAGAGCAAAACCTTGGCCCCCTCAACCTTGATGGCAACACTTGACTCCCATCAGGGTGGTCTACTTAGGAGGTAATTTGATTCACTAATTATTATAATTCCTTGTATTATATATATATATATATATATATATATATATATATATATATATATATATATATATATATATATATATATATATATATATATATATATATATATATATATATATATATATATATATAAAGTTTACCTTTCTTCATTGAATCACCACTAGAATTGTAGCTCATCTAGTTCTTGTTGGTCCTTTGCATCTTCATTGCTCTCTTGATTGTATTTAGATCTCTTTTTTATCTTTTCCTTTTCTCCCTTATTAGGTGTGGCATCCATTCTTCAAACTTGGCTTCTCTTTCCACATATATGTCCTAGTTCCCAACTTTCCTTGCAATAAAAGCATAATTTTTTTCTTTTTAGTTCATCATGATAGCTTTTGAGCTCTATCCTACATTTATGGCCATGTTCCCATGGTTCCTTGCAATGGTAGCATAACTCATTTTTCTAGGATTCCTTGGAGTGATTTCTTTCTTTTTCACAATGCCTAGAATGTGTGCTTGGTGCATGGTTCTTGGACCTATTCTTTGTTGGGTGCATATCAAATTTTAATGCCTTTTGGATTGAATCTCTGAATTTTTTGGTTAATGTGCTCCCACTACACTCTTGATTGATTCCTTCAACCCATCTATAAATAAATAGGTGAGTCTCTTTTGTGATATTTTAGGTACCATGGCCGATAACCTTTCAAATTCCCTAGAAAATTCCATTACTGATCCTTCTTGTCTAAGTTGGGTCAATATTTTGAAGTACCATTCTACATCTACTCAATCAAATTGATATATGATTTTTTGGGTGAATTCATCATAACTCTTGATATTTTTTATGTCCCTAGTTTTTAAGGCCATTTTGCCACCAATCTTGTGCTACTTCTCTTAAATGAAGGACAAAAAATTGAATAGCACCTTTTTCTATCATCGGACTTAAGGAAAGATATGTATCCAACATTTGTACCCATGAGTGTGTTGTAGTTCTTTCTAATCCATCAAATTTTGGAAGACTCATTTTATTTATCTCTTCTCTTAATCCCTTTTCTTGGTGTATCTGTCATCTAAGCATCACAATAATCCTTAAAGGGTATCTCCCTCCTAAGTTCAGCATCAAATTTAGAGATTCATTTATAATGTCATTTATATTATTTACTTCATTTAACATGTCCTCATCTTCTTGTTCTTCTCTAGGTAGAAAAGGAGGTCTCATTGGTCTACGTTGTGATTTTGGTGTATGCAACTAATTATTATCATTTTCATATTGGTGAGAATTTGTATCTCTCCCATTTTTTTAATATTATGAAGGTCTTCTAAGAGGAGTCAGTTTGTTTCACTTTTCTCGGTTATAGCTCAAGCATTTCTTTCAGTTCGTTCCATGAGTACTTGAGTAGTTTGATTTTTTTGTTCCAAGAAGGCTTCCAATTTATTAATTATTTAATTATTCATTTTGGTGGACTATTTCCTTCCTTCCCTTTCTAATATTCTCTAATCCCTTTGGTGGTTTTGCATTAACTATTTTTCCATAGGCTAGCAAGAAAGAGGCTCTGATACCACTTGTAATGTACCATTTTGAAATGTACTTTGAATTGCTCTTAGTTTCAAATTTAAGGTCTTATGAATAACTTCAAGTATCCATTCTATATTTGGAAATATTTGGAATTTATATCAATCTTCAAGAAATTTCAATTTCTTGAACTATATATATATATATATATATATATATATATATAATAATGATTTTTTATGTAAGATAAAATATATTTGAGATTAGGGATCTCTAATATACTAACTTTTACTCCTTTCTTACTAATAGCTTTATGCTCTTTTTTCTTTATTGGTAATTTCAACTTACAAACTAATTTTCAATCCTTTCTTTGTCCATGGTTCTCTTTATTGCATTATCCCTTTTTCCATTAATGTTCTATCAATGGTCCTTTTGCATGCTCTTACTAAAAGTGACACTACCTATAGTGTTTGATGATTTTGGCTTAAGGGTTCAATGCAGCCGCATATTCCAAGTTTTACACTTTCCACTAATATCGATGTGAAACTACAGTTAGATGCTTCAACCAACATAGTTGGGTGATGATCTTCTACCACCTTCGTTGTCAAACCCAATGACCGCTTGCAAATGTGTTTAATATGCTTCCTTATTCCCATGTTCAATTCCTTATCTTTAGTTCCTTCTTTGACTGGTCGTGTCCCTTGACCCAACATGCCACTTGATTATTTCCTCATTGAAAAGTAGGTGATATTTGATTTAAGTAGTAATGTTTATTAGATTTAGGGATTACTTATTCACATATAACAATGCAATTGATTAGTTATTTAATAATAGAATTTTATATAAGATGTATATTGTTTATAATTATTATTAAGAATAATAAATTTATAATTATTATTAATAATATAAATTTATATTATTACAAAAAATCTAAGGTTATAATTAGTAATAATAAATGGACTATAAATATCTATATATATAGTTTTTCAAAATAGTATATTTTAATCATATAATGAACTATTACTATATAATTTTATTTAGTCATAATTGTAGGATTCCCTTTTAGAAGGGGTCATGATAGTACTAGTCCTCTTAGTCTTGACTTGGCCCCTTTGACCTTTTGTGCTTTAGCAATGCCTTCACATTCAAAATGGTTTTCCATCCCTTCTATCCAATCCATCACCAATTCAGGATCCATCTTCTCACTAAACAAGGGAACACCTTTTAGGGACTTTCCTCCCAAGGCTTTAATAGATTTCAAAAAAGTTTCTTCATTGATAGGAGGGCTAGGTTTATGGACAAGGTCTTCTTCATCTACCTTCCCCTTTCCACTTGTGCTTCTTTCACCTTCTTGATTCTTCTTAGTTACCTTAACAACTTCCTCTAACTTTGCCTTCATTTCTTCCAAGGTTTCATCTAAGATTCTATTCCTCTCTTTTACTTCACCCATATCTTTGGGTATCTCTACATTGGTCAACATGGCTGACTCTCCAATGGATTCTTGAGTCTGAAACATCTACCCACTTTCCCAAATCAGCAAGCTCTAATACAAATTTGATGCAACACAAAGTTGGTTGCTAACACTTAGTCCTAACTCTCTTAGGACTTCCTTAGGCCTATTCTAAGCCTAATAGGGTTCTTTTCTCAACCCCAACCAATAGAGGATCATTATTAGATCCTCCCACAAAATCCTACCAATGGAACATCAATGAATTACTCTCATGCTCCTTTTCAAGGTACTCTTCCTAGGTGCCTCCATACACCATTTTTCAACCAAATGGACTATAACTCCTTTTTTATGGGATAAAGGTTTCCACAATTCATATTTGACCTTCCTTAGACTCTTGGTATCCTTCTTTTCAAGCTTTTAACAACCATTTTTTTCTAAGACCAAAACTATAAAAAATTGGCCTAATTAATTAGGCATCCTAGTTAGGAAAAACAAGAAATATCTCAAAACTTCCCTTAGCAAGTTGGAAAATATAAATTAATTTATGAGTACCATTTTGGAAGACCTCAAGGATTTTCAAGTTTTTAGGTTCTCAAGGTGTCTATACAACAAAAAGAAAGAATTCAACCTTAATATAAGGGTTTCAAGCAAAAATTGCAGCATCACCTAGGGCCTCTTCACAAGGGTATCAAATTTGATCTTGGAAAATTCTCCTTTGTAAAAAATCTTAAATCTTCATTTATTGTCCCTCTACCTTCTCCAAGTCTGGTTTGAAGTATTAACAACATTCAAACCTTTATGTTCCTTCTTTTAGCACTATGATTCCCTAGTCAAGTGCACAAAACTTGCCTAAGGCATCATTGGAAAAATAGAAAACTTCATTATTAGGTCCCATAATTTGTAATAAATTATGTACATGATATCCTCTCCCATTTACCTTATTCCCATGATGACTCCATGGTGGGAACTCATGGGAGAGTCATTTTTGTGTGGGGGTGCCTAGGCAGGACCAGCAAATAGGGTGTTTCCAAAATAATTTTCAAAACCTTAACAAATGAACACTTTAAAGGAAAATCACTGATGACGGGCCACACCACCCGTACCAACTCACAACCAAAAATGCAATAATATGGAGGCAAGAGAGATGACAAAATGCTTCATAAAAATTCCATTAATACTTGAAATTCATTAGAAGAGATTACATTTGAAGAGCTTACAATTCCAAAACTTGATTACAAATGATAATAGGCCTTTCTTAAATAGGCACTTACCACCCAAGGCATGATTTATCCGCAACATTCTAGAATCTCCACAACCTTCTACAATATCTACAACCTTCTAGAATTTCCACCTAAATACAACTAAGCACCACTATGTGGCCCAATTAGAAAATTACATTTCTTTTGTGGATCACAACAAATATTAAATGCATGATGCCACCTACACACCTCAATTAATGGAATAACAACTATTTTTATTATTTTTCTATGCATGATGCCACCTACACACCTCAATTAATGGAATAACAACTATTTTTATTATTTTCCTATGCATGATGCCACCTACACACCTCAATTAATGGAATAACAACTATTTATATTATTTTTCTATTTATGCCACCCATGCACCTTGAAAATAGAGATTCCTCTTTTCTCCACTTTTCCTATTTTCTATTTTTAATTATTTTCCTTCCATTTTCGTCACTTTCTCTCTCCACAATTTTTTTTTTTTTTAAATTTTTTTATTCTCTTTTTTTTTTTTTTTTTTTTTTCTAATAATTTAATTTTCCCATGCAAGATGCTCCTGCATCAGCATCATGCATCAATCACTAAAGAAAAAGTTACTATAATATCATGAGCTAATTGAATCTAAAGTTAAACTACAACCATCAATCCACCGGTTTGATCTTGCATTGCAAAAACTAAAAACTTTAAAGGGAAAAAAGCTCAAAAATGTTTGTATTCAAATGCAATATATCTTCTTCCAACATCAAAAAAATTTATTTTGATCCTTTTAGGTCTTATAAGGCCTCCCAAGGAGTTGGTTCAGTTACACCAACCATTTTCCTTCTTTTCCATGCCATTTCAAGAAAAATGGAAAATTCGTTGTCAAGCAACTTTGGCAATTTTTACATTTTTTTATTCTATACCCTTGAAACCTTTTTGGATGGACATAACTAGGTCTAATATAGGTTATTAAGCATACTTGAGCCTCTTGTTAACCAAAATACTCACTTTTTCCCTCTAGACCCTGCTTGGCAACTTTTTACAATTTTTGACAATAATTGATCAAATTTCCATTAAAAGAGTTCCAAACACTTGGACAAGATGGAAAATCACTACTTAGCACTTAGTTCAGTCATATTCCATTTCCAAATGACTTGTACAAAGTTTGACCCACTTTTACCACCTAGTGTCCACCTAGAGTTTATTAGCACACCTAGACAAGGCTTAGCCAAACCAACTTGGCCTAAGCACACCAACACAACACAATGACTTGGATAGAGTCACAACAAGCCTCAAAAAAAAAAAAAAAACACAAACCAAACCAACAACAAGGGTTTAGGTTCCCTGCACCACTACCCCATCATAGCACACAACCCTTTTTTGAGGTTTATATCTTAGTCCCTCTTGAGTTTTGAACCTCATTGAACCTAGTTAAAAATGGTTCCATTGATTCAAGGAGGTTCATATTTTTGATAGCTTCAGTTTCTTAGGTAGTTTAGTGGTTTCAATGTTAAGAAGGCTCTTGGCTTGGATCAGAGTACTTAGATTCAAAGATTATAATTTAGATTGAATGGTTCATATCAATTGGTGCAGATGCTTTCAAATTTCTCCAACATTTAGGTGCATTTTGGTTCATAATAGTCCATGGACCACAAATCAAAATCAAAGTTCACATTTCTAAGGCCAAAGGTTTTAAACATGAAACTAGTGATTCAAAGTGTTTGTTGATAAATCAGAATGTACAATTCAATGGTTCAAGTTTGGCAATTCCAAGTAGCCCATACCATTTTAGAAGACCAAGTCCAGTGATTTGTATCTAGCAATTTGATGATATAGAAATTCAATATGGAGGAGGATATATTGGCCTCATAAATGAATCACCCCATAGCCATAAACATCATCTAATATTTTGTAAGTCTCTCTCCTTTAAATACACAATACATGAAACCATTATCATCATGAGTAGACTCACCCTCCTCAGATGAATTCAATCAAAACTATTATTACCAAATTAAGTATGTAGAAATCTATAATTAAATATTATATTATCTCTTGGTGATTGAGTAAAGATAAAATATAGTTTTCCAAGGCAATAAAATTGCATATGAAGATGTATATATGTATGTAACTCTACATCTTGTTGTTGTGCCCTTGTGATCTTTGTATATGTATATATGTGTATATATACATACATGCACACATATATCTATGTATGTATGTATATATACACATCCATATACATAAAGAGAAGCTTCTCTATATATACACAAATAATATATAAATATATACATATGTGTGTATGTATGTATATATACACATACATATACATAAAGAGAAGCTTTTCTAATCAACTACTTGGAGAAATCTAAAGAGATACATGTTTAGATTTAAAAGAAAAGAACATTTGCATAGGCACCTCTTCTCCCATTGAAGAAAATCATAGAGCACTACTATTTTTCAACCCGAATACAATTCAAATTACACCACTATCACAATTTTTTGTTGCAATTTGACCCCAAATTGTTATAGTAAAAAGGGCACATAGATAACAAGGGTGTGATATAGAAAAAAAATTGTAGAGAAAGGGCATGGAAATCACAAGTGCACAAAAATTAAATGTAGAGATCATAAGGGCACAACAATGAAATGTGACAATCACAAGGGTATAACAACAAAATCATAGATCTTCACCAATGGCACAACAATGAAATGAAAAGATCATAAGTGCACAACAAAAAGAAGTAGTGATCAAAATGGCACAAAAATGAAATCTTCACTAATATTTAGAGCTCTCCACAGTCTTTCACACACAACTCTCAAAAAAAATGGGGAATGATTTGTGTCATATTTTCTTTCTTTTGTTTATATCTAAAATTAGCTTCACATTGTGTTGTAACTCTAGTTAAGTGTGTTAGGAATAACCTTAGAGAGAAATAATAGTTACATGCAAATATAACCAATACCAAAAAATAGTAGATCACATAAAAGAGAACACAAGACACCAAGATTTAACATGGTTCACCCAATCCCTAGGCTAGGCGCACCAACAACAAGTCCAATATTATTATAATCCAATGATGACAACCTAATTATAATCTATAATCCCTTACACCTAAATAGCATCATAAGAACCAATTTTTTCATCACACATTATGAAAATCCCTAACCCTAAGCCCTTTTTATATAGTATTTTTTATAATAGAAAAATAGTAGCCAATGCCTTTTACAATATAAGGGCATTTTTGGCTTCATGGATGTTGCCCCAAAAAACCCCTATAGGGGCATTGACCCTTAACACCACCCTATAGTGTGACAAGGAGCACACCTAGGGCATTGCCCCTTGACCCCATCTTACAAGCATTGCCCCCAAACCCCTATAGAAATAATATGGGGAGAAAACCACACCGAATAAACCTTCAAGTCTGATTAGGCTCCATATCACAACAAGGTGTTTGATCCTTGATAGATTTCATTTTAGTATCTCAACATTCATGTTTCCTCTTCAATATATAGCTCTTTCCACCCTAAAAACCACTTTTTTACCTCATTAAAATTAGGACTTGAACAAAGCCAATGATACAAAACCTATTGCCACTTTGAAAAAATGTTGCCTCCAACATTGCAACCATATGATAAATGGGAATAGCACATACCTAAGCCATAACCTAATTAAATTGGTATAGTTTCTTATTAGCTATATTGATTACAAATTCTTGTAGGAATATCATCATATTAGGTACAATAAAATGAATAATCAGTTGTTCCCAGCTAGCAGGATCAAATTCAGCTTGCCAAGGTGATAAAATTGCATATGTAGATGCATCACTTGAATGTCATGCATGAATAACATTCCCAACCTTGAAACACTCTTATAAGAAATGACAAAGCAAATGTAGATGTAATACATGACAAATTGCATAACTTTTAGTCATTATATATAAAGAGAGATATTTTCTAAGGTGCTTATTATATATTCCCACAACAAAAAAATTGATCTAGTTGCATACACATTCCAAAATCAAAATAATTAAACAATAAAAATCACTTAGCCTATGCTAAGTGACTTATCTCAAGATCCTAAACAAAAATAATGTAGACCAAGAAAAATGGATAGAGTTTGTAAGAAATTTTAGAAAAACATATCATAGTAGATATTTTAAGAAAGAAACAAGCCATAACCTAGTTAAATTGGTGTAGTTTTTGATTAGCTGGGTTGATTACAAGTTCTTAAAGAAATTTCATCATATTAGGTAAAATAAAATGAACAATTAGCTATTCCCAACTAGGAGGATCAAATATAATTTTCCAAAATTGCATATGCACATGTATGTGTGTGTGTGTATATATGTATGTATGTATGTATGTATTGATATAAAGAGATCTTGTGGATTGTGGAGATCAGTGGAGATCTAGGAGTTCATTGCCATACCCTTGTGATCACTATATTTTGTTGACATGCCCCTGTGATCTATGCATCACATTGGCATGGCCTTGTGATCTTTGTCTATGTATGTATGTATGTATGCATATAAACAGAGAGATCTTGGCACAACTTAAAAACAATAAAACTCACTTAACAAGCAGCATGGCCATAGATGTAATGGAAATTCATATTGGTAAGTATATTCATCTTTTTTTCTCTCATTTTCCATATGTTTATTTCACTTGAACTATCATTACTTAGGGGGAATTATGTAATATTGGATTCATTTTATATAGGATGCAATGAGGATGTTGGTTGTTCTTTAAGCCACTAGGTACCTTAAACCCAATACAAGAAAACACAAGACAAAGACCAACCTAAGGATTAACCAAATCCTATATTTAGTGTGACTAGTCTTAGCTTCTAGACCAACTATAATAGAGTATACAAATACTCCCTTCACTTTAGCTTTGTAGGGCCAAGGTGGGAAAACCTTAGGGATTTATCTAACAAATTTTATGACACTCTTCTCTTCAAAAATTATCCCATATAGTAGAAAATGGTCATAATCTTCTTCTTAGATTTGTAATAAACTCCTTGATTACAATGGTTATTTATAATTAGTGGGAAAGAAATCACAAATAAGGGTTGACTAGAAATTGTAGTTCTTTAGTACATTAAATAAAATAAAAAAGTTTTGATTGAGGTATCTTCTACAAATATATAAACCATCAACTTGCAAATGAGATTATGTGATCATTGTCTTATCCATTGTTACACAAAGTCAAAACTAACAATCTCAAACCTATTCAATTGACTTGCAATTAAATCTATCAAAAATGCACTCCAAATCTCATTCTTATCATATCCTTCTCACATACCTTAAACCCCTATTACTTATTGAAAGTAATTACTTAAGCCTTTGAATTAATAGAATTCAGTAAGAGATATACAATTCATCCAAATTGAATTAAATTGAAAGAAACTTGTTCATTTCAACCTCAAGATCACAAATATATGAAGAAGGAGACAAAACTCAGATACACTGATATGCAAAATTTCCTTTTGTATTACTTTCTTTGAAAATGAATACACTACTAATTAAAGCTCATAGTATAACTCAAGACTTGGTGATTTGATCATTGATATTCATTATATTCTCAAGTATACAAGACCATATACATTCATACAATCACAAAAATTGGACAAACTACAAAATAACATAAGACTAAAAATTATATAAACTTCCAACCTCAACTCTATAACTTTGAAATCCATATATAGGATTGCAACAAGCTACATATGGGAGGACGAAATATGTCAAAACTTGAATGGATACAAAAGTGGCAAGACATGCCCAAAAATTTATACAAGACATTCCTTAGTGTTTTCTCAAAAAGGAGGAAGTATTTGAAAATTTTAGCAAGTGAAACTTTATGTTATGCACTTTGACTTTACTCCCATTTGTCTTCTTCTGCCATCCACATTGTCAAAGGCTTCAAATTTTGATATGTGTAAATTTATGAGAGATTATCCTTTTGATAAAGTGATAAGCATATCTGATCTTATCTTTTAATCTCTCATTTTCCTTTATCCTTAATAATGTTTTAGCTACTTCTGGTTGGTAAGGCCTTTATTTCTCCCATCACTTACCACACATTGGTCTCTTGCTTGGTGGGCCATTCTATATTTTTGACCTCTTCTAGGTCCTTAGTGGCTTTAGTCCACTTGTCATTCATGATGGCCTTAAAATCCATTGAAAAATTGTTTAAGTCTAACTCTACTCTAAACAAAGAGTCCACTAATTGTTGAAAGGATCATCACTGATGTCTTCAAAAATTGCCATTGTGGCCTCCTGAGTTAAAATGGCACCAAAAGAATTAGACCATTCTTGCCAATCCCTCACTATATTAGTGGCATCCAAAATTGTGGTATGTGGGGCTAAATTCCCTAAGATAAAATTTTTATCTTCCCCTATATGATCTGCAATTTGCTAGTGAAGAAGCCAATTAGTTCTTTGGCTACCTCTAAGACCTCTTTCACTATAAGTATCTTATCAAGAAAATTTGGATTTATAGCCATTAGTACAATAAGCCTCTCTAAGAATTGTATATATGGATCCCACAAATTGAATGTGGGTGATAGCTATGCAAGTGCGTCATTACAGAATTTCTTAGCACTTTGTAAAGAAACATAAAAATTATGAGCTTGTAGTGATATTATTTTTAGAGTTTCAAACCTATATCTCATAACATTCTTAAGGATGACTTTCCTTACCTCATCTCCTTGCTGAGTAGTTAGAACACCAATTCTCATTCTCATTGGTTCTGTTGTATCCTCTGCCTCCAACCAATCTATCTAAGTTGTAAGATTCTCTATTGTAACCTTAGGTGTTTGCTCTAAATTGTCCTATTCTTGGACCTATTTTTTAGTCACCACTTGGTTTGCATTCACAAGTTTCTTTTTGAGAGATACAACCTCAGCTTCTCATGCTTGGACCTTAGCCTCAAGCTCTTCAATCCTCTCCTTGTAGACATGGCTCTTCTTAAGCTCATCTTCATAAAATTTTCTCACATCAATATAGTCATGTATAGATTTGGAAAATTTTGTTTCTATTTCCCCTACCTTGGTCTCATTCATGAATGAGAAATGCTTCATAGCCTTTGAAATATATATGCTTAAAGTGCCTTGTAGAGTCCACACAACCATGTTTCCCTATTCTATGCTCTACAAATCCATCAGTTTAGGCTTGTTTGATGCAGGAACCATGCTCCACATTGCTAAAGACTTGGTGTCAATGTTGAATCTTGTTCCTCTTTGCAATCCATTAGCACCATATGCCTCGTAGGATATGAAACTCTCCTATCTTTTGATCTAATCAAGTATAAATTTCCTTTCTAGATCCCATTCAAGCACCATCAATATTCCACTCCTCTATACAAGGTCTCTTGCCTCCTCTAGAGTCATGAGTTCACTATCAAGATCATAGGCTTGCAACTTCTCAATGAGTTCTAACTTTTGTTCATTGAACTCTCCTATTTTCACCTTCAATACTAAATCACTATATTTTATCTTATATAAAAAACTTTTGAAGTCCACTAATTTAATAAAACCATCATCTTACCTAAATTGTTAGGCCTGGATAATCTTGTCATCTAGCCTTGCTACTGCTAGTTCTATGTCTTTCAGTGTATTTTCAACTACATTAATTTGATCTTGGAGATAGCTTTCCCTTAAGTTAGCAAAATACTGACTATTTCCTAGTAAGATTTACACTGACCTTTGTTTCACTTTTGCAAGGATATGGACAACTTTTTGTCTCTTTTTTCCTTTAGCGACCCGTAATGTCTCAACAAGCTCATCCTCCTAAATTTTTGGGACCACATTAGGCTCAGGGCTACTAGGATACACCATCTTCTCTTCCCCCATGTGTCCCTCTAGCTTTTGGGCCATGATTTAAGCATGGTCAGTAACCATCTTCCTTATCCTATGAAGATAGGGGATATCCATATAAAATCCTTTAAAATTGGGATCCATTTTCTTCATCTCCCTCTCAACCCTCAACACATCATTGAGCTTGGCCAACTTATCTACTGCCTCCCCTTCTACAAAAATGTTATGAATAACATCCTCATGGGATAACTCCTTGGTACTTGGCAACACATAGTTCCTAATTTCTTTGAGGGTAGTCCTCATCAAGTTATCAAGGTCATAGATTCTATAGGGTGTTGTTGACAGATTATAATGGTGGAGGAAGGAATGGATTTGGTCTAAGGATTCTTTTCTAATTGAAAAGTCTCCCACCCTAAAAACTCTACACAAAAATGTGCCCCTATGCACCTTGGGTCCTAAGTATTCTCTATTTTCCATGAGTAATTGGCATAGGAATTCAATAACACCCAAACTAGGAGGAATGAACTTTAGCAATATGTGAGGTGGTTGGGGACAACCATATACTCTCATCAAGGAAAATGTAGGGAATTTGAAAATATCCCCCCAGTTATGATATAATTTCTTACCCCTATGGACTAGGTCTAGTCTTAATAGGCTCTTTAGGATATCAGGTGCCCTAAAGTACCTAGGGTCTAGCATCTTCATTACAACAACACTAAAATTATTGAAAAATGAAATTGAATCAGAATAATGATAAGAAGTATCCCATACCTATATCCACAATTTAACTAGCAGCTCTCCATTAGCATCCAAGGTGTGATCAATGAAATGTGAACTAAAATATCCTATATTCCTATAGAGGGTCAAATGCATCAGCAATAAGTAGTGAAGGAAACAAAAATTCTCCATTTCTCCACTTTGGGCTAGCTTAATATGTTCCTTCATCTTTGCAAGAATTTATTCAACATAATCATATTCTCCACCATGGTAGGAGTCTTTCACATCTCTGGAAATAATAAATTTAGCTCCATACACCATGTCTGATCCATCTTTGCCAACCACCTTGTGGACACCATGCACAATTTTCACAAAATAATTCTTGAATTTATCCAAAGGCATCATATTTTCCACCTTCTTAGGGTAATCACCCACACTTTTTTGGTCCATGGAAATATGTTACACCATTGACTTCCCCATATAAAATTTTGTATTTCTTTCAAATTTCTTTTGTAGATCCTCCAAATCTACTAGCTCACTCATAACACCATCCAAGCCAAATGCTTCAATGAATGAGGCATGGTCCAAAGTACACAAAATAGTTCCATTCCTCCTATAGAATGATTTGGTGGTCAAATTTTATGATTTTATTAGGACTTTCACAAAATCAATATCAATAAATAGCTTTGGAAATATCAAATTTGTCAGGTTCTTTTTCCATGGATTATACACTGGGATCTTCTTCTCTCTATTCTGATAGAAGTACTTGAAAATCTAAGAAACCATGACCCTTGGGCATGTTACATCTCTACATAGAGCATATGGGTCCATAAAAGTGTGATCATCTATAACATTAGCATTTGAGGAGCTTGGGAAAAGTTTAATCCATTCCTCAACAAAACTATTAGGTTTCTTTTGTCTTGTTTTTCATCCCTTAGAAGTGGAGGTCTTTGCAACTTCCATGTCTCATGCTTGAATTTATTCTACTTATTTATTGCACATTCTATTAATAGCTTTAGAACATGGAGTAAAACCATATTCAGGCACCGAAAACAACAAACTGCATGCACTTAAAACTTCATGACTTCTTAGATTTTCTTCTCTTTGTGAATGGTAAACTATAATTGATCCATAAATTGTTTTATATAGCCTAATGTATATTATCAACATTCATTTTTTCATTGGTTCTTAGTATTCTCAAGCCATAAAATAATATTATTCTATCACCTTATGGGAGCATCAACATTATTATCTAGCAACACACTTTTAAACCATACTCAAATCTCATTGGTCGAGAAGCCCATTGTCATTTCTAGCTTAAAAAATTGAGAACATATTTTTAGTGTCAACTTAGGGTTTATGATCTTACAATCAACCCTAGAAGTCAAAATTATCATAGTATCTTAGGAAAGGAAGAAAATCCCTTCGATCTTATGATTCCAAAGAATTAGACCTCTATCGCATCATTGTTGCTAGAATTTACAAATAGGAAGATTTAATTCTGAGGGGGGGTGAATCAAAAGTAACTAACTTTAACCTTTAAAACTTTTAACTAAGATCATTCACATGCATCTACCATATCTATTTAACATAAAAATAAAGACATGCATGAAAATAGATAACACGAGATTTTGGTCACCTAGAAACCCTCCAAAATGAGAAGGTAAAAATAGGGTGGGGATGACACCCACAAATTATCACTATAGCAATATGTAATTGTTTAAGGTTAAAAAGTTTGACCACTTCCAATGGTCTGCCCTATGAAAGGCCTACCTTATTAAAAGCTTTACACTCTGTTAAAAGTGACCTATCTAAAGGATTTACAAACACTCACTTGGAATGTTACCTTGTTAAAGGATTTAGCACCTTGTTGAAAGGCTTACAACATGACTGCTAAGACAACCTATTTCCATAGGATTTTCATTCCTAATATAATGGATAGAGAGTATTATAATGTGTTGAGCTAATAACTTACAATCTTCAATTATTGATTCCAAATCCTTGTTCTGCTCAACCTGATCTGATCCTTCCTGATTTGATATGTATCTACTCAAAGTACTAATGCTCTATTCTAACCAATTAGATTCTACAATGTTGCTCTTCCTTTAAGTCCTCACACCCCTCTAAACTTAACTAGCATTCTCCCATACAACTTTATTACATATGAACATATATTGAATTATGGTGTATCATCCTCCTTTTAAAGGTTTAAAAGTCTTAGGGTTAGGTATGAATCTATGATCAATATTCTTCCATATTTTCCTGCTCAATTCTTTCACTTTTCCTATTGGTTGCATGCTTTCTCCATTTTTCTAATTGTCTACATACTGATTACATAGGGAATGAAAAAGATTCAATCTTATCATTTTGGATCCTTTGAGATTCATCTTGAGTCAACTCAAAAATGGTTTACATCTGAGTTTGTGAAGGCACAAACTCATATGTTGATTCTGTGTTACTTGACACTTACTAATTATTGATGCTTGGCACATATAGGAATTCTATCTTGCTTAGCTCCTATAGTAACTCTATCTTACTCAGTATCTATACTCTACTCAGCACCTATAGTGACTTCATACTTGAACTTTGCTCAAAACTTGAAGTTTACTTAGCACCTATTAAATCTCTAGCTCAACACATACTATAGCTCACCATCAATTTTATACATGGCATCAACTTAGAAATTGGTTTAGTGTGTTGACACTCAATTGTCAAAACCAATATGAGACCAACAATCTCCCCATTTGACATTAGCAACAAAAATACTTAACAAAGCATTATGAATATGATCTCTATGAGTATAATACACATTTTGTTTGGCATATGTACAAAACTTCAAAAACTTGTTCAAAATTTTGTAGAAGACTATATACCTCAAAAACTTGTAACTCCCCCCAAGCTAATGTGCCATTTCTGTATCCAAAATTCTTTAAATTGTATTTGTCTTATGTTGTTTCTATTATCTACCTTATCATTCCTTTACCTTTATTTTTTTCTACTCTAATTTTGGTTTGTATGTGCTATGTGTCTGCTCCTCCTTTCACTCACCTTCCTTGTAGTTTTCATCCTTTTGGCTATATCTCCTTCAAAATTTGAGTATCTCCCCATTTTGGGTATTCTTTCTCCTTTGGGTCTCATTTATTATCTCCCCCAAATTATTATATCTCCCCCATTCTTATTATCTCCTATCTTTATTATATCTCCCCCTTTTTGACACTTATGTCAAAGGTTCCTAAGGATGAATGGAATACTTAGCCAAAAAGGTTTTATTTTCTTTCATGATAATCTTTAGAGAAGCATCCCAATTGTCTAATTCTATTTCTAGTGCTTAAAGCTAGATTGCTATCTCTACTGCAAGGTGTACCAGAGCTTCTAATGTACAAAGATTTGGATCTTTCTCCAAAACATTTTATGCATAGGCCATCTCTTTGTGCAATACTTCCATATGTGGGGTGATGGTAGATTGGATTTGTATTAATTTGGCCTTAATATTAGCCTCATCTACTATTAATACAACTAATTCCTTTTGAGTGTGAAGCATTATGGAAAAATGCTTCTCAATTTGAATTGGGTCCTTGGGTAGCTGTGTGCTAGATATCTTGAGGTTCCTCTCCAAGCTCAATATCCTCTGGCTTGTTTCTTGTGTGAAGCATGAGTAATCACACAACTTGGAGTATAATGAGAATATATTCTCAAGTACTACTTTTAGTTTCTCTATCTTCTTAGCCAGATCCATTTGTGATAGTGCTATTTCACTAGATATCTTCTCATTCACCTTCATTTGAAACTTCTTCTCAGACCATGCTAATAATTTAACATTAGTATCTAGGCCTTCATTTTGTACTTGGTCCACTATGTTGGACAATTGCTCCATGATGGGATTTGTTTCATCAGGTCTTGGTAGGCTGAATACATCAAGAAATATGTCTTTGATTTCTATTAATGCTTGCCTCTGCCTTTCCTCATTCCTATGTATTTCTTGCTTCTTCTTCCTCTCTAGTGCCTCTTGCACTTCACTAATCTGTTCTAAGTTCATTGTCTTGTAGTCATAACTTGGTATGATGATTTCTTCATCAAGTGTAGGGTATCCATAATGAAGTACCCTTCCTATCTTGGTGGAGCTCGAGCCTAGTGTTGATATTTTTAGTGGTATTGAATTAGTGCTTGGTTGCTTAGTAGGAGTCCATGCAGTAGGAAAATTAACCAACATTTGTATTGCCTCTTGCTCTCTCTCCTTAGGGTTTTTCTCCTCTTCATTATCTTCTTCTCTTCTACCTTGATCAATTATGGTGATTAGAGGAGGTGCACCTTGGCTTCTTAGCCAGATCCATTTGTGATAGTGCTATTTCACTAGATATCTTCTCATTCACCTTTATTTGAAACTTCTTCTCATACCATTCTAATAATTTAACACTAGTATCTAGGCATTCATTTTGTACCTAGTCCACTATGTTGGACAATTGCTCCATGATGGGATTTGTTTCATTAGGTCTTGGTAGGCTGAATGCATCAAGAAAGATGTCTTTGATTTCTATTAATGCTTGCCTCTGCCTTTCCTCATTCCTATGTATTTCTTGCTTCTTCTTCCTCTCTAGTGCCTCTTGCACTTCACTGATCTGTGCTAAGTTCATTGTCTTGTAGTAATAACTTGGTATGACTATTTCTTCATCAAGTGTAGGGTCTCCATAATGAATTACCCTTCCTATCTTGGTGGAGCTCGAGCCTAGTGTTGATATTTTTAGTGGTATTGCATTAGTGCTTGGCTTCTTAGTAGGATTCCGTGTAGTAGGAAAATTAACCAACATTTATATTGCCTCTTGCTCTCTCTCCTTAGGGATTTTCTCTTCTTCATTATCTTCTTCTCTTCTACCTTGATCAATTATGGTGATTAGAGGAGGTGCACCTTGGCTTTGTGCTATAGGAGCATAGGTATCCTTCTATCTTGTCTTCTCCTTAGCTTGCTCCTCAGTAGCTACTATGACTATAGTGTCAACCTTAGAAAATGTGTCTTTTGCTACTTTCTCTTGTGGTTAATCACTTTTATCTGTAGGAGGTTGTGAAGGTGGTTCTTGTGTGTTCACCTTTTCCTTGGTAATTTCAGCTATAGCCTTTTGAAGTTCCTCTACACTCACCAAAATAGGATTTGTACATAACTGTGATTGTAAAGTTGTTTGGTGAAGGATCTTTCCGAGATCCTCTATAGTTAATGGATTGATGTTCTGACTTGAGGTATTAGGAACATCCTTCACAATCAATTTCTCTATAGATGTAGGTGTAGTATGTGGAGGACTAGGTGGTGGCAGTTGTGTGTCTTGGACACTTTGTTCCTATTGTTGCTTCTCAGTTGTTGCCTCATCACCTTTTTGTGTTTCTTTCTCCACTATAACTTCTTCCTTCTCTTTCTCTCCTTCTTCCTCCTTTTCATTTTACTCTTCTTCTTCATTTTCATTTGTTCCCTCAAAGGGATCTTCTTGTCCTTCCTTTACTATTTGAAGGCCATAAATGACTTTCCACATGAGAGTGGACTTCTTTACAGCATCCTCAATCTTGTTTTGTAGTATGCTGAAGGCTCTGTATTTGGGTGCAAATTTGCTCCCATGTTTCTTTCTAGCCTTTCTTAATTGACCTTTTGTAAGGTTAGGCATTACATGAGCCAAAATTGACTCTCTTATTTCTCTCTCCAAGTTTAGGCAATAATGCCATTTATTTTTAACAATTGAACTTAGCTCCTTAGGCATAGAATTATCTAGTTCAAGTGGAGTAGTCTTGAACTTGGCCATCATAGTGTAGATAGATTCTTCCACTATGTTTTTCTCTTCTCTACTTAAATTATCAAAATCAATATCTTTTAATCCTAACAGATCTACATTATCCCTAATATTATCACAAATATTTTCCAAGCTAAATTTGGTGGAGTGTCTTACCACTTTGAATTGTTTAGTGTTAGATTTTCTCCTCTCTTCATCTGACTCTGAGGGTACCACATATTTTATTTTCTTTTTCTCTATTGGCCCTCCTTCCCTAGTAGCTTTTTTCTTCTCTTGTTCTTTTTTCATTTTTTCATTTCCCTTGTATCTACCCTTGTCGTAGGTTTGGCTTGGCTTAGCCTTCTTTTTGCCTTTGGGTTATGCAACAGGCTATTTCTATTCCTTCCTCTTCTTGGGTTTAGCTTTAGGTGCTTCTTTCTTGGCACCTTCTTCTTCTTCAGTGTCCTCACCCATGCCTTGGGTCAATGCTAGCGGCTCTTGCCCTTGTTCATTTTCATCATCATCTACTTCTTCATCTTCTTCTTCCTCCTCTACCTCTGTTGTGCCTTCTCCAAATTTTTCCTTTAGTTTTTTCACCAATTTATCCTTTTTCTTTAATGTTGAGACAATTTTCAACTCCATATCTACCTTCTACCTCACCACATCATATGTGAAAAATTGTGGTGCACTCTTGTCTACTTCTTCTACTAATAATGTGTTTATAGCTACAGATGCCTCATCTATGTTAATTTCATAGCCAAGAGGTCTTAGCCATGTAACCCTTGGTATGGCTACTTGTATATAAGTATAATCAATATTCACAAGAAAAAATACATCATTACATGCTATTCAACTCATGAAATAGGTATCCTTAGCCTCTATTTTATGGACTTCTTGAAATCTTCAAAATAGTTGCTCATAAGTGTTTCAAAATTAGCTCCCATTTATTCAATATAATCATTAACTTGAGCTATAATAGACCTATTTGTTTTCTAGCTAACTTCACCAAAAGATGGAAATTCATTTTGTAAATAGAAAAATATACAAATCAAAATTGTACCAAATTTCCATTGTGCTCCGTTAGTTCTCCTTATTGCTCCTAAGTTCTCATTAATTTGTTGCAATTGTAATTTTGCAAGATCATAAGAATGATCCTTCTTCACTAATTTTTAGCCAACATCTATTGCAATGCATGGAACACTATTGAGTCTATTAGATTGATAAAATTTTTGTGAAATGACTCTAACAACAAAGTCAACAAGAGGATCCTGAATGGTATCTATGGTCATGCCTCTCTTGTTCCATTTTTCTCTTGTATTCTTCTCAATGTCTGCTTTTGACTCACTCCTAAGGGTCTTAGGAAAATCTAGGGTTGGATACCCTGTTACCTTGTGAATAATTCTATTTGATATTTTAATTGGGTCATCTTCTAACCATAAGCTTCCATCATGAATCCTACTAACCAGAATTCTAATCCATTCAGTTTTGAAGACAGTGGGGAATTCTAGCACACGAGTTAAACCCTTCCTTTTAATGATTTGAAACTCTTCCTTCAAAACTCCACTTTCACACAACCTATCATAAGTTTCTCTCATTTCCATATCACCTATAGCACCAATCTTGTAGTTATAGCATCTCCTAACATCTTGGACCATAACAACTTTAGGAGGAATTATAGATAGGGCTCTGGCTGGGTCATTTTTGTATGCAACTTTAGGGATTGGCCAAAAATTTGGTTGCTTAACTTCATTTAACATTAGTTGGACCTCAAAAGCTCTTTCTCCTGAGGTTTCCTAGAACTGGAGGCCATTTATGTGATCTAGGGTTTAAACATGAAGAAATTTAAAATTGTGCAGCTTTGCACTAGTATAAATACCTTGGAATCGATGAGACTATGTTGACTCTGCATAGAAATTTGTTCAAATGCTAAATTCTATGCTTTGAAATCATTCTACACTCTTCTTTATCTTTTCTATTTGATCACGATGAGGAAAAATGGTTCAAAATGTGATCATATACCCTTATTTTGTAGTATTAAATGCGTAGTGCATTTATAGCTATCCACTCAGCCTCTTAAGCATTTCTACATAACTCAACTTCCATTGTCTTTTCAACTGCTCAGCATCCACTTAAGTTTCCCTTACTTGGCTTCAACTAAAATTTTCCTTTTCTTGACTTCCACTACTAACTCAACTACAACTAACCATTTGAATACTATTAACTTTAGCAAGAAACTCAGCATCTGAAGGCATCTTTACTTACTCAGCAATACTAGTGAAGACTTGAAGTTTTAACTTTGCATCTCTATTCATGCTGATCTATCCTTTTTAATACTTGCTTGTCTAGGAACTAATGTATGATAAAGCTTTGTATATTAGTTCCACATGTCTTCTTTTTCTTAGTTGGATGAATTATGACCACTTGACCTTTTAAGTGAAGTGATCCCTTCATTATATGTGCTACTTCCATCTTTCTTCTTCCATGTCTTATTCATTTCTCCTCTGATGTGTTCAACATCTACATTTCCTTTTCCTTTGTTGAACTCTGAGTTAGGTGCCTTTGACCAAACAACTAAAACATGTAGTTTGACTCAACCATCTACTGCAGATTTCACTAAAGTGTGTTCTTATGTAGTTTTTAGGGATGTGTCCATACTCCTGATAGGAGTGACAACTATGCCTATTATTGTAATCCCAATTGTAGTAATGTCCATGATTATTTCCCCTTGTTAGTTTATTAGGTGTCCACATGAGTTTTTATCTTCACTGAAAAGCTCTATGTCCATACTTCTTGCAACTATAGTAGTGACCTTCAAATCTTGGTGTACTAATGGTTCTAGTTCTGCAATCATTTGCTTGATGTCCTTTCTTGTTGCACTTGTGATAGTGATCCATATTCTTAGGTTTTTCATGCTAATGGGTGTTCTTGCTTCTGCACAAATTAGAGGTATGTCCCTTTTTACCACAAAAATGACAAGTGGGTTTAGTTTTCTTACCTTTGTCACTTCTTTCTTTTGTAGCCTTTGATGACTCTCCTTTTTCAGTGCTGATGTATCCTAGTCTTGAAGTATCATTACTGGCTCTTGGTGATTTCAATAGCTATTCAAATTACTTGATGGCCTCATTGGGTTTGTTGAAACTCTTTTTAATCTTCTCTCTTTTCAAGTCATTTTTTAGTTGTTCATTTTACATCTTTAGTATGGAGATCTAAATGTCCTTAACATTTAGTCCCTGATGTGCATTCATCATCCAACTTAGGGTGTTTAGCTACATGTTGGAAATTCTTGCAAGCTCAATTGACTTTTCCTCCAATCTGTTGGCAAGGTTTCTCTTAACTTCTTCTATCATAACCTTATCTTCAATGACTCTTTTCTTCTATTCAATCACATCACAAAGCATCATGGCTTGTGATTCTTGTTGAATCTTGAGTGTTCTAATCTCTTCTACTTGAGCTCTATTCTTCTCGATTAGATCTGCTATTGCTACATCAAACTCTTTGGAAACTCCATTTGAAAACACTTTTGAGGTGTCAATCTCCTTGTATTGTGTATCATTCTTAGCCATGGCAATCTCTCTTCTCTTTAAAGATTTTCTTAGTTCTTCTCTAGCTTTTTCAAAATTGTGTAGAATGAGTTATATATCAATCATCTAATTCTCTATGATATTCCCAAGTTTGTAGACTTCCATTTTTAGATATTTTCTCCAAGCTGTGAGGGTTCTCCTTGTGAGAACTTAGGCTTTGATACCAATTGTTGTAATTTCAAAATGGGATGACTTACTTCTGAGAGGTGGGGTGAATCATAAGTAACTAACTTTAACCTTTAAAACTTTTAACTAAGATCATCCACATGCATCTACCATATATATTTAACATAAAAATAAAGACATGCATGAAAATAGATAACACAAGATTTTGGTCACCCAGAAACCCTCCAAAATGATAACATAAAACTAGGGTGGGGATGACACCCACAAATTATCACTATAGTAATATGTAACTATTTAATGTTACAAATTTTGACCACTTCCAATGGTCTACCCTATGAAAGGCCTACCCTGTTAAAAGCTTTACACTCTGTTAAAAGTGACTTGTCTAAAGGATTTACAAACATTCACTTGGAATGTTACCCTATTAAAGGATTTAGCACCTTGTTGAAGGGCTTAAAACATGGCTACTAAGCCAACCTATCTCCATAGGATTTTCATTCCTAATACAATAGCTAGAGTATTAGAATGTATTGACCTAATAACTTACAATCTTCAATTATAGATTCCAGATCCTTGTTCTACTCAATTTGATCTGATCCTTCCTGATCTAATATGTCTCTTCTTGAAGTGCTAATGCTCTATTCTAACCAATTGGATTCTACAATGTTTCTCTTCCTTTAAGTCCTCATACCCCTCTGAACTTTTCTAGCATTCTCCCATACAACTTTCTTACATATGCACATATATTGAATTAATGGGTATTGTCCTCCTTTTAAAGGCTTCGAAGTCTTAGGGTTGGCTATGAATCTACAATTAATATTCTTCGATCTTTTCCTACTCAATTCTTTCAATTTTCCTATAGGTTTCATGCTTTCTCTATTTTTCTAATTGGCTACATGCTGATTACATAGGGAATGTAAAAGATTTGATCTTATCATTTTGGATCCTTCAGGATTCATCTTGAGTCTGCTAAAAAATAGTTTACATCTAAGTTTGTGAAGGCACAAACTCATATACTGATTCTATGTTACTTGACACTTACTGATTTCTAATGCTCAGCATATATAGGAATTCTGTCTTGCTTGGCTCCTATAGTAACTTGGTCTCACTCAACATCTATACTCTACTTAGCACCTATAGTGACTCGACACTTGAACTTTTCTTGGCACCTAAAGTTTACTTGGCACCTATTAAATCTCTGGCTTGGCACATACTATAGCTCGACATCTATATTATGCTCAACATAAACTTAGAAATTGGTTAAGTATGTTGACACTCAATTGTCAAAACCAATCTGAGACCAACAATCGTAAGTGCTATAGAAAGTCTTTATGATCTCATGATAAACTAGCCACCATGACATTGGATCTTGCCTTTAAATTCCTTACAATTTCATGACAAAATGAATTGTGTAGCATCTTATTTTAATTTTCCTTTCTTCACAATCTTATGATCATGGTTCCTCTATCATATCGTAATATTGACAATCTTTCTTCTGACCCTTTAGATATTACAAGAAACCATTACACTTTCCATCATAGCATCACTAGCATTAACTTTTACCTCAATGATCTCTTGATGCATTATCAATCATAATGTTTTAGCATCCTTTTACTACACTCAAGATCTTACAGGACACTTTATGTCATAGCATCAAAAAATGAGATCTACCAAATCACAGGCTTATGCAAAGACACCTTTGGCCCCACAGGCTTGACATGGCATCTACATTGTATGCATTGCATCATTTGACCAATTAGGATAGGACACTCATCATATTTCTAATATTGAATTTCCAACCTACTTTTTCATCTACTCTTTTTATGATCATACAATCATTACCCCATAGCATCTTGATCTTTAAAATTCTCTTCCTTGATCATATGACTAGGGCATGTAGCATAATATATTAAAACTTTATGATGACCTTCCTAATTTCTTGATCATATACTTGTCAAAGGATTGAAAAACCTAAAATTCTCTCTCTTTTTTCACACTTATACAATTCTATGACAAACTTCTTGTCTAATGGTTGCAACCCTTCCCAACTATCTTTACAATAGCATGATCACCTATTTGTCATAACATCATACACTAGGATTAAAACCTCTTCAAAATGACTTATGATCATACAATACAAAGGGAATTGTGATATTGGGAACTTCATCTTTTTCATTTGTGATACTAAGACACATGCATATATTAAGATCCATATTGATGCACTAAAAGCACCATTCTATGATCCTCTACAACCCTTATGTCATAACATCATCAGAAACAATTGAAAAAAAAAACTCTCAACTAGATATAAAACCTAGGGTAAGGTTTGGACCTTGATTTTTATGAAATTTCTCATGGGATAGGATAAAAATGCAACCCTAGGGCATCATTTTTTCACGCTAGGGCAAGGGAAATTATAACTGGATTAGGGAAAAATACTATGTTAGGGCCATTCTCTAACAATGAAAAATAAATAAAACATGAACCATAACATTATAATACTCTTTTTCGAAACACTTTCACCACAAAATCTAAAAATTTAGTCCAGTGAAAATAAGGGCTATCAAAGGACATTTATGGATGTACCTCTATGATTAATTTTTCATGAGCAATGAGGATGGACTTCCCCTAAGAGTAGTAGGAGGTGCTGAGGATATTCCAAGGGTAATACCCCAAAATTGGTACATTGCCATGTCAACCAATTCTAGTCTATTTGATGAAACCTAAAGTCTTATTTCACTAGGCAATTCTCATTCTAATTCTCACTACTTGACTTAATTTTTAGATGCAAAAAAGCCCTAATCTACATTAATCACACTATTTATTTAATTTCTAATGTATCGACTCAAATTAGCTACACTAAACCTATTGAGTAGATTTAATTTAATTTAAAGTGTTCATGCTTTGGTTAAATTAAATTATTTCCTAAAGCTAATGTACTAAGGAATTAAATATATTTAATTTAATAATGCCCTCACTTTGATTATGGGTTTAATTACTCAATTAATTAAATATGCATTTATGAGGTCATATCTTCTTTTATTAAATTAAATATCTTTCTAAATTCTTCTCTTCAGTTCAAGAATGGAAATTCTAAGTCATCTATCTCTCAAATTGGAATTCACTTAATCCACTTATTCTCACACATAGGTGAATTTTAGTGAACTCTCAATCACACTCAAGATCTAAGGTAGATAACCTCACATGCATTGGGAATCTTCCATCCTGACTGAATCTCATCTTCAATTCTAGCCATTGATTTGAGTTGGTCTCAACCGTTGATTGATTTTAGGAATTCTATTTAAGGGGCTTCTAATTTCTCATTACAGGGGGGAAATTTGAATTGCATCAAATTACTATCGAATTGTATACTCAATTGCTTAATATTCTCATAGCCTTCATCGCTTAGCATTAAATATCATATAGATTAAAATACAATTATATAGTTTAGTTTTCTTTATCTATTATTAGATTAATTGCATCTCTCATCTAGATTAATCTTGCATACCTCATATAGCTTAAAATCCTTTGTTCTAGAGGTTTGGTTGCCTACTTCTCATTCTAAGAGAAAAGGTAAAATCCTTCTAGTTAGAAATCAACAGGTCAAACTGTTGGATTACTTGGATGGAAAATCTCATATTCATTCAGAGATGATCTTTCAAATAATGACTGCCTTGAAGTGTGTGTGAGGATCTAAGGCTTGCATTTTAGGCATACATTTCTAGCGCCTACTGTGGTGCCAAGAAATCAATTTTTCTAGTATCATCTACTTTTTTTTCTATTATTTTAATATTTCTATTGTATTCATCTGTATAGATTTCTAGATTTTTGTGCAAAAAATGTCATTTTTTTAGAAAGATTTGAAGATTTCACCCCTTTCTTTGCACTTCCTTGTGCGAAAAATTGGATAATTGCATGATTTCTCATGGGGTGCACAAAATTTTCTTGTATGGGCTTGTGTAGGATTTCTCATGAAATTTTGCAATAGGACGAGCAAAATGCAATTTTTCTAGAATTCATTTTATCATTTTGTCTAACTAAAAATTTTCTCTGAAGCATTTTCTTTTGGATTTCTAGCTTTTGGTAGCAAAATAGTAGTTTGTAGGACATTTTGACAAAGACACCTTTACATAAACACTTCAAATATGTACTAACTATGTGATTGTAGGATGATTACCAAAGAAAATGCATGTTGAAGACCAATTTTAAACCCACTTCATGTCTTCCTTTTGCTTTCCACACAATATAATTAGGGCTTGTGGACTTTGTAGGGTGAAAGACAAGGGAATAGGGGAGTATGCTCTTTACCACTTGGAGGTCATGACCAAGGGTAAATTAGAAACCTAGAAGCCTCTGAAAGTCAACATCTAAGGGAGGCAAGAAAGTTAGTGGTTCTCTAGTATGAGTCCTCTTTTATGAAGGGATGATGATTTCCATTTAGGGAATCAAAATCTTGAGCAAGGACAAATCTAGATTGATTAAGCTAACTTGATGATTAACATGTATTTCATGTTTGTGTGAGGTGATGAGGTAGAGGATTATGCCCATTCTCATTAAGAAAAATTAGAAAATTAGACCCTTAGATCTGAACCACCAGCCCAAGTCAACCCTTAGAGGGCATGCTGGAGCAATCCAACCTCTGGGAATGACCCAAGTGAGCACACTCTTTTCGTCGAAGATTCCAACTTACTATAATAAAGAATCTTTGTAGAGAAAAAGACTCTAGAGCCATATTAATTTCCTCTTCTTCATTCTAATATTGCATATCGAGAAAAGACTCTATAAACTTCATTTTCCAGCATTGGCCCCAGTCTTGCTAGTTAACTATGTGCACTTACAAATTCTAGTGTGGGTTGCTAGCCTCAAATTTTCTTGCAAAGCCCCTGGTAGTTAATATGAATGGAAATCAAGTAAAAACCTCTTAGATAGTTGCTACCTGGTTCACCTTCGAAAGGGGGCATAATCTTTGTGCAAGGAGGGGGGAGAATCTCTCATATAGAACTCACCATAGGCATGTACTTGGGCATTGGAAGGTGGTATACATGTTTGAACCATGCCAAAAACATGGGTGCTCTCAAGTGGGGTGACAAGACTGTATAAGGTGAACACATGCACATAAGTTGTGGGATAAAGGTTTTGCTTCCTCTACCATTTTTTGTTATAGGGATAAAGTGTGTTTGTTATCGAGTATTAAACTTGTCCAAACCTATCTAAAAAAACTAAAAGTCAAGACTCCCCCACCCCTCTAAGTTTTTTTTTCCTTAGTTGGATTGTATTTGACTATTGCTTGATTCATGTGTCTTTCTAAAAACAAAATTGTCTTGTTCAAAATGAAATGTAGTCTAACAACTTGAAAACCAACCTTGCTATCTACCTAAAATTTGTCAAAACAACCAACAATCTATTCAAAAACAGTGTGAAACCTTCAAAATCTCTTGAAAATTTAGTCTTAGTTGTCAGTCTATTCCTTATTTTTGCACCTAGTTTTGCAAAATTTTGTGCGAGTACCTTTTGAGTTGGCACTTCTCTACATGACCCTTTCCAAGTTTTTGCATGGCCCTATGCAAATCTCCACATGAGATCTTTCGACTTTATCTTTTTTTTATATTCCTATCTTCTTGTTAGTTCAACACATCCTTGCGTGGCTCTATATAGGTCCTCACGCAAGAAACTTGGTCCAAATTTCCTATTCTAAGTCTTCACCTAGTTCTTTGTACTTTCTTGCATGGTTCCCTAGGAATTTTTCTATGGGATCTTGCCTTGAAATTTTCAAAACTACTTGTTAGAGCTATATATGCTCCATGTATAGTTTGTACCTACAACTTGTTACCTCTTTTTTATCCACAAATAGTCTCAAATAGCGGCATCTTGCTAAGCTAATGACTTGTTATCTACACATTACCTAGTTTTGTCTCTTACTTATCTTGTTCTTTTCCTTTAGTGCTTGTCATGCTCAGTGTCATGATAGTCATAATCTTTGGTTGTTCTAGTCATTACTCAGATGACTTGTACCTTAGTATACAACACTCTTATCCATTAGTTCTTTTTTGAGACTACATTCTAGTGTGGTCCTTGTCTAGGTTTTTCTTTTTTTCCTTGTTTATGACTATGGCAACAAGAATTAGAAACATGTTTTATCCTCTTAGACTTAGATGTGGTAGAGCTAGGGGTCATAATTGTAGTAGAGGTCACTTTCCAGTTCATACATGGTCTATGTTTGGTTCATCTAGTGAGGATTCTTAATGATTTCCTTCACCTATTAGATCACCTCATGTTTAGAGAACATTCTCTATTAACTTATAACAAACTAGGAACCCCTTGTATCAAGAGGATCCCAAAACTAGCAAAGGTCCTACATCTCTAAACAACACAATTGAATTCTTATTCAGAGGACCTTTCTAATCAAAATATACTAAAATCATTCACATTCCTACAATGGCTGATCATGAACTCAAACATGGTGAACATAGTAGAGACTAAGATGAACATAGAACCAAATGACATAAGGAACCCCTCTTTACTGATGAGAATGGAGAAGAGGTAGAAATACTCCCTAAACACATCAAAAAGTGTCATAAGGACAAAAAGTTCTAGAAGGTCATGGAAATCCTCCTTAATGAAGAGAAAGAGAAATACTTTCTCAAACTTGCCCAAGAGGAAGCTAAGCTATCTCATCACTTTAACATTGAAACTATCATTAGACCTAAAAAGGAAATTAAAACTTTCGAATTGAAAAAATAGTTGAAGATCATGCAAGACCAACTAGCCCAAATGATGTGTTATAAAGACAAACCTACAAAAACATACACCTTAGACACTCTTTGTCCATTCCCATTTTGACAAAAGTATAGACATGCCTCCTTTTCCAAGAGGAGTTGATTTACCTAAGTATGATAAATACTTTGGAACTATCAATCCCTAAGATCATTTGTGGTAATTCAAGGCATTGTCTATGGAATTTATGCATATTCAGCATATCTCATGCATCTATTACCAAGAAGTCTAGGTGGTTAGGCTATGGAGTGGTTTTCATGCTTTCCTACTAGTATCAAAATGTTCAATGAGATTGCTAACCTATTTGTCCAATAGTATTCTCACAACATCCAACACCTAATTAACATTCAAGACTTCTGTAACCTGAAACAAAAACTTGGGGAACCCTTCCTCACATTCCTTTAGAGATGGAGACAACTTTACACAAAATATTCATGAAAGATTCTTGAAATGGAAAAGTTTTATATCTTCACTAATAACCTCTTACCTAATTTTGGGTATAGAGTTCAACTTCAAGGTCCATGCACCTTCAAAGAGATGGTCACACAAGCTATCCGTATAGAGGAATTCATGGTCAAAAAGGGTGAACTTACCCTTCAAAAGGACACAAAACAAGGATCCACCTCTAACAAGGACAAACCCAAGTACATGAAATAAAAATAAGAGGTTGTACATGTTGGAGTTGTTGAAAACATCACTCCTAAACCTACTAAGGAAGCCTTTAACCTTACAAACAATCTCAAAGCATCAAAGAATGTTGGGAAACCTTCTTTTGACAATAAGATGTTTGAAACAAATTGAAGAACACCTCTTGGGTTTCATGCCCAAAACAAAAGTATACACCTCTTGTTGAACCTTTGGATGCGGTCTATAAGACCTTTCTACAAAACAAGCTCATTTCTCCATTGGACAACTCTCATCCTTACGATCCACAACCATAACCACCATGGTGGAACAAAATCAAATTTTGTGAGTATCACCAAAACAAGGGTCACAAAACTAGCAACTGCATAAACTTGTGTCACAAAGTTCAGGACTTGATTGATGATGGTGACATTATTATGGACAAACATAACAAGAACTTTGATCACAAGGCTTTCAAGGAGCCATTCCCATCTTACAAAAAAGGGGAAACTTCAAAAGAAAAATCTCATAACGAGAGATCAACTATACATACTCTAATGATAGTGATGAGATAGTTCACATGGTTGAACCCGTGGATGCTAAGTATTTTGATGTCATCACCTTCAAGGGAAAACAAGACAAAACTAAACCTCAAAAACCATTAGTCTTAAGGGGTCTTTCTTCCAATACATTTGACAATGAACCATTGCAATCTTGTGCCAATGCTATTACATGTTCTCGTGCTAAGTTGGTATGTTAGAAATAGATAATACTGAGAGGGGGGGGGGGGGGGGGGGGGGGGGGGGGTGAATTAGTATTTTCAATATTTTTACCCACAACTGAATTTTATTAATTACTTTTACACATGCATAAGAAAGAGAACCAATAGTACTAAAAAAAATAAAAATCCATACAAGAAGAGAATTCATAACACTATTTTTTCTTAACCAGGGAAACCATGGCCAAGGGAAAACTCTGGTGGTGATGGAACCCACAAGATGATTCACTATATAAAGAATTTGGTTAAGAAGATTGACCCTGTTAGGAGTCTATGAAGAATGTATAGTGTCTCGTGTCCTAGTTAGGAGACTAGGCCTTGTGATAAGCCTCAACCCTATTAGGAGTTTCTTTAACCCTCTTAGGAGTTTGTAGATCATATAAAAATGTGTGCAAGAAGAGCCCATTGCCATAACATGCAACCATACAAATAAGTTCTTCAAGAGAATAGATATACATACAAAACTAGATCACTTGTTGTAATTTGTAAATCTTCTAAATGTTAGTAATTGTGCATAACTAGATTACTTGCTATACTTCACAATTCTTCTAATTGCCAGTTCTTCACACAAAATGTAACTGCAAATATATCAAATTGCATCATATCTTGCATCACATATAATTACTTCACATGGTATTTTTGATCATTCATATTGCACACTAACTTTGCAAATGAATTTCTTTATTTATACCAAAAATATTGGTAAATTCTTCCTTAGTCGGCTCACATATCATTCTTAGAGTTAGCTCATCAAGAATTAATAATAAAATAATTATTCAAGTTATTTAACACATTCTGCTGACATGCTCTATTCTACATTTTATCATCACTACATCACTATTTCTTTCATAAGTTGAACTTGGTTGGTTGTACAGACATGTGCATTGGTATACATCATCAATATGATGTCATGCATCTCTAGTTAATAGTACAAGAGAATATTCCAAGGGAATATTTTTCTATCATGTTGCTATAACACTGTCTAATACTTAGACAATTTTCCTTCATGAATAATCATGGCTAATATGAAAAACAAATATGTTTCCATAAATGGCAACCATATAACTTACCTTAACTAATTGATTGGTCATATTGCCAACAATCTCCACCTTTGGCATTGATGGCAACATTTTGGGAAAATTGGCTAAGTCCCAAACATGTTGTCATACCAATCAAAGTAATTAACCATAACATAGTAGAAACATTGTATTCATGTTTTGAAAGTATTACATCCCTTATAACTCCAATTACAAAGTTATCTTGAAGAAAAACTTACTGCTATACTCTAGAATATAACTATCAATTACACTTTTCCTTAATTCTCCCCTTTACAATTACAATTTTCCATATTTCTTCCCCTTTGACATCAATGAGAAAGGTCCCACAAAAAAGGGAAAATCTATCAAAATCTAGTAGTTGCATCAATACTTGGAAAAAAAAAACTGAAGTTACTCTTCAACTATGCAAAGTGTTTCTTCCAACTATCTTTTAGTGCATCAGATACACTAATTAGTGCACATAAGGAATATGTAGCTAACTCTACTGCATTCAAATCTATAGCCACAAATTTTTCATATGAGGATTTTGCTGCCAAGCATTCCTCTGACTAATTTTCTAGCAATTTTACCTATGGGGATAAGTGATCTCTCAAAAGAGTGAATCTCTTCAAAAATTTCTCTTTCTTTGCTTGATTTTTCCTTATGCTATCATGAAGTGTTTACATTGTATGCTCAATGGTATCTAACTTCTAATTCTATTTCAAAAAGTTGTCGGTGAGCATCTAAAGCTTAGATACCTTTCTTTGATTTGATCATCAAAATTTTGAAGATGGATGCATGCTAAATTGCATTAATCATAAGTTTGTTTCCCTTCATCTATACTCTATCTCAATTCCTCAATGCATACATTCAAAGTTTCTATATCATTCCTTATATTTGTACTCATGGTATTAAGAAGTTTACCATCATGCTTTGTTTGCACTTGAATTGTGGCCACATTATTAAGTGTTGTGAACTTCTCATCAAAATTTTTACAAAAAATTATTGTTTGATGTTGAATATCTGCAGGTCTATCAATAGGGCTTACTGTCTTTTCCATTTTGTCTAGAACTAAAGTCAAATTCTTCTTAATAGACTTGACTGATTTTTTCTTTTCAAGAAGTTTTCTTAAAGAAGATATCAAATTTTGTGGCTCATCTTCTTCGTTTGACTCTACTGCTACTGCTAATACTACTACTGCTTGTGAAGGAGGTGTAGTGAGTGTTGTAGTTGCTATTGCTAATGGCACATTTGCAGTAGCTGCTTCAATGCTAGATTCAATTTTTTTCACAGAAGGTGCATCTTCTTCCTAATCTTCTTCTTCATCAGATGAGCTTGTAGTGCCCTCTTGTGTTTGCAGTCTATACCCTATTTATTTTGATTCAAGAGATACGTGTCACTCTTATTGTTTATATACTTTGAGATGACTTGAGGGTTAGATGTTATACTTTGATTTAGTACTATAGGTGCTTTAATACCATGCTATTCAGTTTATCATACCTGCATGTTGATGCTATTTTGAGATGATAGTAGATCTATGATGATGTCTAGTTATATGGTTTATTGGACATATTTGTTGATTATGTTATGAGATGGATTCTATGTTATGGTTATTTACTTCATTCTTGGTTTTTATGCTTTTTGTGAATGTGAGTGATGTAAATGGATTAATTAGTTAATTAATGTTTTAATTTCTTTAGCTACTATATAATATACAATTGCACTTAATAATGTGTTTTAGTGTGTAGAAATTATATCCCTGGCAGTGGCTTAGGGAGTTATTGATTCAACAGTTCATATTTTACCAATGTCATCCCTATATGGTCAATGTACCCTTATTTTAGTTGTTTAAATTAAAACCTTTCGATGATTAGTAAATCCAAACTCATCTACATTATGTGATTAGACTAGTGAGCATGTTTGTGCATTTAGAGGTTCACTCTTTCACAAAAGTGTTAAGTGATTTTTTGTGATTTTGGATTTTTAGGTTTTAGATCTTTTCGTATTTAATTTCTGCCAGCTTTGCCTTAGGTGATTTTATGTTATGGATAATAACCTATTTTTATTTGGGTTAATTCAGAGTTTAGCTACTCCAACTACCTAATTTCTAGAATTCACTATTCACTCAAAAAGTGAATAACTATTGGAAAAGTGAATTCATTATTCACTTCTCACATTTTAGAATAGAATTTGAGAGAAAATTTGAGAAATCCTCTTCTAAAGGATTGACTTTTTGTTCATTTTGGGAGCTGTGAGCATGAGAATTTCATGAGATCAGTCTTGTTGGATCTAGCTTAAGAAGACCTTGCTTTGCCATCACTTTTGGTAGATTCGATAGAGTATTTGTTTTATCTAGCTATTTTCAGTATCTGCCCCTTTTTGATAGGTAGGGCTTTCTTGTTTTATTTCTTTTTCTTTGTTTCAACTTCTATTTCTGGTAGCAATATGTTAGGAGGTTGAGAACTAGTGTTCCCCTCCATTTCTATTTGCTCATTCTACCTAGTTGGTCGGGTATGAACATTTTCCCTATTTTTGAAATGGGGATTTGGGTTTTTGACCCGTTATGCTAGCCATTTTTGCATACGGTGTCCAATTTTAGTTATTTTGGGTTTTTTAGGGTTTTTTCACCCAAAGGCAAAATGAGTTTTAATTTTAGAATTTGTCCAAAATTTGGGGTTTTTACCTCATTTTGCATGCCACCTTGTTTTCTTGAGTTTTCTTGGCATAATGTGGTTCGTGGACCTGGATGATCTATTTGGATATCTGTCAGATCACTTTTGCATCTTTTATTGCATTGGGATGCATGTAGCATCCATCATCCCAATTTTTATTTCTTTTCAGTTGATTGACTTTATGTTTGGGTTCTCATCTAGTCCTTGTGTTGATTTTCATGATGGTGGTGTCCCACACATGAATACATTTGTCAAGTGACCTATAGGGCCTAATCTTCCATGGCACTTCTAGTAGTTGTGATCATTGGGGTTGGATTGGGAATTTGCATGCCTACAAACACTCATTGTTGGATGAGCATATGCAGGGTAGGGTAGCATATGGAGGGGGCTTCTATCTCATAGCCTGATGATCATGGCACCATGGGTTTGTAGAGGGAGCTTTATATAAGTGATAACTAAATAAAACATTGGGTGGTAATAAAACATAAGATAATAAAAAATTTCACATTCATGTGATGATTCCAAGGGAGTACCTTAAGAGTGTTGCCACACATGATCTGAGCTTGGGCTTTTGGATGCCAAGAAACTCTCCATGATGTTAGCCCCTACTTAGTAGCCCTTTTAGATGTCTATCTAGGACCTATAGTTATGCATTGTTTATGTCTTTGATTCAATCATCATACTGCTTGGTGTGTGTGTTAGCCATGGATGTTTGCTTCATGTGTGGTTTTGGTTGGATAATTATCTCCATCAGCATGGGGACCTATGGGTGCCACATGGTTGGGAGGCATAGCTACCTACACCACTGCTAAGGACTAGTGTACAAAGATGGTCATGTATCCTAGTGTGACCATTGTTGGAGGTGTTCACTTGGTACTTCAATTTACGGAGTATGCTTTCTTGTGATTTATGCTTTCATTTGGATTTTGTTTATCATGTTTTGATGATGTTAGTTTTAATGCATTCCTTATTATGATGACTAGCATGTGGTAGGTGATGTTACCTACTTTGTAGGATTATCTTCTACTTTACTACTAGCATGTTAGATTTCCTTTTCTTTTTGTAGCATGTTTAGTAGTGATGTTTCCATTATGATAATATCGACAATTCAATTAGTAGCTTGGGAATGTTATGCATGGGAGATGGCTAGGGCTCACAATGGTCTGATGATGCTATTATGGTTGGGAGGAACTGAATACTTAGTTGGTTATTTATGTTTAAATGCAATGTTAGTTTTAGTATACTACGATGTTTCTTTCTATTATTTCCTTTGATGTTTTTGATTAGGAAAACAAGTTTTACAGGAATCCTAAAACCCAAAGTTTTACAGCATAAAACTAATTAAAACAAAAAAGACAAAAAAAAAGCTGCCTCAAAAGGCCAAAAAGAAAAAGGCCCAAAGCCTGAGAAATAAAGGCCAAGAACAGAGCCTGGCAGGCAGACTAGTGTCCCTTCTTTTCCATTGCCTGTAGGGTTTCTGTAGCATCACTTTCCTTCTAGTTGGCCTCTTCCTCCTGGATCATGGGGAGGAAATGCATCTGGTCCCCCTGACTTTCTTGGATTCCAATCTCTTTCTGAGGATCTTCCCGACTAGTTCCATACTCTGTACTCTACTCCACATTCCCCACAAGATCGGCATTGGTCAGATAGTCCCCTAGATTAACAATGTTTTCATTCAAGGTATGGAGGGTATCCACAATCTATTTAGTCACAACTCGATGGACAAAATATAGCCTTTGGACCTTCTGCTCAAGTCCGGTGATTATGTCCTCCTAATTGTCTCTGGGGTCCTGGCTTTTGTCTTTTTCCTAGCTATCGACCTAGTCTTTACTACCTCTAGCCTCATGATCCTTGACATCCCCACTATTGTTGGTCTGGTTGGACTTGTCCTTTAGAGTCTCAATTTCTTCAAAATGCCACTTAATGGAGCAAAAATTGTCAATCAGGCTATTCTTTGCATTGTTGAGAAAGTTGAAACCCGTTTCACAAACATTGTCAGAGAGAACCAGAAGAGTCGGGTCAAGGAGCTCATCATAGTGGGTGCTACTGTCGAGATCCCCTAACACCTGGATTTTAGTAGGTTCTCTAACAATTCCCATACTGACACTATCCATATTGAAATTTCTCTAGGCTCTTCTCTTATTTTTCCTGATGGCCTCCCCCCCCCTTTCAACCATGATTTCTATCATCTCTTTTGGGGGTGAAATGGGGACCTCCAGGGGGGAGGTGGGCACAGTAGGGATGTGGGGAAAATCAGCATGGTCACTAAGATGATCATGGGTTGGGGTCTGGTCCAATTTTCTTTTCTTGGTGTTATCCTGGGTTACCAAGGGGTCGCCTCCTTCTTGTCATTATCTTTCTCCTTGTCATCTTCCAACTCACTTTCCTTCTCTGCCATCAAATCCTCCTCCTTCAACTCTGTATCTGACTCATCACTAGACTCCTTAGGATGAGGGGTAGGGGGGTTAGGGGGAGGGCGCCTAGGGCTCTTCCTACTAGGAAAGTAGGGAGAGGGATTGGCTTTTGGGGTTTCAGACTTGACAGATTTCACAATGCGCACTTCCCCTGAGTCTGAGCTAGCAGTGTCCTTCGAGGAGCCACTCGAAATCCCAATGGACTTGAATCTTGTCTGGGTTTTCAAAAACTCAAAAATGAGGAGTAGAAGACCTTCATGAAGGGCAGGATTCTTGATAGGACATTTGTTGTAACTCTCTATATTATTAGACATAGAAGTATAAATATAGAAAGGAAAGGATATTTTCACTTTATGTCTAAAATGATTAAGTAGAACAAAATAATGGGTCCTGACTCTATCAAACCTGGGGTCCAAAGTGACATACTCTATGATGATCCTCAGAACAAGCCCCCAGAACTTCTTGATGGAATCAATGTCATAGTAGGTGTCAATCTTTACCAATTTTCTTTTCTCCTTGTCATTCTTGATGAAAGCGTTGACAGCATTGGCGGACATCTTCTTGTCCTTGAAGAAGCTCATGCCTTCTTGGGAGAAGCCTGTCACCTCCACAATGAGACCCTCTATGATTTGGTGGGAGACACCATCAATTTTGACCTCTTCATTGTGCCAAGTTTCAACCATAATCTTGGTAAACCCCACGTCGAAACCATGGAGCCTCTCCATGAAGCTGGTTATGCCACCCTTCTGGAGTTTTTTCCAAACCTTCCCTTTTTCTTTCTAGCTCTTCGTTTCTCCCCATGGATCTCTTCTAATCCTTTCTCCCACCATTGCGATATTATGCCTCTCTAACCCTAAACCTTTAACAGAATTGCAGAACTCAAAGATGAAAAAATTACTAAGGACGAGAGCTTTAATGCACATGTTATTGGGTTTAACTCTGGCTTTCTTCTGCTCGTGTAATCCGTACATGTTATTATGAAATGGTGGGGGTTTTGCATAACTCCAAATGATTCCCTTTTTAAAACATAATTTAGCATGTCTCATCATCATAAAAAGATTTTGAGTTGGTATCTTGAATTTTCTCCTTTCGAATGAGCTCCATAGACGCCGCCGAAAAATGATTATTGTTTCCCCATGTCATTACTGAATTGAATGTGACCGCTGCATTTGTGAACCAATCAACAACCACGTTAGCTTCACGGTAGACATGGCTGACGTGGTAATTTTTAAATTTTCTTGAGTCCATTTTTAGGTCCTCAATCATGCTTTCAATGGTCCATGATGGTTTGGTTACTCCTAAAATACAATTTATTATATTTAGGGAGTCTCCTTCAAGCCATAGTTGTTCGATCCTTGAGTCCAGGGCCAGCTTAACAGTGAGTCTGGCCACACTGGCTTCAACCAAATCATTGGTTTGATGACCAATAGGGGAGGAGATAGTAGAAATGCCCCCTCCCAAGCTATTTCTTATTATTCCACCACATCTAGTGGGACTAGGGTTTCCCTTAGCTGCACCATCGAAATTGGCTTTATGCCAATTTTTGGGGGGGAAGGACCAAGTAGCCTACTGTCTTCTTTTGATCCTATCTTCTTTCCTGGTCTTAATTTTCCCTCCATCCTTTATGTTTCCATCTCTAGTTGTGGAATAGTTCTCTTTCATGAGGCCATCAATTTTCTTTGATATAATACCCTCAGGAGTTTCTCTGTCTCTGAATATCCTGTTGTTGTGCTCCTTCCAGATTCCCCAGCAAAAGTGTGGGATAATCCATGAACTCAAAATTTGGGATTCTAGGCCTTTGTGGTTGCTACTCCACTGTATGAAGAAATCCTAGATACTAGCTGGCAGGCACTAGTAGAAGTTCATATTGGAAGTCAAAAGACTCCACACTCTAGAGGAAAAGGGGTAGTGAATGAAAATGTGATTAACCATATCTAGGTCATGCTTACAGAGGCAACATTTGCTGGGAATAATTTGGCCTCTCTTGGCTAAATTATCTAGGGTAAGAATTTTGTCTTGCAAGAGGAGCCAAAAGAAAATGTTGATTTTGGGTGTTAATCCAGGTGTCTAGGCCTTGGCCCAACTTTCTATTGTGTTTTGTGTTTATGTGCTGATTTAAGATCTCACATGAGATTGCACTTTCTCACACAATAATGCAAGTCTTTGTGTGACATGATGGGTTTCTTCGCATGAAACCCAACATCAGTTTATGTTGTTGGAATGCACTTCTTCATACAAAAATGCACTTGTTTGCTTGACACTATGCACTTCTTTGCATGAGAATGCACTTCTTCACACAAGAATCTAGTATTCTTTTCCTTCACATGAAAAATAGGATCTATCTAGGGTTGTCGAAGAAATGTTTAGAAATTGGTTTTGGGCACCCTTTTAGGTTTTATACCTTCCTAGTTTGAAATAGATTTCCTAGGGGTTTAAAATATATCGGTTAAGTATAAGTTGACATATATTGAATTTCTTATACTTAAGATATATTTTAATATATGCGATGATTCATTTGAGATAGGTTCCAGACCTCTACGGGCTAAGATAAAGATTCTAGGAAATTTTAGGGCTTGATAAATTTGGACTTACCCAAATTTCATGATTTCAACCTTAGCCAATTTTCAGGAATCCAGTTTTGTCTTTTAGCTTGGTTGATCTCTTATGTTTTTATGTATATGTTTTAGTTAGTAGTGACATTTGGAGATCTATTGGTGTTGGATGTTTATTTGTCTTTCATTGTGATCTTTTTGATCTATGTAGGTTGTTATCATGTGCACTTACACTTGGTTTTTAATTTTAATTTTTAGAAAATTCTTGCTATATTTCATCCTTGTTCCAAGGATCTCTAGGTGGGGCATTACATCTGGTATCAGAGCCCATGTTGCAACATTGAGATCTCTTTGCTATGCTTCCACTATGGTTTTGTTTTCCATTGTGTATTGTTATACTATGTTTGATTATTTGATATCGTGTTTGTTGATGGTTTTAACTCTTATGCTTGTGATCTATTTGTTCTAATCTTATCTTGTTGTTTCGAAAAAGATGCCTCCTACACATAGGTCTAGTTGGGGTGGTAACCAATGGGTTGTTCAATAGGAAGAACAACATGAAAAGGAGTGTCAAGGAGGGAGAACAGAATAACAATGCTAATCAAAATCTCTTGGGGGCGTTAATGCCACTGGTCTAGGAAATTCTTACTCAAATGGGCCCTCATGTTGAGGAGCACCAGCATGATTAGGAGTAGGAAGAGGGATCTCATCATGGCAAGTTCCACCGTTCAGAGCATAGAGAGGTGGAACATGAGCATGAGCGTGAATGTTTTCAAACACCACTTGGCAAAAGAAGGCACTGATGGAGGGGCCATGGCTGGAATGATTTTGATCTCACACAGATTGAGATGATGTGAGAACTTTAGAGGTCCAAACCACTAGAGTTTGATGGCCAAGGAATAAGACTCAAGGATGAGACCTAATTACTTGATATGGGGAGTTGTTTCTCATTATTACCTTATGGGAGCAACATAAAAGGCCCATTGTGCAATCACATAGCTGAGGGAACATGGTTCCATCTGGTGGGGTTGTAGTGCCTCTCCCATTTGACTTTTGTTAGTCATTTTGATGGATGCAACCTTGCTGATCTTTTGTTGTGATGGGATCATGATTGTGACCCTAAGTGGTCTACATTGTTGAGGTGTTTGGATTTATGTTTCTGTATCAGTTTCTTTGATTATGCTTTTAACTGATCTTTGAGATTATGATGTGATTTTTGGTCCACTAAGGTTTGTGCCAGTGGTTACTAGGATCGATGTGGTATCATGAGGTTGTTTTGTGATTACTTTGAGATGTGTACAGAGATTGCACTATTCTCTATTACCATGCTACACTGGACTAGGTTCCTATAGCAGTGGTTAGTCATGTTTATGACTGTGTTTTCTTATGTGTTTCAAATGCCTTTTTAATGCAGAGTAATCAATCATTATTAAATACATAAGTAATTAAATGGATTGTTCATGTTGGATTATTTGGTTATGTGATATGGACATTTACCTTGTTATATTTCTAATTAGAGAGATATTTGTTACTCATGTATATTACATTTGAGATGACCTGAGGGTCAGATATTATACTTGGTTTTTTAGTATCATAGATGTTATACTACTATGCTGTTTAGTTAATCATATTGCATGATGATGCCATTTTGAGATGACAATGTGTTTTATGTTGATATCTAGTTACTTGGTATTTGGATATATCTTTGATTATGTTATGTGATGGATTTAATACTATGGTTATTTACTTCATTCCTACATTGTTATGCTTTATGCGAACTTGAGTGATGTAAATAGATTATTTTAATATAATTAAATAAATGGTTAAATTAGGTGATTTAACACATTATTGCTTTGACTATGTTATTATATGCATTTGCACTTGATTGTGTTGTTTAGTGTGCAAGATTTATATCCCTGGCAGTGGTACATGGAGTTAGTGATTCAACCATTCATATTTTACCAATTTTGTCCTTATATAGTTGATGTATCCTTTATTAAAATGTTAAAATTAAACCTTTTGGTGATTTTTAAATTCGAACTCATTTGCATTATGTGATTAGACAAGTAAGTGTGTCTGTGCATTTAGAGGTTCGCATTGTCGCAAAAGTTATTAAATAGATTTATGTGTTTTTGGATTTTCGAGCTTTTTAATTGATTTGTTTTAATTTCTGGCAGCTGTGCCATAGATGAATTCCTATTTATAAGAATAACCTATTTTTGTTTGGGTCGATTCGGGGTTTAACTAGGTTGGCTGGTTATTTGCCCTAATCGATTATTCACTCGAAAAGTGAATAAGTATCCAAAGAGGAATTTAATTCCTCACTTCTCACTTTCAAATTGGAAAGTTGGAGAGTAAAACCCAAAATCCTCTTCATGAGGATTTACTGTTTTGTTCATTGTGGGAGCTACGGGCATGGGATCCTTGCAAGGTTGGGCTCGTTGGATCCAGCTCAGGGAAACCTTGGATTGCTATGATTTTTAGCTACTTCTAGGGGATATTTATTTTATGGTTTAGATTCTCGTTTTGCCCTTTTGGCTGTGAGGTAGGGCTTTTCTGTTTTATTGTTTTTGCTCTGTTTCTGCTTCTGTTTTTGGTAGCCATTTGTTTGGAGGCTGAGAACTAGTGTTCCCCTCTATTTTTGTATGCTAGTTCTACCCAGTTGGGCAGGTATGAACATTTCCCTATTTTTTTGGGATGAGGGTTTGGGATTTTGCACCATTATGCTAACCATTTTTGCATATGGTGTCCGTTTTCATTTATTTTTAGATTTTTGGGGTTTTTGAACCCAAAGGCCAAATGGGTTTTAATTTTGAAATTTTTCTAAATTTTAGAATTTTTACCTCGTTTTACGTGCCATCCTATTTTCTGGAGTTTTCTTGGCACAATGTGGGTTGTGGACTTGGGTGATCCATTTGGATATTAGTTAGACCACTTCTACACTTTTATGTTGCATTGGGATGCGTGTTGCATCCATACTCCCGATGTGTTCGGTTGAGTGATTTTATACTTGTTATGGTTTCTTGTAGACCTTTGCTTTTGTTTCATGAATGCTAGGATTCATGTAGAATCCATGCACTCGGATTGAGGCTGGTTGAGTGAGTTCATGATGTTTGGTCTTGTTGCATCATTGGGATTCATGTAGAATCCATACTCTCGGATTAAGGCCGATTGAGTGATTTAATGATGTATGGTTTTATTAGCTTTGGGATTCATGTAGAATCCATCCTTCCTGTGTTGCTTTTAGTTGGGTGTTTTCTTTGCATTGTGTTCTCATTCTTGTCCTCAGGTTATGATCTTCATGATGGTGGTAAACCACACATGAGTACGTGTGCATACATTTGTTGGGTGACTTGCGAGGCCCGATCTTCCATGGATTTGCCAGAAGTTATGATCATTGGGGTTGAGATGGGACTATGCATGCCCATGGGAACTTGTCATAGGATGAGCATGGGTAGGGTAGGGTAGCATATGGAGGGGACTTCTATCTCACAGCCTGCCGATCATGATGCCACGGGTATGGCTAAGAGGAGCTTGAATAAGTAATAATTAAAGAAAATGTGTGATTGGTAATAAAACTTAAGATAATAAAACTTTGTGTGATGGTTCCAAGGGAGTACCTCGAGAGGGAAGTAGCTTGCAAGTGTTTCCACACATGATTTGAGCTTGGGCTTGTTGATGCCAAGTGACTCTCCATGATGTCAACTCCTACTTAGTAGCCTTTTGAGTGTCTAAGCAGGACCTGTACTCCTTGCATTGTCTTAGGTTCTTTGTTGCAGCCATCATACTATCTAGCATGAGTGTTAGCCTTAGATGTTGTGCTTTATGTGTGTTTATGATTGGATCTTCATCTCCATCAGCATGGCAGGTGTGGACCTATGGGTGCCACATGGTTGGGAGGTGTAGCTACCTTCACCACTGCTAGGGATCAGTGTACAAAGATGATCTTTGTCCTAGTGCGACCATTGCTAGATGTCTTCACTTAATACTTCGAGTTCTAGAATATGCTTTCTTTCGATTTGTGCTTTCATTGGGATGCTTGTATATCATGTTTAGATGATGTTATTTTATTTGACGCATTCCCTTATTATGATGTTTAGCATATGATTAGATGTTGTGAATTGTTGTATTAGCATATCTGTTGCTTATTGTTGTTTAGCATGTGATAGGTGATGTTATCTACTGTAGGATTATCTTATGCTTTTCTACTAGCATGTTAGATTTCCTTATGCTTATATTGTTGCATGTCTTTAGTAGTGACATCACTATTATGACAATACTGACGATCTGGTTGGTAGCTTGGGATGTTACATGTAGGGGATGGCTAGGACCCATGATGGTCTTATGATGCTATTGATGGTTGGGAGGAACCGTGCACTTAGTTTGGTTGTTCAGTTCACTGTGATGTTTATTTTAGTGTGTTCTTTGCTGCTGTAGTTTAGATGGATAGGTGTTCTTCTTTCTATGTTGTTCTTACACTCGAGCCTTTGTGGATCTAGTATTCCCTAGTGTTGAGGTTCTTTGCTCTTTTTTTTGGTCCTATTTGCTTCTAGGAGTATTTTCGTGTTTCTTTGGGCAACATTTTGTCAGTTTTGTGCGACATAAAAATGTATCACACGCCCATACAAACTGTGTCATACGATACTATAAAGTATCGCATGCCTTCTTGAGAAATGTCATATGACACTGGAAGAGTGTCGTACACCTTCTTCAGAAGTGTCATACGATCCTGTAAAGTATCACACACCTTTTTGAGAAATGTTGTATGACACTGGAAGAGTGTCGCACATCTTAAGGAGAAGTGTCACCCTCCGTTAGTGAAAAGAATCACACGAGTTTTGAAGAAAAACCTGCACGTGCTGTCAGCGGGCACTTTTCTTCAAGATCCGAACTTCCTGAGAGTTGTTTTGGATACCCTTTTGGGTGTTCTTCAACCCTATTCTATCAGTTTTTCTCAAAATCCAATTTTGTGTTTCTGTTTTAGTCTCTTGGGGTTTAAAATATATCGTTGAAGTATAAGTTGACATATTTTTAATTTCTTATACTTAAGATATATTTTAATATATGCGACGAATCTTTTGAGATAGGTTTTAGATCTCTCAAAGATAAGTTATGGATTCTAGAAAATTTCAGGGCTTCAAAAATCCAGACTTAGCCAATTTTCAGGGCTTTAGGATTTCAAGCTTAGCCAAATTTCAGGTTTCTACATTTTACCCCAGCTTGGTGTTTTGTTGATGAGTGGTTGTTTCTTGTGCTCTCATCATGTGTGTTTTCTTTCTTGGCTTTGTTTGGGTGTGTCATTTTGGTAGTGGCATTTGGAGATTTGTTGGTTGCCAGGATTGTGGTGAAGTCTTTTGTTGCGATCGTTGTGATCCCTGTATGATGTTGTCATGTGCATTCATACTTGTAAAATAAAAAAAAATCTTGGCTTGTATTTCATCCTTGTTTCCAAAGATCTTCGGGCGGGGCATTACAGGGGTGAAGAGAGTGAAAGGCTTGGTATCAATGTCATAGATCTCACCTTCAAGATCTTCGAAGACAGGTTCAGAGAGAAGTTTATGTCACCATAGTATTTTGAAGCTCAAATTGATGAATTCCATGAGCTTAAATAGGGCTTTATGATGGTGGATCAGTATGAGAAGAAGTTCCTTAGTCTGAAACAATGTTTGAGCTATAGGAATGATGATGCACTCATCACCCAACATTTTGTTAGAGGCCTTAGGGACTCCATCATTGGTAATGTCCATGCTCTTGTCATGGAGAAGGAAAGGATTATCAAGAGCAATGTGGCTAGGGGATACAATGGTAATTCTGGTTCTCAGAGCCAAAGTGCTCAAAATTTGGGACAAGATGCTCAGTTCACTCAGTCCTCAAGGAAGGGTCAATCCCAATCAAAACCCTCTCAACGTGCTTATCAAGGTAAGAGTAAGAAGAAGTTTTGGGGAAAGAAGGGACAAATTTCTAGTACTTCAAGAAAGAAAGGAGATAACTAGAACTGAGGATAGAAATCTCAACAAGATTGTCCTCCTCAGAGTAGTCAGCAAAATTCCAGCAAGGGTGGTACACCTTACCCTATTGCTACTCAGGGTGGCCATGGAAGAAGTGCCAACTTTGGAGGAAACTATTACTCTTGTGGTCAGCTTGACCATAGATCTTTTGAGTGTTCCATTAAACCATCTTTAGGACTTGGTAAGGTCATAGTGAGATCTAAGCCTATTGAAGGAGATGCTGGTTGGAATCATAGAGTCTTTGTAGAAAGTTACAACTATCAAGCTAAGCATCAAGGTATGGTAGTTGAAGCTACAAGTATGTTGCATGGTATTTCTACTTCATTTTTATTTGACTTTGGTTCTTTTGATTCTTTCATTCTTCCATCTCTTATACAGTGATGTGGGATAGTGGCAATGCGTCAAGTTGATAGGTGATAGGTGGAGTTAGCCATGAGTTTTAAGGTTGCTATTGAATCACTGGTTAGGAGTTGTTATTTGAATTTAGGAACCTTCACCACTACAGTGGATCTACAGATTCTACCTCTGGGATCATATGACATTGTGTTGGGCATGGATTGGTTAGCTACCCATCAAGTGAATATCAATTGCCATCATAAGGTGGTATAGTGTGTTGATGAGACAGGTGGGTAGGTGGAACTTTTGGGAGTTCAGAGACTAGTTTCACTTCATATTATCTCAACTAATCAGCTGAAGTAGAGTGTGCAAAAGGGTTTCTAGTTATTTCTTGTTTCTCTCAATGATCTCGAGGAAGCCTAGAGCTATATGGTAACTCTTGATGATCACCAACTCCTTCATGAGTACATCAATGTGTTTCTTGATGAGATTCTAGGTATGCCGCCGTAGCATGACATTGATTTTGGAATTGACCTTGTACCAAGAGCAGAGCCAATTTCTCGAGCTCCTTACCACATGACTACTCAAGAGTTGAGTGAGTTAAAATTGTAGTTGGAGGAATTGTTGGCCAAGGGCCATATTCATCTAATGTATCCCCATGGGGTGCACCAGTCATCTTCATGAAGAAGAAGGATGGTTCATTGCATTTGTGCATCAATTACCAATAATGAAATAAGGTGACGATGAAGAATTGTTATCCTTTTTCAAGGATAGATGACTTGTTTGATCAGATGAAGGGAGCACAAGTGTTCTCAAATATTGATCTAAAGTCAGGATACCATCAACTTCATATCCAGGAGGTTGATATTAATCAAATAGCTTTTCGTAGACGGTATGGGCATTATGATTTCATGGTTGTACCCTTTGGATTAACCAATACGCCATCAATGTTTATGAGTTTTATGAATGGTGTATTTCACATTACCTTGATCTGTGTGTCATAGTATTCTTGGATGACATATTGTTCTATTTGAAGACTAAGGAGGAGCATGAAGTCTATTTATATAAGGTTTTGCAGTGTTTGAGAGACCATTATTTGTATGGAAACTTGAGTAAATGTGGGTTCTTCTAGTCTAAGGTGAAGTATTTGGGACATATTGTCACTAGCGATGGAATTATAGTGGACCCAGAGAAGATTTGTGCTATCATGGATTGGTTAGTACCCACTAATGTCTCAGAAGTTCATAGTTTTATGGGATTGGTAGGCTACTATCATTGCTTCATGAAGAATTTCTGACGAGTAGCTCATCCCATCACTTCTCTTCAGAGGAAAGGGAAGAAGTTTGTTTGGTTAGACCAGTGTGAGGTAGCATTTAATGCACTTAAGTAGTGTTTGACCTATGAACCAATCCTTGCAATGCATAATCCTATAGGTGATTTCATAGTTTGCACAGATGCTTCATTGGAAGGCATGGGTGTGATGTTGATGTAGGATGGTCGAGTGATTACATATGAGTCTCGAAAACTCAAAGACCATGAGCTTAACTACCTCACTCATGATTTGGAACTCACAGTCGTAGTGCATGCCCTTGTAAATTGGAGACATTTTCTTTTGGGACATAGATTTGAGTTGCATAGCAATCATAGGAGCTTGCATTATATCTTTACTCAACCAAACTTGAATGCATGACAACATCATTGGATGGAGTTCTTGTGCGAGTATGACTTTGATGTTCATTACATTAAACGAAAGGAGAATATCATCATGGATGCTTTGAGAAGAAGGTGACATGAGGTATCAGTGATTTCATTGAGAGTGGATTTGTGAGGCTACATCTTGGAGACATTGCCTAGTGACACTTGGTATTAGGAGGTGAGGGTGGAGATTGAGTCCAGACATACCCTTGAGGGGAGATTTTTAGGTTATGTTCTTGAGTTCGATGGATTACTGCATCACATGGGGCATATCTATGTACCTATCTCAAGTGATCTTTGTACCTTATTTTTGTCAAAAGCACATTGTGCACCATATTTTGCACATCCTAGAGTCAAGAAGATGCATGCCAATCTCAAATAATTGTATTTTTGGGTAGGCATGAGATGTGATGTTGTTGATTTTGTTGATAGATGCCTTGAGTGCTAGAGGATGAAGGTAAAGCATCAACATTCGGTGGGTCTTTTACAGCCACATACCATTCCAGAGTGGAAGTGGGATACGATATCCATTGATTTTATCATAGGGTTGCCTATGTCATCATGAAGACATGATTGTATCATGGTGATAGTGGACAAGTTGTCCAAGGTAGCACATTTTTCACCCATGAGAGCATCCTACACAACTTCTTCTATAGAACATGTTTTTTTGGTAGATATTGTTCATTTGCATGGGATTCCTCATTGGTTCATTTTGGATAGAGATCCATTGTTTACTTCTTCACTATGGACATCGCTCCAACATGCTTTGGGCACATAGCTAAATTTTAGTTCAACTTATCACCCAAAGATTGATGATCAAATTGAGAGAGTGAATCAAGTTTTGTAGGATATGCTTCACATGTATGTTATGGATAGGCAAGTGAAGTGGGAGGACTATTTGTACCTTGTTGAATTTGCATACAACAATGGGTATCATAGTTCTCTTGGCATGTCACCTTTTCAGGCCTTGTATGGTAGACCATGTCATACCCCTTTGAGTTGGGATCATTTACAACACTGAGTTCTTTTGGGTCCTGAGATGCTTTAGGATATGGAGTAGTAGGTTGTTTGCATTAGGGAGCATTTGGTTACTACTCAGGATAGGTAGAAGAAGTATGCAAATGCCCATAGGTTGGATCGTCGCTTTTCTATTGGTGATAGGGTTTTTTTGTGAGTGTGTTTGAGGAAGAGCCCCATTTTTTATGGGAAAGGATCTAAGTTGGCACCAAATTTTGTCAAACCTTTTGAGATCCTTAAGAGGATTGGTCCTATTGTGTATCGACTAGTGCTGCCACCTAGCCTATCACACATCCATGATGTTTTCCATGTTTCTATTTTGCGACAGTATATTCCAGATGTGACTCATGTTATTGATTATGATGCTTGGTAGGTAGTAGATGGGTAGCTTATTTTGGAGCCCATTCATATCCTACAGCAATGGAGGCTAACCTTACGAGGTCGAGACATTGATCAGGTAATGGTCCAATGGGACTCGAGCAATAAGACCTCTGCAACTTGGGAAGATGCTACATGACTAAGGGGATTGTACCCCTACCTTTTTTCTGGCTTCCAGGAGTAAGCCTATGCTAGTGGAGGAGGATGTAGTGTCCTATTATGTTTTTAGTATGTACCTTGTTTATTTTGGTTCGAGAGATACTTGTCACTCTTATTGTTTATGTACTTTGAGATGACTTGAGGGTTGAATGTTATACTTTGATTCAGTACCATAGATGCTTTATTGCTATGATGTTTAGTTAATAATATTTGCATGTTGATGCTATTTTGAGATGAAATTAGATCTATGATGATATCTGGTTATATGGTTTATTGAACATATTTTTTTATTATGTTATGATATGGATTCTATGTTATGGTTATTTACTTCATTCTTGGTTTTTACACTTTTTACGAACATGAGTGAAATAAATGGATTAATTAGTTAATTAATATTTTAATTTCTTTAGCTACTATATTATATGAACTTGAACTTGATCGTGTGTTTTAGTGTGTAGGAATTATATCCCTGGCAGTGGCTTATGGAGTTAGTGATTCAGTTGTTCATATTTTACCAATATCATCCCTATATGGTCAATGTACCCTTATTTTAGTTGTTTAAATTAAAACCTTTCAATGATTAGTAAATCTGAACTCATCTACATTATGTGATTAGAATAGTGAGCATGTTTATAAATTTAATGGTTCACTCTATCGCGAAAGTGTTAAGTGATTTTCTATGATTTTGGGTTTTTAGGTTTTAGATATTTTCAGATTTAATTTCTAGCAACTTTGCCTTAGGTGAATTTCCATTATGGATAATAATTTATTTTCATTTGGGTCAATTTAGAGTTTAGCTACTCCAACTAGCTAATTTCTAGAATCAACTATTCACTCAAAAAGTGAATAAGTATTGGAAAAGTGAATTCATTATTCACTTCTCACATTTTTGAAATAGAATTTGAGAGAAAATTTGAGAAATCCTCTTTTGAAGGATTGTCTTTTTGTTCATTTTGGGAGTTGTGAGTGTAGGAATTTCATGAGATCAGTCTCATTGGATAGGGCTCAAGAAGACCTCGCTTTGCCATCACTTTTGGTACATTCGGCATGGTATTTCTTTTATCTGAGTATTTTTAGTATTTGCCCCTTTATTGACAAGTAGGGCTTTCTCATTTTATTGCTTTTGCTCCATTTCAGCTTCTATTTCTGGTAGTAGTATGTTAGGAGGTTGAGAACTAGTGTTCCCCTCCATTTTTGTTTGTTAGTTCTACCCGGTTGGTTGGGTATGAACATTTTCCCTATTTTTGAAATGGAGGTTTCGATTTTTGACCCATTATGTTGGCCATTTTTGCATTAGGTGTCCAATTTTAGTTATTTTTGGATCTTTGGGATTTTTGTACCTAAAGGCTAAATGGGTTTTAATTTCAACATTTTTCCAAAATTTGGGGTTTTTACCTCGTTTTGCATTCCACCCTTTTTTCTTGAGTTTTCTTGGTACAATGTGGTTCATGGACCTAGATGATCTATTTGGATATCCATTAGACCACTTTTGCATCTTTTGTTGTATTGGGATGCATGTAGCATCCGTCATCTTGATTTTTATTTCTTTTTAGTTGATTGAATTTCTATTTTGGTTCTCATCTAGTACTTGTGTTGATCTTCGTGATGGTGGTGCACCACACACGAGTACATTTGTCAGGTGACATGCGGGGCTTGATCTTCTATGGTACTTTGAGAAGTTGTGATCATTGGGGTTGGTTTGGGAATTTTCATGCCTATGGGCACTCATTGTTGGATGAGCATGGCTAGGGTAGGGTAGCCTATGGAGGGGGCTTCTATCTCACAACCCAGAAATCATGGCGCCATGAGTTGGTAGAGGGAGCTTTATATAAGTGATAACTAAATAAAACATCAAGTGGTGATAAAACTTAAGATAATGAAAAGTTCCACATTCGTGTGATGGTTCCAAGGGAGTACCCTAAGAGTGTTTCCACACATGATCGAAGCTTGGGCTTTTGGATGCCAAGCAATTCTCCTTGATGTCAGCCCCTACTTAGTAGTCCTTTGAGATGTCTATCTAGGACCTATAGTTATGCATTGTCTATGTCTATGATTTAGTCATAATATTGCTTGGCTTGTGTGTTAGCCATGGATGTTTTCTTCTTGTGTGGTTGTGGTTGGATCATTATCTCCATCAGTACAAGGACCTACGGGTGCCATGTGGTTGGGAGGCATAGCTACCTATACCACTGTTAGGGACCATTGTACAAAGATGGTCTTGTATCCTAGTGTGACTGTTGCTAGAGGTCTTCACTTGGTACTTTAGTTTACATAGTATTCTTTCTTGTGATTTATGCTTTCATTGGGATGTTGTTTATCATGTTTTGATGATGTTAGTTTTAATGCATTCCTTATTATGATAACTAGCATGTGGTAGGTGATGTTACCTACTTCATAGGATTATCTTCTACATTACTACTAGCATGTTAGATTTCCTTTTCTTTTTGTAGCATGCTTAGTAGTGATGTTTCCATTATGATAATGCTGATGATTTGATTGGTAGCTTGGGGATGTTATGTGCGGGGGATTGCTAGGGCCCACAATGTTCTAATGACACTATTATGGTTGGGAGGAACTGCATACTTAGTTACTTATTTATGTTTAAATGCAATGTAAGTTTTAGTATACTATGATGTTTCTTTCAATTATTTCCTTTGATGTTGATTAGGTGGTTATATTTGAGCTTTATGTCTTTCTATTTATGTTGAGTGTTATTGCTTTGAAATGTGGATCTAGTACTGCCTAGTATGGAGGAACATTGTTTCGTAGTTTCCTTAGCTTTTTTTTGTGTTTTGTGTTTGTATGTTGATTTAAGATGTCATGCAAGATTGCACTTTCTCACATGATAATGCAAGTCTTCATGCAACATGGTGGGTTTCTTTGTGCAGCTTTTCATTTCTTCACGCGAAACCTGACATCAATTTATGTTGTTGGAATGCACTTCTTCATATGAAAATGCACTTGTTCTCATGGCACTATCCAATTCTTCATGCAAGAAGGCACTTCTCCACATGAGAATCTGGTATTCTTTGCCTTTTTGTGAAAAATAGGGGCTATCTAGGGTTGTCAAAGAAAAGTTTGGAAATTGGTTTTGGGCACCCTTTTAGGTTTTACACCTTCTTAGTTCAAAATAGATTTCCTAGGGGTTTAAAATATATTGTTTAAATATAAGTTGAAAACAAATTTCCTATTGGTTTAAATTATATCATTTAAGTATATTTGATTTCTTATACTTAAGATATATTTTAATATATGAGATGATTCATTTGAGATAGGTTCCAGACCTCTACGGGCTAAGATTAAGATTCTAGGAAATTTCATGGCTTCAAAAATTTAGACTTAGCCAAATTTCAGGATTTCAACCTTAGCCAATTTTTAGGAATCCACTTTTGTCTTTTAACTTGGTTGATCTCTTATGTTTTTATGGTTATGTTTTAGTTAGTAGTGACATTTGGAGATTTATTGGTGCTAGATGTTTGTTTGTCTTCCATTGCAATCTTTTTGATTTGTGTAGGTTGTTATCATGTGCACTTACACTTGGTTTTAAAAATAAAATAAAATAAAAAATCTTGCTGTATTTCATCCTTGTTCCAAGGATCTCTAGGTGAGGCATTATAGAGCTACAATAATACACAATATTTACAACAATGCTAGCACCAAAATCTTTGAAAGGATCTTCAGTTCTATCAACTGTCACATTGGTGTTATCTACTTGCATAGATTCACTACCAATGGTGATATGTGGTGAATCACTGGAAATCAGTGTTCCAATTGGTTGGTTAAAACTATGAGGTGGATTGTCTATAGTAGGACTTTCTTTCTTTGTCTATGCACACTCCTTATACTTTATAGGGCTTGCCTTCCCTGGCTATGCACTCTTCTTTGGTATAGTAAACATGTATGTGACTATAGATTTTTGAGTTTCTACATTTACTTCTTCATAATTTCATCCCATGAGGAGAATGGATCTCTTTCTATTTCTTAATAATGGTGCTATTCCTTTTAGAATTTCTATTAACTCTTCCTCATTATTTACAATACATAACTTTTTCACCATATTAATTCTTATTTTCTTGTCTTCCTCAATAACTCTACTTTTTTTGTTTAAAATTCTATTGTACAAACCTTCTGGTATTTGACCTCTTATGCTATCAAACCTTTTATCTTTTAAGATCATATTTCTAACTACAAAATTCTCTAGTTGTCTTCTATCCATATTATTATACAAATCATAGTATTTATCTAATTACACAAAATTATTGTCATTAATAATTTTCATGTTGAGATTATCTACCCTGTGTTTCCATGCCTTTCATCCGGCTAAGGTCTTTGCTTCCTGATCAACTAGCTCTACTAGTGTATCATTAGTTTCTTCTTCAAATTCAAAAGAACTAATCTGCAAGGTTCTTCTCTTCTTTCTTGGACCACTTGTAGTCTGCTTGACTCTCTTTTTAGGAGGCATTTTGGTCTTTTCAAGCCTTGTAGACTTCCTAGGTTCTGGTGCTTCCTCAGTCTTTACTAGATTCAGGTTGCTATTGTCCCACTACTACATATGGTACAGTAGGTGCTTGTGCACTTGTCTAGGTAACTATAACCTCTTCAGTAGGTCTGACCACTACAATGGGTATAGGGGTCAATAGCTCAGATTGACCACTAGCCTTCATTTCCATGGCTATCCCTTTTACCTCATCAAATTCCTTTCTAGACATTCCTAATTCCTTCAAAATAGAATCAATCACCTTTTTCACCTTTTTCTTTGATTCCTTGATTATCTAGCTTGTGTTGACTTCTCTCATCTTCTCAATATATGTCCCCCATTTAGGTCATTCTAAATCAACTTTTGAGTGAAGGATTATTTGTGCATATCCTTCAATTAATTCCTCACTCATCTTGTAACCCATAGGTTCAATAAACTTAACTTGAGGAACTACAACCTCCATACAAGTGAAATCTATTTCAACCATGAAGCACAATTCATCCTTATACTTTTCCACTAGTACAAGAGGTATTCTATAACTTTGCTTCATTTCAACTTGGAAAGATTTTATTATACTATCAATATCACTATCTCTAATTGTATCAGGTCTGGCTCTATATGTACAAGTGATTGTTTGTATTGCACACTCACTTCCATCCCAATTTATGATACCAGGAAACTTTTTAGTTGCATAGAAGAATATGTGAGCTAGTAGGCATTCAAGCCTAAAGATTGCACTCCTAGAATTCTTGATTCTTGATATATTATCCAACAACTATGTTCAAATAGTGTTGCATAGATTAACATCTTTTCCTTTTACTACCAAGTAAGTTGCATGAAGAAATCCTGCAGGTACTAAATCTATCCTAGATCCATGATTGAATTTGTATCCCAAAATTTTGCAAATTAGTCTTACTCCATCATCCTAAATTTTTTTGACCTTCATACTTCTACCATCAAAATATGTGGTGAGATTTGTTTCAACTATCTTGCACACATTCTTTATGTTTATTAGATTGCATCCTTCATTGTTTAAAGTTGTGATCTTGTGAATTAGGTTATTATCAATACATATGATAGTCTCCTAGCCATAAAAGATAATCATGTACTCTACTCAGAATTATCCTTGTTCATTCATGATTGTTGAAGTCTATGTATAACATATTCTTAACTAGGTTAAGTTGTTCTAGGTATCCATGTTCTAGTTTTAGTGACAAATCATTTTTGAACATTTTCTCATTTTCCTTATGAATTTTTGTATCACCTATGCTTTCAATTTTGAAATGAATATAACCTCTTATATCCTCAACATGAAGAACATTTTCTAGAACTTGCAAAAATGCTCCAATAGGTTCATCAAGCAAAGAGGCAAATGAGTGTTTCTTGAAATGCTCACATTAAAAACTTCTTGTCTTTCCATTTCTAAAAAATTATGCTCAAAAAATTTAGAAAATACCTTAACTTTGCATATTAGGGTTTTTTATGAATTCACGTGTCTATAGACCTCTTTAACACTTCAAATCTTGCTTCGATCTTACATTTAAGATTTTGCACAAACAAATGATGTTTTCAAATCAATTCATTTCCTTTAAATCTTTTGTAATTTGTATTCACATTAAATGCATACCGGCCACTAGTTCTATATACTATCTCTATGTAATAGAGAGTTTATTCTTCTTATATATCCTTATCCTAATCATATTTAGTAATATGCACTTAGCTATAGACTTTTCTATCTAGTAAAAATTGTTAATTGCACAACCTATGATATTCTTTCTAACACCAATTATTAATAACTAAAACTCTGCTTTACTAAGAATGCTTAATTTTGGTAGGCTGTGTGAGAGCTTCTAGCTTCTCTTGCTTTTACAAATATTTCCTTAACTTCTTTTGTTAGCTCTTTCATTTCTTCCTTCATACTATCATCATTTCTTTTGTTGTTCCTTTTATAATTCAGATTCCTATTTAGGTTTTTCCTATCCACTCTGTAGAATTTTTTTGTGTGTCCAAAGTTATTACATAACTGACATATAGGTAAATTCCTTCTTTTTTCATTCTACTGTTCATTAGGTGCTCTACAATTCCTCGTAATGTGTCCAAGATGGTTGCATCTTTAACAAACAGTTTGTCTTCTTTCTCCACTCTCATTGCTATGAGATCTTCTTCTATTTCCTACACAGTTAGTGTTCCTAGACATTCTACTATTTGCATTATCATTATCAATTTTAGGTTTTTTACAATTTACTACATAATGTCCATATCTATGACAATTATGACAATAAAACTTTGAAATAGGTTTAAAAGACTTACCTTTGCAAATTGTCTCCAGTATGTTCAAGTTCATCACACTAGGCATGATATTCCTTTCTTTTAATATCCTCATCTTGATTGGATTCTTTAGATTTCTCAGAGTGAGTAACATTCTCTTTGTCTTTAGATGTATCATATTTTTTTCTTATGCTTAGATCCTTTTTAACTTTAGGGGTATCAGGTTCTTTTCTCTCAATAGATTTCCTGGTGGATTGTCCAAGGAAGAATCCAAGTCTAGTCCCATCATAACTAGGTCTCTATATAGATTTTTTTTTTTAATATTTTCACTACTCACCTTTCACAATAGTGTTGTACTTTTCTAATTCTACATGTTCTAACTTGATATATTCCAATTCATATGTTACCTTGCTTAACTAGGATCTTAGATTTGCATTTCAGCTTTTATGTCAGAGTCATTCTTTCCTCCATTTTTCTTAAGACTTAACTTGAGTTCAACTATCTTTAACTCATATTTTAGGATCTTATTTTCTTTCTTTAGATCTTCAATATCATCATCACTAGTTTTCTCACAAGGTCCTTTATTCTTCAGATCATCTATCTTGTCTTTTAGTTCACTAATGTAAGCTTTTCATGTTTGTATCTATCTTTAAGTCCACCTCTTTCATTAATAAGGAGATCAATCTATTGAAGAGCTTCTTCAAGATTCTTCTTCAAGTGTTCCATAGCCAGATGTATCTTATTCAAGTTGTTAAGCCTCTTCTAAATAAGTAGGCTTTGATACCAATTGTTAGAAATAGATAATACTTTCGGGGGGGGTGAATCAATATGTTCAATCTTCTTACCTACAACTGAATTTTATTAATTACTTTTTCCACATGTGTAAGAAAGAGAACCAATAGTGCTAAAAAAAATAAACAACCATACAAGAAGAGAACTCATAACACCATATTTTATTAACTAGGGAAAAATTGGCCAAGGGAAAACCCTAGTGGGGATGGAACCCAAAAGATGATTCACTATATAAAGAATTTGGTTAAAGATATTGACCTTGTTAGGAGTCTATGAAGAATGTATGGTGTCTTGAGTCTTTGTTAGGAGACTAGTCCTTGTTAGAAACCTCAACCCTATTAGGGGTCAGTAGATCATATACAAATGTGTGCAAGAAGAGCCCACTACCCTAACATTTAACTATACAAATAAGTTCTTCAAGGGAATAGATATGCATACAAAACTGGATCACTTGATGTACTTCACAAATCTTATGAATGTCAATAATTGTGCATAATTAGATTACTTGCTATACTTTGCAATTCTTCTGATTTTGATTTCTTCACACAAAGGGTAATTGTGCATATGTCAAATCACATCATATCTCACATTACATATCATTACTTCACATGGTATTTTTTATTATTCATATTGCACACTAACTTTGCAAATGAAGTTCTTTATTTAGACCAAACATATTGGTAAATTCTTCCTTAGTCAGGTTACATATCATTCTTATAGTTGGCTCATCAAGAATTAATAATAAAACAATTATTCAAGTCTTTTAACACATTCTACTAACATTCTCTTTTTTGCACTATATCATCACTACATCACTATTTCCTTCATAACTTGAACTTGGTTGGTTGTATGGAAATGTGCATTGGTATACATCATTAGTATGAGATCATGTAGCTCTAGTTAACTGCAAGACAATAGTCTAAGGAAATATTCTACTATCATCAAACCTTCCATGTTGCTATAATACTATCTAATACTTAGACAATTTTCCTTCATGAATAATCATGACTAATCTGAAAAAAAAATATGTTTCCATAAATGAAAATCATATAACTTACCTTATCTAATTAATTGGTCATATTTCCAACATGGTACTCAAAGGCCTTGTGCTGTCCTTCTAGAAAAGGAACAAAACTTGCAACAACTTCTATGACTACTAGCTAAAGTATCCTTGATCAGGTACAAAAAACTAATGCTCAAATCACAATCTTTGAGCTACTTAAAATCTTGTCTACTCATAGGTAGATTCTTAGCAAAGCCCTCACTGAGGAAAATGTACCTCAAGATCTTGATCTTGAGAGGTTCGAATCTATGGTAGGTCATTTGACCTCACCTTACTATATGTCCTTCTCTAAAAAGGATGACAATTCACTGAGTCATCTACATAATCAACCTCTACATATTGAGTTTATGATACACTAGAAATGTGTCCATCATGTTCTCATCGATAGTGGAGCTGGTTCAAACATTGTCTTTACTACTTTGCTCAAATAATTGGACTATTATAAAGGGTTCATTGACCCTTGTGGCAAGATCACTATCAAAGTGTATGATGAAGTTGTGCAAAAATCCTTAGGTTTGGTCATGTTGCCTCTCTGTGTTGGTCCTATAGAAAGGGATGTCACTTGTAAAGTTCTCCACATTCCCTTGGCTTACAATATTCTGCTAGGAAGACCATGGATACATGAGATGCACACTATGCCATCCACATACCATCAATACATAAAATTCCCATTCGATGGCTTTGAAGTCACCATACCTGCAAGTACTAGCTATACTTGTAACATGCTGAAATCTACTAAAAACATTGTGCCTACTAATATGGAATCTATGGACTACCATGATAAAAAGCTAAAGAAAATTGAGCAGTCACTCAAATTGAAAGAAACTAGAATGAGTGAATATCACATAGAACCAATTCTATCTTTGACATATCTTCCTAAGTTTCCCCATCATTATGGGAGACTGTAAGAAATGAAGAGAATTTTCGTGTTGACACCTCAAACTAAGTTTGATGGTACTTTTTTCAAAGCTATTGTTCCTCTCAAGGAGGAAACTAGAAAAAGAGCTATCGCTGGATGGATCTATAAAGAGGTAACTCCAATTGATCTCACTGAATAGTCTCATGAAATTACTCTTGAGAATTATGGTCCTGGTCTTAGACTAATGAAACACTTTGGATACAAGGGAACTGGTCCTATTGGATGCAACAAAAGTGGTCTGATTGATCCTATCAAAGCAATAGCTAGAAGGAATAGAGATACATCTTGTCTAGGCTTCAAGAAGATTCCCTTCTATCTAGGGAGTAACAAATTCATACTAGAACCTAAGAGTTCAACTAAAAATTAGTCCCAACTAGAGTTTTATGACCATGAGGAAAATGTTGATAATGAGGATCCTTATCCTTATCCAATTCTTGATGATATGGCTAAATTTTTTACGGAACCAAATGACGTTGTACCATGTGTTAGCACCATGGATGGTGATAGTGATTCTTCTAAGAATATTACTGGTTCACATCATACACAAAAAGAACAAGGAGAGTTTAGCTATGCTTTACATATTGAATATCTTTGTAAAAATCTAGATGATGAAGGAGAATTTGTTCCTTTCACTATTGGAGAATTATATAGTTTGTCTCCATGTAGCACATATTCTTGAGAGTATGAATTTGAATCTCTCATAAGCAACTACAGAAAAAGACATAGATCAAGTTCATGTCTATGAAAACATCCTCAAAGGAGGTGAATCATCTAGGGTTAGGTCAGATGAGTCCTATCTAACTAGTGTTCTTAAGTCTTCAATTGATGATGTTAGAGCTCAAAGGCATTTGAACACACTCATGGATGAAGCCACTTTAGGTCTTGAATTGCTTGTTCAAGCATTTAATGATTATAATACGAATGCACTTGAACCTTCCACATCTCTTTCACTCAACTATCCTGAGCTCATAGACTAGAATTCCAATGCATCTAGTGAAGTCCTCACATTCTATAATGACTATGCTCTTGCCTGGTACTTAAATGCTATCAAACCAGAAATGTCTTCCACCAGTGAACAAAGTGTCAACATGACTAAAGATGACATCAAATATCTCATTCATACAATCAAAAAGAAAAAAAAAGGTCTGATGGTGAAAGCCACATTTTGGTAGTGTTAGAAATTTAAAAAGTAAAAATAAAAGATGTATCCAAGGGTGAAAACCTCTTTGAGGTGCACAGAGATGAGATATTTGATACACTTCCTCGTCATTTTAAAGAAAGATTGTTAGTGTTGATAGAACCAACATAGTTGATCAACTTGGAAACATATGAATAGCCTCACATGATATATCTTGCACAATCACTATTTCGAAAAGAAAAAGAGGAATTCATTACTTTCTTCCAAGAGAAAAAGATAAACTTCATGTGGACATACTTAGATATGCTAAGATTAGATCCTAATCTCATTATGCATCAATTGTCTATCACATCAAGAATTAAACTAGTCAAACAAAAACTTAGGAAAATGCATCCTCATGTTGTATTACTAGTCAAAGTTGGACTAGAAAAGCTTCTAAAAGCTGGTTTAATATGTGTAATTGATTGTAATAAATGGATATCAAACATTGTTCTAGTCTCTAAGTATAACAAATATATCATTTAGTCTATACAAATTTTTGAGATCTAAACTTAGCATGTTTGAAGGATGATTTTCCACTACCTACATTGATATGATAGTGGACATGATAGCAGGATATGAGATGTAATCACTTATGGATGTATTTTCTAGCTATAATTAGATCAAAATTGTGCTATAAGATCAGGAAAAGACTACTTTCACTTGTGCATAGGGAACTTTATGTTGGAATTTGATGCCATTTGGTTTGAAAAATACTAGTGCTACATTATCAAAGAGCAGTTACTATAATTTTTCACAACATGATGCATAAAAAAATGGAAGACTATGTTGATGATACTCTAGTTAAGAGTGCAAAATTCCATACTCATCTTCAAGATTTGGGACCTATCTTAGATCACATGGAGAAGTTCTATATGAGACTTAATCCCAAGAAATATGTGTTTGGTGTAACATTTGGGAAATTACTTGGCTACATCTTGTCTACAAAAGGAATCAAGGTCAATCCAGAGAAAGTTGAAGCAATCATGGACATGCCTCCACCTTGTAATATTAGTCAGATCAGGGGCTTACAAGGAAGACTCCAATCCATTTTTAGATTCATCTCATAGCTACTAGATAGGTCATAACCTTTTACCAAGACTCTACATAAAGGTGTCAAATATAACTAGAGCCAAGATTGTAATCAAATTATAACACAAATAAATAAACACCTTGCTAATCCACTAATTTTGATGTCTCCTATTCATGGGAAGTCTCTTATTCTATACATCTTAGCAATAGAGACATCTTTAGGAATCTTGCTAGCTTAAGAGGACAATAATAACAAGGAAAGAGCCATCTACTATCTGAGTTGCATGTTGATCTCCTATGAAAAGAATTATAGTATCATTGAGAAGGCCTATTTGGCAATCATCTTTGCTTCCGAAAAAGTTGAGACACTACATGCTTGTACTACATGATTGGTTGCTAAAATTGACCCCCTAAAGTACTTACTCAGCAAAGCAGCTCCAACAGAAAGGTTGGCTAAGTGGTTCATGATACTAAGAAAGTTTGACATTTAGTATGTTGAACAAAAGTCTATCAAGGGATAAGCGTTTGTTGATAAGTTAGCAGAAGCACTGATGTAGAGTCTTCTCCCAATAAACATTGATTTTCTTGATGAATCAATTTTGAATCTCACACATCAAACTTGGGTGATGCTCTTTAATGCCTCCTTCACACAACAAGGATCCAGTGTTGGGCTTCTATTCATAACACCACATAGGTATTCACTTCCTAAGACATACAAGATTTTGTTTTCTTGTATGAATAATATTGTAGAATATGAAGCTCTCATTAATGGCATGAAGATTGAAGTTGAATGGAGAGTCAATCAGTTGAACATCTATGGTGATTCACAACTCATAATCAACTAGGTCAATGATTTATATTAGACAAAAGATGAGAAATTTATTCCTTATAAATTCATGGTGGATGATCTAAAGAAATACTTTTCTCATATCACTTTTCAATAGGTTCCTTGAGCAAACAACAAAGCGGTTGATGTCGTGGCTACTCTTGCTTCCTTGTTAGATATGCTAGAGAATGATCTCTAGCATGAGTTCCTAGTGGAAATGTTACTCTACCCTACCTATGATACCATAGAATCTAGGACGATTTATTCTATTGTAGGACAGAATTCATCCTACTACCACCATATATACTCCTATCTGCATGACCAAACTATTCTGGATGATCTAACCTAGAATGAAAAATGTCACCTTATTTGCAATGCTTCATGGTATGTTATTATTGCTAACAACTTATTTAGGAGAGGTCTTGGTAGAACATTCCTTACGTGTCTAGAACTTGATGAGTCCAAACACTCTTTAAACCATTTCCACAAGGGCATTTATAGATCTCACTCAAATGGCTTGACACTAGCTCATAAACTTATTAGAGCTAGTTACTATTGGTTGAATATGGAGCAAGAGGCAATCAATTATGCCAAATCTTATAAACAATGGTAGCTCCATGGGAATCTAATTCATGCTTTAGCTAGTGAGCTAATTCCATTTATAATTAGTGGCCATTCCAACAATGGGCCTTCGATCTTGTGGGTCAGATTCACCTATCATCTTCAAATGGACATAAGTTCATTATTATAGCTACAAACTACTTCACTAAGTGGGTGGAAGTAGTCCCTCTATCTATAGAAAATCATAAAACTATAGCTCTGTTCATCATGAATTACATCATATGCATGTATGGTGTACCTTCCTCCATTATTATTGACAATGGAGGGTAGTTTAAAAACAAGGATCTTAAGGAGTTATGCAAAAAGTTTAGAATCACATAACAAAATTTTTCTATCTATTATCCTCAAGGTACTGGTCAAGCAGAGGCCTCCAACAAGGAAATCCTTAAGATCTTGCATCATACAATTAGGAAATCTAGAAGGGACTTGCATCTTTAGATTAATCTAGATTTATGGGCATACAAAACAAGTATTAGAACTCCAATGGGTACAACACCCTTTGATTTAGTATATCAAGCAGATGCTATGGTTCCAATTGAGGTTGAGATTCCTACTTTGAGAATCTCCATGAAGGGCCTCATTATTGATGATGACTATAGGATATCTCAGCTTCAAGAGCTAACTATTATCATATGAATGTCAAAAAGTGGCGTGTGATCATCTTTGAGCTTATCAGTAGTGTATGTCCAAAAGTTACAATAACAAAGTTAAGCAGCATGACTTCTAACTAGGTGATCTCATTCTGAGAGAAAACCCTAAGAATCAGAAACAAAGGGTACAAAAGGGGAAGTTTGAACCCAACTAGCTTGGTCCCTACATAGTCATCGCAGTGTTTAGATCTAGTGCTTACCAACTTTCTATAGCTAAGGGAGAGGTGCTCAAGGAGCCCATCAACACTCTTCACCTAAAGCAGTTCTACAATTGATCTAGTTTTAAAAGATCTTTGTATGTATCTAAAGGTTCTAAAAGAATCTAAAAAATGTGAAAAGTCATTAAAAAAATCATTACCTTGGTGAAAACCTAGTAGTAGGTGCTTTGATAATACTAAAAACATTTGAAAAACTCAAAAATACAAAAAAAAAAGAGAAAAAGAGAAAAAATTTTGAAAACGAAAAAAATGCCATTGATGAAAACCTGGCAAAAAGGCATCATGGTAGCAAAAAAAAAAAAGAATATCTGCCAAGAAGGTGAAAACCTAGTAAATAGGTGCCTCTTGTCCCCAATGCTATATCTTATAGCGCATCTTCTAGCTCATGTACAATTGCTTTCCTACTTTAGTTTCCTAATTTTGGTGATGTATCCATGGATTGAATCTTGTCATAACTCAGGGGCACCACCCTATAGTGTCATAGGAATCTCCTTTGTGATAGTCATCAGTTGTTCTAACTATGTCTATCTATTATCACTAGTATCACTTTTTGAGATTTCTCTCATCGAAGATCTCTCTTATGTTAGTCACTAGTCATCCTAACTATGTCTATCTACTATCATTCAGTTTCCTACTAAGTTTCTTCTTACTAAAGATTCCTCTTTGACTTTAGTCACCAGTTTTTCTAACTTTGTCTATCTACAATTGTCACCCTACTAAAGAGACTTCTTTCATCCATGTTCTAGACATTGACACTTGACATCAATCCTATAATATAGAAAATGAACTTAAAATGATAAATTTGTTTGCGATATGCTGAGCCTTTCTTTATTTTTTTTTGGTTTTTCTTTATCATGTCTCTTTGAGAGTCTTGATGATGTCTCTTTCGACTAGGGAAGTGAGGACTGGGGGCATGATCTTTTCTTTGTTTTCTATTTGTATTTTAGTTCCAATTATCTAAAGTATCCATATAAAGAAGGGTGTCCACTATAAGTGCCTCCATCTCATATTATATGGTTGTGTGTGCCTAAAATCCCTTTATATGGACTCTTCTTTAAGGTTGGTTCTTTTCCTTTCCTATTTGAGTGAATTCTCTATGCTACAATAACTACTGATACTCATCTTGCTAAGTGAACATACGGGTCACTAGGAGTATATCTAGAACATTTCTATCTCAGGTTATGTTAGTACCCAATGTGGACATTGTTTTAAAACTTTTAGTTTCAGGTTTTGAACCTCTTTGAAGTACTTTGAACTCAGTTCAAAGTAGTTCAACATGTTTGATAGTTTAAAGTGGTTCAAACAATTCAATTTGTTGGACTTGTTGGTTTAAATTGGCATAATAGACATGTCTGGAGGATAGTTATCAGTAGTGTAAGTTCAAAGATGTAGTTTGTCAACTCACAAATTCAAAGGCTTAGTTCAAGAGGTTCAAGAATGGAAATGCTAAAGCAAAATTCAAAATCCATATTCAATCCAATACCCAGATTCACACTCACTTCATAATGCATGTTCAGATCAACAGTTTAAAAGGTTCAATAAATTAGTGGTTTTATACAAATGTATTCAGAGGATTGTTTTTAGAGTGTGGATTATTCTTTGAAGGTTTTTAGGTTTGAAGTTTTAGAATATGATGTTTTACAAGATTTGGAGTTCGTCATCTTACAAGTAATCTGAAAGACCCAAGCAAGGCTGACTTCTTGATCCCAGTTAGTTAAAGTGGAATGTAACCTTATAGTCCTATCATAAAATCTTGATGAATAAAATGTGAGCTCAGTTTTCCATTTGGGGTTGTATTACTTTGATCAAGTTAATAACCTTCAAGCAATCTAAAAATGAAAGTTGAGCAGTATATAATAAGGGCATCAACATCTCCAAGGGAGTGTAACTGTGCATTTCTTCAAAATGAAATAGCACAACATGTATCCTTCCTTATTATAACTAGAAGGTCATTTAAGAGAATAATACAAACTAAGACTTTCTCCCTTATGCAAATATGCAATAATTGACATGGACATCTAGATTCCCATGTACATATACAAGCTGTTTCATGTGAACACAATGAGGATAGTGATTTTTATCACTAAAAACCACTGGGGTCCCTTGAAGATTTTGATTTCAGTATAAAATCATGAATCACATGTGCCACAGGATCAAGATTTATCACCCGGGCCCATAAGAATGTTGCAAATGTCTTGATGAGAGACATTATCTTTTCCATGAGCATGGGTTCAAAATGTGTCAATACGGATTTGAAGGAGTCGGGTTGATACACTTGCATATGCTGCTAGTCATACCAGTGTAATTGTAATTACACATTACCAAGTTCTAGCTTCTATCCAAGTTGGATAACTTAACCATAGAGTAATGAAGTAGAACATCGATACTATAATTACATCTCATTATTTTGAAACTTGCATAGTGATATCCAAAAATGGCACCCGACAAATGAAAACTCATGATAATAATCAATAATTTCAATTGATTATGTATCAAGGGAACGACACTAAATCTTCAAAGATAAGGAAAGAAGTTTCCCTTGCACTTATAGAAATGCCTGCATGGGGTGTCATAATAGGTGAAGTTCTTCGTTGGGCAGATGGCTACCATCTGAATATCTAACTTTGTGAAAGTTTGCCTTGACAAGAGATTCAAATCTTCTACAACACACTACACAACATATGAAGAAAATAGCATTTGATGGGCAACGTAGCACTCAAGGAAGACTTTATGTGAAATATTTACAATGCTCAACGAAATATCATTTTTATGAAACACAACTGTCACCAAATTGAAAAGTGACTATGAGGTTGGAAGCTACAGGTTCCTCCACGGGATCAGATTTCTCATGTGACAAAAATGCTTGGTGATGAGTTTGGAACTACATCAAACATTGAGAAGGATTGATCGGCAATCAGTTTTAGGAGCACTAACTTTTTCTCAACAAACCCTTGTGCAGGCCTTCATTCCCTCATCTTCTGAATTGCTTCAAATGATATATTTGATCCTCCACACAAAAAATGTATTGAATCATGATCGGTGGTTTTGAACATGACGAAATGGAGACCCTACTTTAAACTGCATCAAGTTATTGACTATGATATTTGCAATCAACAATGTTGATTATCCGGGAAAGATAGAGGCATGTTATAGTGTGGAGCGTGTATTGCTTTCTCTTATGCCCAAATTTGAGTATCCTAAACATATATAAGATTAATGGATATTGATACTCAATATCAATTATGAGAACCTTGCAAACATGAAAATTAGATGCCACCTGTCCACAGCATGTCGTAAGAATACTCGGGCTCATAATGTAATATGTTGTGCATGTAATATGGGGAAATAAGGACAACGTATATCTACAGGAAGTTGAAAAGAATTTCCATGCGACGAGTGTTATCAGTTACATTTGCTTGTTTCCTAAGGAATTTATGAGGAAAGTGGTAAATAAAAGAATCATTTTTCATAATGAAAGGGGTGGGGGGTGAAACAACTTTCACAACAGACAGAGAAAGAATAAATAAGCAACAAAAAGTGAAGACAGGGGTTCCATATTCTTCCAACTTCCAAAACTGTAAACTTTGGGCTTCAGGCAAGGAAGGAGGAAATTTTGATAGAACAGTTTCATCTTCTTGAGGGATAGACAGATATAGAGCATGAGCTTTTCTACCTCTTTTTCAGAACTTTGTAGCTAAGAGAGGGTTACAGTCTTTTGATGTTTGATGTAATATGGTAGAAGAATTTTTGTTTGGTTTAAATGATGGTTGGATTGTAATGTGTGAAAGAAGCTTTGTGATCTTTATAGTTGGGGAAGGGAGACTAGGGGTGAAATGCATTTAACTTTGATTACAATGTGTTTTTCCTTCTACTGAATTTGAACTTTGAGTCATTTTCAGTTTTCTTTGAAAATTACAGTCTGATGTCATTGTTCTTTTATTATGTTGTCATTTCTTAATATCTTACAAGGCTCTGATTTTAATTATTTCAAGAAGATGAAAGACACAGTTCATCCTTGTTACATGATACAGTGTACAACAAATTAACTTTGTGTAATCTATTGTATTCTATTTCCTTTCTTTTCAATCCTTAAGTTTTGCATCTATTCTGTGTTTACAGATAGATGCTTGGTATCCTTTCGTGCTTTCTGGTAAAAGCACCCACATTTAATTCATCATAAATCTTGCACGGGGAGCTGTACTCGATAAAAATTCAGAGGAAGGTTATCAATCCATGATAACCTATCCAACTATTGGTGCTAGTTTGTCCTCTCACTTGGGCATTCAGGGTCAAATTTCCACATATTCTCTTGAAGGACAATCTGTTCACTAACAAATTTTTGGCGACTCTGCTGGGGAAAGAATTGCAGTTTCGATGTTTTCTTTTCTTAGAAATCTAAAGGTACTTCCCTGAGGATGGAGGTTGGCGGCTCTATTGAGGAAGAATGTCAGAAAATCTTCCTTACAAATCAAGAAATCCTTAAGGAATGGGTTCCAGCAAGAGACGAAGATAACTCAAAAATCTTTGTCTTCATCCCACCTTTCCAAAATGATCCTATCATAGAGGTTACTGAAGAACTAGAAAAACAAGTGGGATGGTTAAAGTCTTTCTATGGTGCAATTCTCATCCAAAAGAAACCTCAAGCACAAGATCTAGAAGAAGAAGAAGACGCATGTGAAAAAGAAGAGGTAAGCAATAATGGTGAAATCTTGTCTCAAGATCTTTCTTCATCTCATGCTGAATTCGGTACAGTAGGAGGTCATAGTGATTGTTCTTTCCATGAAGTTTCTGTTGAGATGCTTTCTAAAAATGAGACTTCAAATGCCACAAAAGAATGTGAGGGTATTAATCCTTTGAGGGAGAATGTCAAAACAAATCCATCTCTTGATTCTTTCTATTCTGAAGATTTTACAATAGAAAACCTTGTGGGTGACGTTGTTTTTAATGGAGGTGTATTCAAATATTTTTCTTCACATCCTGAGAGTTTCAGTTTTAACTATGTTGATCATCTCCCTGTTTCAGAAATTCCTATTGATGAGAAAGTTGATAACTTGCCTTTCGATTCTCAATCTTTTACCTTTGATGTTGATCAACTTTCCTTGAAAAACCCTCTTGATGAAAAGATTCAGGATAACATGCAGCTCGAGACTGAACTTCCTGCTACTATGAAGAATGAAGACAATTCCTCATACTTGCAAACCAATGACCAGTCCTTGCAAGAAATATTCCTATTTGATGATGAAATATGTAACTATGATAAGGTGGAAGTACATAAAGGAACATTTTCTTCTCATTATGGAAATGCTGAAATCAGCACTCAGCAGGCAAACTGTCCACCTGAAGGATGGAAAGAAATATCATTTGATCAACAAGAAAGTGTTGTTGCTGAATTTTTGCTATGTCTTTAGCCTAAAGATATCTCTCAAACTAGTACTTCTAATGGTGATTCAATTCTTCATGGAGATAAGACAAAGATGCCTCTACTGAATTCCTGGTTGAGACAGGGAAATATGAAGCCAACTTACAATCTGATGGTAATTCAGCTGATATGTTGGAGAAAAAAAAATTTAACGAGGGAAAAGAAATCATAGGTATGTTTTTGTCATCGCTCAAGATGGATCATTTCTTTGATGTTTCCTTAGATACCTATTCAAATCAGTTTCAGAATGATGCCTCTATTGAGAACTTTTCTTCTTCACCTATGCATAATCTTGTTGGTTTGGATTATGAAAGTAATGCTAAGATGTGTGATGACACTCTGAGAAGAGAAGGGGATGGAATTCATGACATATTTGATGACAACTGGTTCACTGAAAGAAATGAAGAAGGCATACATCTAAAAGCTGATCCTATGCTAAAGGAGGCATCATTATGGCTACAATTCGATCATGCACGAGAAGTGAATCTACTTGACAATGTTCATGAGGATTGCACATTATCCTTTAGTGAAGCTTTTTCATTTCATGTTCTTTAGTTTGAGGTAGAATCGAATCATGCCAGTGTGAGAGATCAATTCTTAAGTGGAGATGAATACTATGATGAGTTATGGTTGTTTGAGAAAGAGTGTTGGTTGAACATATGCATGCACACAGTTAGTTTGAATTTTGGTGTTGAAAGAGTCGTCAACATGCTATGGTTTGGAGCTGTTCCCACAAGACATGACTTGCTACTCCAAAAAGGATACTACTTCTCCTAGCCGATAAATGGATTTGCATGATTACTTTCCTTTCTTTCATTTCCCTTGGTAGGTTCTCTTCCTACCTCTGTAAATATTGTAAATATCTTTTTGGTGTGCATAGTATAGTTTCAATAATGTGCAAGCTTCATGCTTGCTAGTAGTGTGGGTGTTTGTTGTTGGTTTTGGTTTGTTGGTGTTTCCCTGCTCCCCTCCGCCCTCTCTGCAAGAAGCTCCTAATCTTCTCTTCTTGTTGACTCTATTTGCCCATGGATAAGGCACTATTCTTTTCCCAGAGTTTGCTGGAGTTCTCTGATTTCGTATCAAAATCAGTCCCACAGCTAGAGCCCTTGTTAGTACCCAATGTGGACATAGTTTTAAAACTTTCAATTTTAGGTTTTGAACCTCTTAAAAGTACTTTGAACTCAGTTCAAAGTAGTTCAATGTGTTCAATAGTTCAAAGTGGTTCAAATAATTCAATTTTTTGGACTTGTTGGTTTAAATTGGCATAATAGACATGTCTGGAGGATAGTTATCAGTAGTGTAAGTTCAGAGATGCAGTTTGTCAATTCACAAATTCAAAGGCTTAGTTCAAGAGGTTGAAGAATGGAAATGCTGAAGCAAAATTCAAAATCCATGTTCAGTCCAATACCCAGATTCACACTCAGTTCATAATGCATGTTCAGATCAACAGTTTAAAAGGTTCAATAAATCAGTGGTTCTATACACATGTATTCAGAGGATTGTTTTTAGAGTGTGGATTATTCTTTGAAGGTTTTTAGGTTTGAAGTTTTAGAATATGATGTTTTACAAGATTTGGAGTTCGTCATCTTACAAGTAATCTGAAAGACCCAAGCAAGGCTGACTTCTTGATCCCAGTTAGTTAAAGTGGAATGTAACCTTATAGTCCTATCATAAAATCTTGATGAATAAAATGTGAGCTCAGTTTTCCATTTGGGGTTGTATTACTTTGATCAAGTTAATAACCTTCAAGCAATCTAAAAATGAAAGTTGAGCAGTATATAATAAGGGCATCGACATCTCTAAGGGAGTGTAACTGTGCATTTCTTCAAAATGAAATAGCACAACATGTATCCTTCCTTATTATAACTAGAAGGTCATTTAAGAGAATAATACAAACCACGGCTTTCTCCCTTATGCAAATATGCAATAATTGACATGGACATCTAGATTCCCATATACATATACAAGCTGTTTCATGTGAACACAATGAGGACAGTGATTTTCATCACTAAAAACCACTGGGGTCCCTTGAAGATTTTGATTTCAGTATAAAATCATGAATCACATGTGCCACAGGATCGAGATTTATCACCCGGGCCCATAAGAATGTTGCAAATGTCTTGATGAGAGACGTTATCTTTTCCATGAGCATGGGTTCAAAATGTGTCAATACGGATTTGAAGGAGTCGGGTTGATACACTTGCATATGCTGCTAGTCATACTGGTGTAATTGTAATTACACATTACCAAGTTCTAGCTTCTATCCATGTTGGATAACTTAACCATAGAGTAATGAAGTAGAACATCGATACTATAATTACATCTCATGATTTTGAAGCTTGCACAGTGATATCCAATGATGACACCCGATGAATGAAAACTCATGATAATAATCAATAATTTCAATTGATTGTGTATCAAGGGAACTGCACTGAATATTCGAAGATAAGGAAAGAAGTTTCCCTTGCACTTATAGAAAGGCCTGCACTTTATGTGAAATATTTACAACGCTCAACCAAATATCATTTTTATGAAACACAATTGTCACCAAATTGAAAAGTGACTGTGTGGTTGGAAGCTACAGGTTCCTCCACGGGATCAGATTTCTCATGTCACAAAAATGCTTGGTGATGAGTTTGGAACTGCATCAAACATTGAGAAAGATTGATCGGCAATCAATTTTAGGAGCACTAACTTCTACTCAACAAACCCTTGTGCAAGCCTTCGGTCCCTCATCTTCTAAATTGCTTCAAATGATATATTTGATCCTCCACATGAAAAATGTATTGAATCATGATCGGTGGTTTTGAACATGACGGAATGGAGACCCTACTTTAAATCGCATCAAGTTATTGACTATGATATCTGCAATCAACAATGTTGATTATCCGGGAAAGATAGAGGCATGTTATAGTGTGGAGCCCGCATTGCTTTCTCTTATGCCAAAATTTGAGTATCCTAAACATATATTAGATTAATGGATATTGATACTCAATATCAGTTATGAGAACCTTGCAAACATGACAATTAGATGCCACTTGTCCACAGCATGTCGTAAGAATACTCGAGCTCATAATGTAATATGCTGTGCATGTAATATGGGGAAATAAGGACAACGTATATCTGCAGGAAGTCGAAAAGAATTTCCATGTGGTGAGTGTTATCAGTTACATTTGCTTATTTCCTAAGGAATTTATGAGAAAAGAATGGTAAATAAAATAATCAGTTTTCATAACAGAAGGGGTGGGGGGCAAAACAACTTTCACAACGGACAGAGAAAGAATAAATAAGCAACAACAAGTGAAGATAGGGGTTCTGAATTCTTCCAACTTCCAAAACTGCAGACTTTGGGCTTCAGGCAAGGAAGGAGGAAATTTTGACAGAACAATTTCATCTTCTTGAGGGATAGAGAGATACAGAGCATGAGCTTTTTTGCCTCTTTTTTAGAACTTTGTAGTTGAGAGAGGGTTACAGTCTTTTGATGTTTGATGCAATATGGTAGAAGAATTTTTGTTTGGTTTAAATGATGGTTGGATTGTAATGTGTGAAAGAAGCTTTGTGATCTTTACAGTCGTGGAAGGGAGACTAGAGGTGAAATGCATTTAACTTTGATTACAATGTGTTTTTCCTTCTACTGAATTTGAACTTTGAGTCATTTTCAGTTTTCTCTAAAAATTACAGTCTGATGTCATTATTCTTTTATTATGTTGTCATTTCTTAATATCTTACAAGGCTCTGATTTTAATTATTTCAAGAAGATAAAAGACACAGTTCATCCTTGTTACATGATATAGTGAACAACAAATTAACTTTGTGCAATTTGTTGTATTCTATTTCCTTTCTTTTCAATCCTTAAGTTTCGCATCTATTTTGTGTTTACAGATAGATGTTTGGTATCCTTTCATGCTTTCTGGTAAAAGCACCCACATTTAATTCATCATAAATCTTGTACGGGGAGCTGTACCCAATAAAAATTTAGAGGAAGGTTATCAATCCATGATAACCTATCCAACTGTTGGTGCTAGTTTGTCCTCTCACTTGGGCATTCAGGGTCAGATTTCAACATATTCTCTTGAAGGACAATCTGTTCACTAACAGGTTACAAATGCAAGGTTCATTATGGATAGAAAACTTACTGATTACTTAGCATAGGAAGGATCTCTCATGTGTTTGGTGTGTTTGTATGCAAGAAACATTCTAGTCATCCTAGAGTTTATGCTCTAATGCTTATGTCTGCTTGCTATATTAAAAGGGACAAATTTTTTGGTCGTTCTGGCTTCTTGTGCCTCAAATGCTTACATTTAATGCCAACAAAACTAGAACATATATCATATTCATATTTCTATGATCACAATGTTAGTGGGAATTGTATGACATGTGGGATTTATCTAAATGCTCAGCGATGATAATTGTCAAAGCTTGGTAACCAGACCGAGGGTTGCATCTAGCCTAGGAATTGCATCTAGTATCAGCTTGCATTGCATAAGTACATAGTTCGATGACTAATTCACTTACATCCTTTGCAATGAGGGATTGTTAGCTTCTTCAAAGTATCATATTTTTTCCATGGTTGCACAAGTGTTTGGTTCTTTGGTTTTTCCTCTTGTTCCTCAATAGATACATGTCACTATCAACAAAAACATGGAACACTACATGAGTTTGTACATTCACATTTTTCATTTTATACATTATTTCATAATCCATCTCATCTACACTACATTCATACATCAAATCAAAATTGCATCCATACATCACATCATATTTTCATTTTAGAATCACAACATAAACATCGATCAAATTAAAAGATAGAAAGTGACACATGCAAATGGTACTCGACTCAAAATCTTGCATATATATATCAAAAAGTGTATATCTCTACAAAATTGTATGCTAATTGAGTGTTGTTGATAAAAAATGGTACTAACACATGAATCAATATAGAGATAGATCAAATTTGGAGTCAAAAATTATCTAACTTTCTCCTTCCCCCTCACCTCCCAATAGTAGAGGAGGAGGCAGAGGAGGCATATCCGGTCTTGGTGGCATCCATGCTCCCAATAACTCTCAAGCATATGAAAAAAATCTTGACACCTACTCTACCTCATCTGGAAAAACTACTAAATAGGGAAAAAAATAATAGGTTGCTCAGGCTAATTGTAGCTAGATCTCATCTTGTTGCTACTTCAATCTCTGTGCCACTTTCTCTAGCTATTGTCATAGCTCTTGGATCTTATACTCCTAGTCTATGATCTGGGAGTCTCTAATAGCTACCAAAATTTTTAGCTCTTCAAGCTATTTTTGTGTGACCCATATTCTCTCTTTGGCCCTCCTCAATGCATCCTAGGTCTATACTAGGAGATCTCCACCTTGAGCTCCCACAGCAAGATGAACCTGCATCTCCTCATCTCCCTACTCAGTTAGCTACTTAGCTGGCTACTGCTTCTCTATGCAAGATCTTTGCCATTTCCTTTGGTGTTGGAGCACCTCACATAACCAATTTGGATAAGGAGACTATCTAGACTTTCAAGACCTTAAAAGAAAATCCAAAGGATCAAATGCACAATCAGGGTTAATGCATCAATTGGAGAATCCTAACACCTATCATGAATTTCAAATAGTAGAATACATTAGCATATTTACAATGTGTGCAAAGGACTACTTTCATTTTTTAATTTCCTCTTATGGACTAAGAACTTTATTGTTGTGGACTAATGATGTCCAAGTCTTAAATTGTGTTTAAGAAGTCTAGGACGGGTACTAGGAAACAAGGTGAAAGGCTTTAACAATGAGAAAGGCTCTAATGTTTGATAAAGCCATTTTATGTTTTAATTCAAATTTTTAAATCATAATAGCTACTTTAGGAAGTTAGAGGAAATTTTTAACTTTTTATTGCTTGAAGACTAAACTATTCAACTCAATGATGAGAGTTGGTTGAAAATGTTTGGGAAGTTATTTGAAGGTTTTTATATATTTTGTGAAGTCTCTATTATAGGACAGATTGTTATGAGAAGACTGGTGTATTGAATTGGATAATGAAGGAATAAAACTACTCTATTTTCTGAAAATTTTATGATTCCTAGAATATTAATTGGATTGGCTTGAATTCCTTATGTACTGAAAAAATTTTCTTGGTCATTTGACTTTCTACTTGATCAATTTCACATTTGTTTTAAGTTTGTTGTGTGCTAGTAATTGTTACTAGTTGGGTTTTAGTTTAAGTTTATTATTGCAGTGACATTCTTAGAATATTGAATAACATTCCATGACTATGAAGGCCTGATATTTATGGAATGAATTAATTTAACTTGTATTATAAATGATTAACTGAGCATATGTAGAGTTGGATTGAATAGAGGTGATCACAGTCAAGATAGCGAGAAAAGTTATTGAAGTTGAACACCAAGGTGTAGCAGTGGATGACCTATCCACTTGAGGCATACATTTTATGATTTGAAACATTTGAGTATGGAAAATTAAAGGTAATTCAATCACCAATTTGGTTAAAAAGTGTGTGGAACTAGAAGTTTGAGGAAGCCCTAGATTACAAGGGTTTGAGAGCACAATTTGGGGATTTTAAGGTTGCAGAGTACTAAAATCTAATTCCCTTTGGAATTAAGAAAATAAAGACATAAGAAGGAACTACCCAAAAGGGGGGGTTGATGGGAGGTCATCGAGGGTTACTTTCTTTGTAAGTTGGGCATTTCCTATGCATTAAAAATAGGGGTACAGTCAACAATAGGTGTGTTGGTCCAAAAAAGCACATGGAAGCTTTTGATATGTCATAGAACTTTATAAAGGGTATCTAGAAATATCATTTTCTTATTTAGTGTTATGAGAAAAGATAGAGTTATTTATACTCCAAGTTTTTTGTTGGGTATTGGGACAACCTAATAGGTTTTTTTGGGTTCAAATTGAGGGAGTTTTGTGAAGTGAGAGCATGAGATTGAAGTAAAACCTTGGGATTCCTTGAATATAAGAAATTGGAACTCTTATAAACTAAATTCATCATATAGGAATCTTGAAGGTAGTCTTGATAGGTCATTTCTTTGAAGCATTTAGGATTGCTGATAGGCCCAAGTGTCTAGAACTCTAAAATTTGCAACTCGCACTTTGTTTTTGAATACCATCACCCTAACTATTGCATCAAGTGGTATCAAAGTAGGAAAAAGGTCTTGTGGAAGTGTAATTGGTAGTAGCTCTATATTAAATTTGTGTATCAAGTTGATCAAGTAGTTGTGTCAGCGAGAGAAGAAGAGATTCCTACAAGATTGACAAACATGGAGTTGGCAAAGATAGTGAAAGAACAAGTGGTAGATAACAAAAGGTTAAGGGCATTGTTAGACCAAAGGGACAAAGAGAATACTAAAAAAGATAGATTGATAAATTCCATGATGGAGAGGCTATCATCACTAGAGAAGAACGATAAAAGCATCAGATTAGATGAAGAAATAAGAGGTGAAGAAGAGGAAGAAGAACCCAAAGAAGAAGAAGTGGACCCTAAGGAAGTAAAGATGGCTAAGTTGGAAAAATCCATAAGGAATGGAGATGTAAGGGTAAGGAAAATATTACCTATATATGGAGGAAAGATGGATGATGAAGAACTAATAGATTGGTTTGGTGTAATTTAAAATTGCTTTGAGTGTGAAGGGATAGAAGAGAAGGGCAAAGTGAAGATAGAAAAGTCCAGGTTGAAGGGACATGCTTTGTTATGATGGGATTTTATCAAGGTGGATAGATGGAAGAATGGTAGACCCAAGATCACATCTTGGTATACTATGGTGGAGAAATTGAAGGTAAAATTTTTGCCAAAATATTATAGAGTACAGTTGTACAAGAAGATGAGGCATTTGAGGCAAAAGGAATTGGATGTATAGAAGTACACTGATGAATTCCACAAGCTTGATATTAGAGTGAATCATGAGGAAGAGATGGAAGAAAAGATTGCAAGATATATGAAGGGGATAAGGTTCAATATCCAAGATGAACTTAGTCTTTCTACCTTGAGGTCAATTGATGAATGATATCAATTAGTTGTGAAGGCTAAAGAGATGATAAAGAGAAGGAAAGAGAAGAAAAGTAACTCAAGGGGAGGATCTTCTATTAGGGGAAGAGGTGGAAGAAAAAGCTCTAATTTTTAGAACAACAATGACAAGGATAAGGACAAAAAAATTTTAGAATCAAGAGGAGGCTATAGAGGTGGAAGAAGTGGAGGAAGGGGAGTATTCACAGGAAGATGCTTCAACTGCAATGAAGTAGGCCATCAGTCCTTTAGGTGTCCTAAATGGTAGGAAGACAAAGGGAGAGACCAAAGAGTGAACTTGGTTGATGATGAAATAAGAAAAGATGAGTAGTGAGAACCCATTGAAATTCATCTAGAAGAAGGAGAGTGCTTGCTGATGGGAAGAAGCAATAAAATACCAAAAGATCCAGGCATATTTAGATCAAACTATCTTATTCAAGGCAAGGTATGTAAGTTTATAGTTGATTCAAGGGCAAGTAATAATGTGTTATCCTATGAAGTTGTTAAGAAATTGAATTTGAAAGATTTTTCACATGCTACTCTTTATTATGCTACTTGGGTCAATGAAGGTTAGAATTTATTGGTTAAGGATCAAGTGATGGTTGAGTTTTTATTTGGGAGTTATAGGGATAGGGTATTATGTGATGTCATGCACATGACTTGTGGGCATCTCATTTAGGAAGATCTTGGAAAAGTTTAAGAAGATTTATTCATGATGGATATGAAAATACATATTTAGTTCAATGGGGAAAGGTGAGGTATAAGTTAAACCATTGGTGAGGAGTCATAAGGAATCCATATTGGTGTGTTTTAGCAAGGATATTCCAATGTAGAGTCTAAATACTCTGTAGTATGATATTGGTTGGGGTTTGAAACAATTCCAAATGAAGAGGTGGGATAGTCCAAGGGGGGAAAAGCTATTTGAATAGTCTTTTTTACTGGTGGGGCTAGTCAAGTGTCCTATTGGAAGACATGTAGATGAAGTGGACGTGCTGGCAAAGAAAGAGCCAATGGAGTTTTTTCAGAAGTACCGAGTACAATAGTAGTACTATCATAAAGAAAGATACTCATCTCCAAATAAGTTAGTACCAAATCTTTTTTGTGTGCTTATAGGTAGGAGGAGATAGAAACAAGTCACTTTGGGGGGGTGTATCATTCATAAACATTAGATCACTATGAGAAAATACAGTGAGTAGAAGTGAAACAACTCTTGGGGCAAGAGTTCTTTTCATGGTGGAGAGTATGGTGCCAAAGCACCTCAAACAACCAATTTGGAGAAGGAGACTATGTAGACTTTCAAGACCATCAAAGAAAATTTGGAGGATGGAATGCACAATTAGGGTCAATAGATCAATTGGAAAATCCTAGCACCTATCATGACTTTCAAATAGTACAATGTATTAGCATATTTACAGTGCCCTCAAAGAACTACTATCATTTTTTAATGCCCTCTTATGGACTAAGAAATTTATTGTTGTGGACTAATGATGTCCAAGTCTTAAATTGTGTTTACAAAGTCTAGGAAGGGTATTAGGAAACTAGGTGAAAGGCTTTAACAATGAGAAAGGCTCTATTGTTTAATAAAGTCATTTTATGTTTTAATTCAAATTTTTAAATCATAACATCTACTTTAGGAAGTTAGAAAATTTTTTTAACTTGTTATTGCTTCAAGACTAAACTATTCAACTCAGCAATGAGATTTGGTTGAAATAGTTTGGGGAAGTTATTTTGAAGGTTTTTATATATTTGTGAAGTCTCTATTATAGGAGAGACTAGTATGAGAAGACTAGTGTATTGAATTGGAGAAGAAAGCAATAAAACTACTTTAATTTTTGCAAATTATATGATTCCTAGAATATTAATTGGAGTGGCTTGAATTCCTTATGTGCTAATAGAGTTTTCTTGATCATTTGAGTTTCTATTTGACCAATTTCACAATAGTTTTAAGTTTGTTGTTGTGCCAGTAACTGTTACAAGTTGAGTTTTTGTTTAAGTTTATTATTGCAGCAAGGTTCTCATAATAATAAATAGAATTCCTTGAATATTAAGGCCTAATATTCATGGAATGAATTAATTTAACTTGTATTATAAATGACTAACTAAGAATATGTAGAGTTGTATTGAATAGAAGTGATCACAGGTGGGATAGTGGGAAAAGTTACTAAAGTCAAACACCAAGGTGTAGTAGTGGATGATCTATCCACTCAAGCCATACATTTTATGCTTTGAAACATTTGAGTAGGGAAAATGAAAGATTATTCAATCACCAATTTGGTTAAAAAGTGTGTAGAACTAGAAGTTTGAGGAAGCCCTAGATTATAAGGGTTTGAGAGCACAATTTGGGGATTTTAAGGTTGTAGAGTACCAAGATCTAATTCCTTTTGGAATTAAGAAAATAAAGAAATAAGAAGGAATTTCCCAAAAGGAGGGATTAATAGGAGGTCATCAGGGGGTACTTCCTTTTTAATTTGGGCATTTTCTATGCATTAAAAATAGGGCTACAATCAAGGATAGGTGTGTTGGTCCAAAACAAGCACATGGAAGCTTTTGATATGTCATAGAACTTTGAAAATAGTATCCAGAAATATCATTTTCTTATTTAGTGTTGTGCAAAAAGATAGAGTTATTTATAGTCCAAGTCTATTGTTGGGTATTGGGATAGCCTATTAGGTTTTTTTGGGTTCAAATTGAGGGAGTTTTGTGAAGTGGGCGCATGAGATTGAAGTAAAACCTTGGGATTCCTTGAATATAAGAAATTGGAAGTCTTATAAACTAACTTCATCATTTAGGATCATTTAAGGTAGTCTTGATAGGTCATTTCTTTGAAGCATTTAGGATTTTTGATAGGCCCAAGTGTCTAGAATTCTAAAATTTGCAACTCACACTTTGTTTTTGAATACCATCACCCTAATTGTTGCATCAGCCTTTGACCTATCCCACTCCCACTAGCATCTAGGTCTAATCCCATCTGTCTCAACATAATATGAACTTGTCTGGTCTGATGTCTCACCTATTGTGGCTACTCTAGCTGCTATGGTGGTGACTAGGGAACCTGTACTTGTTGTCTAGGAGCCACCATCCCCACTGGATCTATAAGTGTGGGGAGGGATGACTCTCAAAATACACCTGGTAAGCTGGTAGCATCCCTCCATCCACTATGTTTGGCAGATAGTCCTACTATGTCACAATAAAGTTATGGAAATCTATCATCGATCTATCAGGATCTAATCTCTGCGACCATCCATGCTCCACATCTATCACTAGCCATGCATAGGAACAATACTCCTATGAAATGTCCTATGGTTGCCCATACTGTCGCCACACCCTTATCGAAGAAAATATCTCCACTATCTATACTAAGTGACCTATCATTGGTTGAGAAGTAAACATATGACTCAACTCCCAGGTTGCATCATCCCAATCCTCAGTCTCTCTCTAGGGCCACCATACTACTACTAATAAGTCATCTAATCATGCCCTCCATTGCTTAGTCTTCCACAAAGCTATTTGGGTAAGTTGAATTTTTATCTACAAATGTATGGCTCCATGGTCTATCATTCATCCTAAAAAATGGGCCTAATAATTGGCAAGTGCTCCCATGCCCATATTTGTAAAAAATAAACCCTAGTAGCCATGCTCTTCTTCTCATGGTACACTATCTCATGCATCTCATGATACATATGTACAAGCATGCACTAATCCCACCCATATCTCTCGAGTGTCTCTGACATAATCTAGAGTATCTTGCCTCATCCATACTCTAATCTATGTTAGCCTCTATTTGACATCAAGAAGCAACTGATAGTTATCCCCAAAACTAATGCTAACCTATGAGAGGGGTCATAGATATGCATGAGCTCATCCCATGTAATCACTTTACCCATAATCAAGTCTTGCTAGAAGATGGCCCTTAGTGCCTCTGTACCTACTCATCGAGCTATGTTATAAACCACTCTTAGCCCATGGAATGGTATGTGGAGAATCTTGTAGATATCCTCTAGTATCACTATCATCTCCCCCTAAGGCAAGTGAAATATGTTCATCTCCGAATGGAAATGCTCTACTAATGTAGTCAAGAGGTCATGATTCACCAACATTGGTGGAATCTAGCAAAGATATGGTAGTCCCAATTTATCAATGTGCTTCATGCCAACATCATCAAGCTATCGTAAATGAGTCTTATAAGGCAGATAATGTGATTGAAATCTAATGTCTAAAAATGTAACCTAAACACACAATCACAACAAGCAAGCAATCAGTCTCTACTAAACAAACACAATGAAATAAAGCAAAAAATTGCAACAAAACAAGGAATCTAAACTTTAAACACTTTCATTTTACACTATCTTTTCATGTGAAGATTCAAGTTCTTGCACGAGATTGCAGATCTTTGTGTGAGAACACAACTCTTTGTGCAACAAGTGACTAAACTACTAGCAAAAAATGACATAAAACTAGGGTTTGCCATGCAAAATGTGGATATTTTCCAAGTGATGAAACCCATTGACCTATGCGATGAAGTACTAGATTGGTACTTTGCATGGAAAATGATTGGTCTCCTATGAGGAGAGACATCTTCATGTGGATTATGACAAGGAAATTTTTTTAAAACTCCTAAAAATATGCTAAAATGACTAAAAAATGTGAAAATTTAAAAATAGAGCAATGTTATCGACTACTCACTAGAGGTCCATACTCTTTCGGTCAACTATGTTGTCAAGAGTGCTTGAATCAATGTGTAGACAATGGGACCACCATCTTCACCTTATAACTCTCTTCTTCACTAAAGACAAAAGTGCAAATGATTTGAAAATAACCTTTTGGGCCCTTATATAGGTTTTGACCTAATTTTTCAAAGTTCTCCAATTGGTGTGAAAATCACCCCTAGCTAATTTGACCATTTTGGATCCATTTTTGGGATCAAATTCAAAATCTAACATACTTAAACAACTCAAAATCACATTTTGAAATTCTAGGACTGATGTGATCAAACACTTGTGTAGTCCAATTTTTTTGATAGTTTGTGAATCTTGGAAAATTTTTAAATCACAATTTCTTCAAATTTTATAATTTTTTTGGAAAAATCAACTATGGTAAACTTTGGTCAAACTTGGTCTTCTAGACCTCAAAATCACTCCAGATTGTCCTCAATTTTTCTCCTGATCATTCTGATCTCTTCTATATTATTTTGAATCTTTGATTTCTTCTATATCAATCAATATCCTACTCTATCATATTTTTGGTGTGTCATCTTTCAATTTCGCTCCCGACGGGGTAGGATGATTACATCATTGAATCTAAATTTCAACTCAATTTGAAACTCATGTCCTCATCACTTGGGACATATCATCACTCAAGGCATCTTGTCCCCTTTCTATCTGGCATCTATGTAATCTATCTCACCTTTTGATGAACTAATCACATCTTATAGTAGTTTTTATTAGAGTTTGATGGATAGGTATCAAGATAGTCTAAACCCTAACTCTTGAGAAGCAAGCCTTGTTCTGGGGATGATCCTATGCCTCATGATTGGATCTTGTCATCTTTTATCGATCTAGGTATCTAGGTGTTCTATCTAGATTCCTTAACGTTAAGCTTCATTTTAGAGATAATCTTTAAAAACTTATCAACTTCGATATCTAGATGTTCTATATGGATTCCTTAAGGTTAAGCTCCATTCTAGAGATAATCTTTAAAAGCTTATCAATCTAGGTATCTAGGTGTTCTACTTGGATTCATTAAGATTAAGCTCCATTCTAGAGATAATCTTTAAAAGCTTATCATTTTGGTATCTAGGTGTTCTATCTAGATTCCTTAAGGTTAAGCTCCATTCTAGAGATAATTTTTGAAAGCTTATCAATCTAGGTATCTAGGTGTTCTATTTGGATTCCTTATGATTACGCTCCATTCTAGAGATAATCTTTAAAAGCTTATCAATTTTGGTATCTAGGTGTTCTATCTAGATTCCCTAAGGTTAAGCCCCATTCTAGAGATAACCTTAAAAACCTTATCAATTGGTCTCTGTATCATCAATTGCAAAACCAATCTCATTTTTTGATCTATGTATCATATATTTTCTTTGAATTGAATGTGTTTCCCGCACATTCATTCAAATAGAAGAAAATGTAATACCCCAAAATTGGAACATTGCCATGTTAACCACTTCTAGTCTATTTGATCAACCCTAATGTCCTATTTTACTAGGAAATTCTCATTCTGATTCTAACTACCAGACTTAATTGTCAGATGCAAAAAAATCCTAATCTCCATTAATCACACTATTTATTTAATTTATAAAATATCAACTTAAATTAGCTACATTAAACCTATTGATTAGATTTAATTTAATTTAAAGTGTTCATGCTTTGGTTAAATTAAATTATCTCCTAAAGCTAATGTACTAAGGAATTAAATATATTTAATTTAATAGTGTCCTCACTTTGATTAATGGGTTTAATTACTCAATTAATTAAATATACATTTATGAGGTCATATCTCCTTTTATTAAATTAAATAACCTTCTAAACTCTTCTCTTTAGTTCAAGAATGATAATTCTAAGTGATCTATCTCTTGAATTGGAATTCACTTAATGCACTTATTCTCACACTTAGGTGAATTTTAGTCAATTCTCCATCACACTCAGAATCTAAGCTAGTTAACCTCATCTACACTGGGAATCTTCCATCCTAATTGGATCTCATCTTCAATCCTAGCCATTGATCTGAGTTGATCTCAACTATTGATTGATTTCCAAAATTCTATTTAAGGGGCTTCTAATTCCTCATTACAAGGTAGGAATTTGAATTTCATTGAATTACTATCGAATTGTATACTCAATTGCTTAATATTCTCATAGCTTTCATTGCTTAGCATTAAATATCATATAGATTAAAATTCAATCATATAGTTTAATTTCCTTTATCTATTATTATATTAATTTCATCTCTCATCTAGATTAATCTTTCATATCTCATATAGCTTAAAATCCTTCACTCTAGAGGTTTGGTTTCCTGCTTGTTGTTCTGAGAACGAAGGCAAAATCTTTCTAGTTAGAAGGAAACAAGTTGAATAGTTGGATAACTTGGATGAATAATATCATATTTATTCTAGGATGATCTTTTAGATAATGACCATGTTGAAGTGTGTGTGAGGATCTAAGGCCCACATTTCACACATACACCAAGTACTTTAAAGATTGATCTCATGACATTCCAAGTAACTTACCATTCTTATACATGTATGTATGTTCAAGTAATCAATCTTACATTTAATAAAAGGAATGTTTTCTTCAAAACCAGCTTTTATACATAAATATATACAAAGTTAGTTGGGATTTATATATTTTAACCTTACATTAACTATAAACTACAACAAAAAGGTTGCACCAGGGTATTACAATATTGTAATTATAGAAAACCACCTGATTCTCCCAAGTGGGTTTATGATAGAAAAGAGTTTTATTAGGTGAGTAAATATCACTTGTGGCTATATGAATACAACTACATCAAAACAATTAGAAACCAAAACTACATATTTGTTAGAGTGAGTAGTTCATGGGTCTTGTTCCCACAGATAC